>FJUW01000008.1:383560-861034 GCA_900074885.1 Rhynchosporium graminicola | reverse complement strand
CTATAGTAGAAATACCTAAACGAGGTATAAAACGTAGAAGGGACTACTCTAATTAGGTACCTAACGTTACTACTAGAAGTCACGCTAAAGACCTTAATATAGCCTTAGCTATTCAGAATAATAAGCGATTAATTCAAGAGCAGAAAGAGGCTTATAGCGTATATAAAAACGTTATTAACTTAGCTTACTAAGCTTTTATTAGCTCTAAATCAGATAAAGAAATTAGGCTATCACCTGATCCGGAAAGAATCCTTATTAAAAAGGACCCGGAAGTAGTTATCTATAAGCCTAAGAGCTATAAAGAAGCTATAAATAGTCCTTATAAGGATTATTAGCTAAAAGCTATAAATAAAGAAATTATCTCTCTTGAAAATCATAATACATGGAAAGTAGTCGATAGTAATACTAAGACTATAAAACCACTAAAAACTCGCTAGGTCTATAAGATCAAAGAACTAGAGAGCAAGTACTACGAATTTAAAGCTAGATTCGTAGCTAAGGGGTTTAAGTAATTATACGGTATAAACTACCTAGATATATACGCTAGTGTAGTTAAGCAAATAGCTTAGCGTCTTATATTTGCCTTAGCAGTACTCTATAAGTAGTATATATATAAGATCGATATGATCTCCGCTTTTATATAGAGTTATATAGATTTTAATACCTTATATATTTGCCCCCCGGAAGGCGTAGATTATTACGCTAATAAACTCCTCCTACTCTGGAAAGCGTTATATAGTCTTAAGTAATTAGCTAAACTATAGTTTATTACGCTAAAGGAGGTATTAGTTAATAAATTCGGATTTAAGTTAATCTTATCCGAAAATTGCATATTAGTCAATAAAGAGCTTAAGATTACAATCTATATATACGTGGATAATCTAGCTCTAATTAGCTCTGATATAAGTACTATTAAGTCCTTAATTAAAGAATTAAAACACTTCTTTAAACTTAAGGACTTAGGGCTAATAAAAGACTATTTAGGTATTAGTAATTATAGGGATATCTCCTCTACCTATTATAAGCAAAATATCACTATTAGCGTAATAGACTTCTTAGATACAGGTATATAGTCTAATAACTAGCTTTTATTCGGTATATAATACTTAGAAGCGCTAGAATCGAGTACTATTTTATAGTTATATATAGTAGCGTAAGCTTGATCTGCTGTACTACTACAACTACTACTACTGCTAGTACTACTGAAAGAACTTATAAGGGCCTTAGTAGACTCCTCTTTTGATTCTTTAGCGCTTTTACCTTTCGACTTCTTCTTAGTCGATTTATTAGGTATAAGCTCAGGGTGCTTTATATAGCAATTTGCCTCTATATAGTTTATTTTATTACAGTGACCACACTTCTTACTGCCTTTCGAATTCTTCCCCTTAAAAGCCCTATTAGCTTGAAAATCGGTAGAAGTATTCATTCTAGCTTCTTCTGATATAAGATCTCTTATTAAACCTTCTATATCAATAGAAGAAAGGTTATTAGAGATCTCTTCGTACTTCCTAGAAGCAAAAGAATCAAAAGAACTAGGTAAACCTTTAAATATAAGTCTAGCTAGTATAGGCTTTGGAATCTCATACTTAAGCTACTTTAGGTAGACTGAACTAGCTTGAATTACGCTAGTATATTCGTCTATATTCTTATAAGAGGAGTAGGTATTATCGATAATACGTTTTATATGCCTACTGATCTCCTCTAGGCTAGTAGAACTATAGGTAGCTATAATAGCTTCCTATAGGTCTTTTGCGCTAGTCTTATCCTTAAATCTATCGAGGTTTTCAAGTGATATAATCGACTTAATAGCGCCTAAAGCCTTCTTATTTGCACGCTCAAAATCAGCTAGTCTCTTATAGTATTTAATCGCTAGCTCCGGAGAGTAAGAAGTATAATCTATTCTCTTTTCGCCTTGCGCGTTAATACGTTCTTCTGACTTGAAGTAGAGAGCTCGGCTAGGCTTAGTCTTAGTACCGTTGATATAAGATATATAGCCGTTTACCTCTAAATAGAGGCTAGCCGCATTAAGCCACTCTATATAGTTAGAGCGGCCTACTAGCTTATCTCCCTTGAAGGAAGACATGATTCCGTATAGGCAGTTGAATAGTACTAAGTACTAAGAGGTCTTGAAAGTACGAGTTTTTACTCGTATAAGCTACTAAGTAGCTTGAAAAATAATAACCTTATCTTGCCCTTTATAATTAGATAGTAGCTACGCCGAGACTACTATCTTACCGAGTTTTTCGCTTAATCAAAATCAATAGTAGTATATAGTAACTATATCTATCGTATTTACTACTAAAATAACCTTACTACTAGCTCAGTTTATCTCATAGCGCCTTAAGTACTATTACCGGGTAACTCTCTCCGAGGATAGCTTCTTATACCCGAATAATAGCCTATTAGCCGACTTATAATTTATACTAGACTAGTAGCGAATCAGAAGCTACTCCCTACTACGTAACGAGGCCTAGCTTCTAAACTAAGTCAGTAGTAGATATAGGCACCCCGGAATAAGATCTTAGCCTTTATACCTAGGGTCACTAGGTCGTCTCCACTTCTAAAGGCTTCGAGAGGTTATAAGTTATGATTTCCCTGTAACTTCGTCTTAGGGTCAAGGGCTACGAGTCTGATTCGCTATAGCTGTGTTAATAGGGCTCAAAGGAGTTAGCTTACTAGCTCTTAGGCGAGAAGTCGCTTGAAAACGACTAAGTACGCCCTATTAGGAAGCTCCTTTATCGGTAAGGAGTAACGGAAGCGGGTTTAGGCGAGATCGATCGTAGAAGGAAGCGTCTGATTAGCTGATTTCACTAAGTGAATTGCTACCATGTGAAAATTAAGAGTGGAAATCGGCTAAAGGTCAGAATAATAGGTGATCAATTTGACTTGCTTTAATTGCTTAAAGAGAGCTAACTACAGGAGAGATTCTAGCTACTTATATAGTTATATAAGCTCTCTAGAATATTCTATACTATGTAATACAGAACTCCATAGAAGAAGACACGTATACTGTAGAATCATACTACGTCAGTAGTACGTCAGTAGAAACCTCTAGAAGTATGATATACGTACTAGAGAGTAGTAGAACTCTATCGAGAACCTTTATAGTAACTCTAATAGAGTATGCAGGGTACAGGCTATTAATAAGGTACAGGGTGTAGGTGCCAGGTATAACAAGGTATATGCGCAGGGTACTGAACCAGGTACTAAAACCATATACTGACAAGGTACAGGGTGTGTATACCAGTGCAGGCAAAACTGACTAAGGTACTAGTTGTATGCTAATGCAGGCAAAACTGACCAAGGTACTGGTTACAAATCCAACAATATTAGTATTATACTAGTATCTAAGGGTTCTAGGGTCTTAACTTACTGCCTTAATAAACTCTAACTCCTTAAATACTTTCTCTATAGATCGTCTTAAGGCCTAAGTCTCTATTAACTATATAGTAGTAATCTCTAATATAATAGTAAGAGTAGTAGATTTCGCGAGATAATAGATATAATTAATAGCTTTATAAGTAGCTATAATACCGCCCTGATTTAGCTCCGGATCCCTAGCTTTATCGCCTAGAAGTAAACCGGATAAGATAGTATACTTTATATTAATATAGTCAGGTAACTATAATACGTTAGTATATATAACTATACTTAGGATCGGATAACTTATGTACTTATAACCGCTCTTTAATACTATATAATACTTATAAAGCTTAGAGTTAAGCTTATTAAATAAATAGAGAAGTTCTAGAGCAGGAGTATTATTATACTTTAGCTTAAGGAAGGCGCGAATATATCGTAAGTAATATATACGATACGCCGCCGAAAGGGCACCGGCAGGAACTGTCAGAGGCACTAGAGGTATTAGTATTATAGACCTATGAAACCCCTATACCTTATCTAGAAAGTATCCCTAGCTCTAAGGCAGGTATCTTACTTATAAGAGGAGAAAGGTTAATTAGGTCGATTAATATATAAGATTATAATAGTACTACTATAGTATTAGTAAAGATAACTACTCTAGTATCTATATTATAGTGTAGGGAAAGTAAACTTATAGTTTAAGTAGTTATCGAGGTTAAAGAAGGAAAGCCCTAATATTAATAAACCCCTTCCTTTATATACTCTACGCCCTACTTAAACTCGACTCTCGCTGTAAACAGATAAAGTAAATATATTTCACTGCCCGATTTAGAAGTAATAACTAATATAGTACTATTATAGTAATATAACTAGCTAGTACCTGATAAAGGATTTATTACTACTAAAGACCGGCTAGTACTAGTTACGCGAATATCGACAGAAATAGTTATAATAAAGACCGATTATATAAACTATAACCTTACGAGCTTAGGAGTAAGCTCTTCTTAAGAGGGGGGTAATATGATAATAGCTTACCTGAATATCATTTAAGGAGAAGGATAGATACTAAGGCCTAAGTTCATAGGTATTATAAGTATCCCAGTATAACTAGTATCCGACTCGGTATAGTATCAGACTAGTACCGGTATACGTATATAAGGGGCTTCGCACTCTATATCTCTTCTTGTAACGACACAAGACTCAAGGCGGTATACAAGCAAGAGCGCTGTCACACTTCTCTTCCTTTTCCTCATCTTCTTATTTCCTTAGTAGTAGACTATTTAAGTTCGCTCTTAGCCTCTCTACTTGTTTTATCATTACTCGTATACCGCCTTAAGTCTTGTGTCGTTACAAGATCTTAAGTAGCTTAAGAGATCGGGCGATCTATTCTATAGCTAGCTCGGAGATCTTTCTATTTACTAGAGATAAATCGTTAGCGTATTATTATACTAACCTCTAGGTCTTGAGCTACAACTATAATTAGAGTATCGTCTTTACTAGTAGTATAGACTTATCTATATATAGCGAGCTATAATTTAGTATAGTCTATTAGCTTCTAAGTATAAAGTCTATCCTTTAAGCAAGAGTATATATACTCGATTCGATCTGATCTCCCGGTAGCTAAGCTAGATAAGGTATTTTTAGTAGTACCTCGAGATCCGAATATTAAGAAAACGCCTTAACCTTTAGTTATACTACTATAAAACTCCTGATATATATAATTAACTTGACTTATATAGAACTCCTTTACGAGCTCCTTAAGGGTATATAGAGAGGGTTTTCCGTATAGCTTAGCTCTTTAATACTCGATCAGAAGGCTATTTACTTAGAAATAATCGAAAGATTTAATTATATTTAGGAAATCTAAAATTCTAAAAGATCTTTCGATATCTAGAACCTTATAAAGTATATAATCTCTAATTAAAGCTTAAAGTTTAACGATCTAAGCTTAAGGATTAGAGTTACTACCTCTTCCTTTACTTCTAGTAGATACTCCTATAGTAAGATACAGTCTATAAGCTTTCCGTGCGTTAAATTAAATAATTATATTAGTTTAATAGAGCTTCTATCTCAGGGCTCGAAGAAGGTATTAAAAATTTACTTTCTTTTTAACTAGTAATCTCTTAATCGCTAAGGCTAAATAGATAAGTAATATTAACTTTTTAATTTATATATAGATTTTAGCGTAAGTAAGAGCCTTTTAGCTATAGGTAGCGAGATCGAGTATAAATTACTTATTTTTAATCTCTACTTTAGATTTTCGAGACGCTATAGTAATTATAACTAGTTTTTTAAGTTTAGCTAAGATAAAGTATATAAAAGTTATATCGAGTACCTAACTTATATCTCGAGTACTTCTAGTTAGCTTAGAAATCTGCTCTTTAGCTTATTAAACTAATTTAAGCTCTTAAGCTTTTATTTCTATATTAAAAGCTACTTTAGAGCTTCGATTCTTATTATTAGCGATCTCTTATAGCTATTATAGTCTGATCTAAAGGAGCTCGGCAGGAGATACTTAATCTAGTAGATCTGAATCTATATATTACTATATCCTAATTATTCTAACTATAAATTAAATATAAGAAATCTAATCTAGCTATTACTCTAGCTTCTTATAGACTATTTTATTACTAAGATTAAGTAAATCGTCGGAAAGATCTTTAAAAGATATAATTAAGTAGTTAAAAAGCTATAAAGAGCTTATAGAATATTAATTAATATATTATAAAAGGCCTGAATAAATAACTCTAGTAATCAAAAGCTAGATTAAAGCTTTACTTCTATATATATAATAAGTAGCTTTAAAAGCGATATATTAATATAGCTCTTAACTCTAGTATAAAAGTAAAGTAGGCTTTAATAGAAGTGAAAGATTACTTAAAGGAATCAGGAGATAGGAAAATTAAAGTAGTCTCTGAATATTAATTATAGAGAGTATTATCCTCTTTAGAAGGAAAAGAGAAAGCTTACTTTAAATATATAAGAAGATCATATAAGTATATACTAGGCTATGTAGGTGATCAGACATAACGTGACTATATATAATAAGTGAAAGTATATAATATATAATATAAAAGTTAAATTCGGATAGGAATTCTATTTATCTCGCTTACTTACTAGTTAGGACCTTAATAGTTATAAAGTATTCTAAGGATCGATAGTCCGTATATATACTAGTATAGTATTATAGTAATATAAGTTTAAGTCTCTATTTCCGGAAAGACTTAATAATAATATATAATTCCTTATTATAGATCTTCTAATTTAGTTCATATCTATTCAGAATATAATAGTAGAATCTAATTAGATACTACTAGTTGTCTTTATATAATTAGGAGATAACTCTAGCTATTATACTATCAGAGGTATTAGTTTCTAGTTTAGTTTATAATTCTAAGTCGAAACAATATAGTTTCTATACTAATAGTAGCTATTACTATAGCTTATCGAAAGATTTCTTATAATCGTTAGTGAAATTCTATAATACTATAGGCTAAGTAAGTGTTAAGAGGGGTTTCGCAATAAGGCTGAAATTATAAATAAATTAATAATAGAAACTATAGAATCCTAGGCAATATTTCATAGTAGTTACTATTTCGGGGTACTTCTAGTTTACTAATAGTACTACCTTCTCAAGATCTAGCTCGATTCTGTTAGTAATAATATATCTAAGGTATTTAGTCTAAGTAATATAGAATTTGCTTTTCTTAATATCTACTTAGAGTCTAGTATCTATTAAGCGCTATAGTACTAATTTAATATATCTCTTATATTCCTAGAGCGTTTCTAAATATATAAGAATATTATTTAAATAAGCTATATAGAAATCGTCTAGATAGTCTAGTAGTATATTATTTATATATTCTTAGTATATACTAAGTCTATTATAAAGCTTAAAAAGTAGTACCTTATATTTCTAAGATCTGAAATAGGTTCGAAAGGTAGTATACTCCTCTGATTCGGGGTCTATATAGATACGATTAAATACTATACAGATATCTAATTTAGTAAAAACTATTACTTTAGATATATAAGTTAAGAGCCTATCGATCCTAGATATAAGGTATAAATCCTTTCGAGTGATCGTATTAAGCTTACGATAGTCGATATAGAAGCGTAACCCATTATTAGCCTTCTTAATAAATAGTATAAGTAATACGAAAGAGCTTTAGCTAGATTTAATAAATCCCTTATCTAAGTTCTCTATAAGGTATTACTTAGTTACTTATAGTTCCTCTATAGACTACTGATATAAAAGTAAATATTTATTAAGTAATAGTTCTTCTAGAATAATTTTATAATTATATAAGCGATAGAGCAGAAGAATATTAAAATCCCGCTTAGAAAAAGCTTTCTTAAGAGTATAATACTATTCCGGTAGCTTTTTAGCTATAAGTCGTTCGGTATTAGGATCCTTAGGGGAATCGCTATCCGGATAGTCTTATAAGATATAATCTATCTTATAGATACTAGTAAAGAATAATTCGGAGCTTTTATATTTTATATTAAAGTAAAAAGGTTTAATACTAATTTAGTAAATTAAGATCAGTTTCCAGATCCTCGAAGATTAAGAAGTACACTTATAGTAAGGTTTCAGTACGAGTACTTTTCCTAGTGATTTCAGAGTAGAAAAGAGTTCGGATTCCTTAGCGATAAGCAGAAATAAGTTAAATAGTAAGGATAATATATTAATATACTATCTCCCTATTATTTTGAGTAATTAGTACTAGTCTAGCTAGTTTATAGCTAAGTCCCGCGTATTAGTATCGATTTAGTAAGATCGATTAAGACTAAGTTTATAAGGCAGTAGAGTTATAATTATCTCCTTATTATATTAAAAGGTAACTAGATATTATTCTAGCTATAATAGCTTATAGTAGAGCGTATCGAGCTTAACTTGAAATCGTTATATCTATTTAATACTAATAATTATATCTTATTATCCTAAATCGAGAAGAATAAAAAGGTAATTATAAATATGCCTATTATTAATAGAAAGATATAAATATATAAAATAAATAATATAGGTTCTAACTAACTAGTAGAACTTACGTATTAGAATAGAATAAGATAGTAGCTCGATTTTAATACCGAGGGCTTCTAATAGTCGTCTAGTAAGAGTACGATTAATAAATAGGTATCTATTCGCTCCGGTATTTATTAAGCTATTTATAGAGACTCCTAGCCTGTTTATACTAACTATAATCAGGTATATAAATTACTTACCTCTTATTAGAGAGTTAAAATTAAGATTAGGGAGATTATATTTATATAGACTTAAGAAGGAGTTTTTACTTAAGCCTTATTATTTTCCTCTAGTATTAGTCCAGATTCGGAAGGTATATCTTCTACTACCTCTTTAGTTACTTCTTCTTTTTCCGGGAATTCGTCGATTAATTAAACCTTAGGCGAGTTAGGGCAATCTGGCTTAATATAGCCGAGCTATCTATAACTATAATACCTAAAGAGTTCTCCGGTTATTATAATAAGGCGTTTTAATACAGAGAGAGTACTAGCTTATACTAAGGTAGAGATATATATATAAAGCGTAAGAGTAGTTTATCGAGGGGCTAAGCTTAAGGACCGGTAAGAAGTAGAACTAGAAGAGGTTATAATAGTAATAGTAAGCTTATAGTACTATATCTAGGTAGTAGCTTTCTTAGGATAAGTATATTCTAAGTTATAGTAATACTTAGTATTAAAAGAAAGTAAGGATCTAACTATAGAAGCGTAATCCTTATTTTATATTAGTTTAATAATAAGAGTTAAAGTATATAAGAATAATATAATCTTATCTTATATATAGAAGAATTACTCTTTCTTTCTAACTTTACCTTAGATAATAGCGCTTTAAAATCGACTACGAAACTTAATAAAGGTCTCGCGGGTATAACTAGGTTATTATATTTCTAAGTAATAAAAAGTATTATAATAGTTATCTTCTTCTAATCTAATAAGAAAGTTCTCCTCTAATAAGGAGATTATTTTATTACTAGTCTTAAATTTATTAGTAAAGTACTAGAGCGTAAGATACTCCTTAGCTAATCTAGTAACTAGTCCCTATATAAGAACGCGCTAGAAGAAGTCCGTAGGATAATAGTTAGTATTTATAGCTAGCTAGTCTTATATTAATACTCTCTATTAGAGGAGAGTAAGATCTGATCTATTATCTAGAGGCAGGATCTTCTTAGTAAGATAAGATTTCCTAGGGCGTAACTCTACTGATTCGGTACTAGGAGAGAGTAATAGTTTATTAGGAATAGTATCCTCTCTCTTAGTATTACGTATTAGAATAGAGTTTATTAGCTTATTAAACTCCGGAATACGCAGAGATTATAGTACTAGCTCTAGTAGGAGAGTCGAAGATAAGTAAGAGACCCCTGCGAGGAACTTATCTTATATAGAGATTAGTTTATCTATAGTATCTTCTAGAGAGTTATTCTTTTCCTCTTAGTTTACTAATTATTATAAGAGGGAATAAATCAGATTCGAGTTATCTATAGAAATAGGAGTACTTAGCGATTATATTCCTAGTGAATTTCGCTTTTATTTTTCTTTCTCTTTTAGTTAGTATTTCCTTAATAAAGTATTAACGTTCTCGAGTATAAGAGATATTTAGAATAAGGAAGAGTATAATAGATTAAGTTCGGGGGTAAAGCGGGGGGGATCACGTCGAGTTCCTCTAGAACCGGCGAAATCTCTAGTTTATTAATTAGAAGCTATAATAGTAGCTTAAAAAGGGGTATATTAAAGCTATTTCAGTAATAATACGTAGAGATTAAAGTTCTAAGGTATTTATTATATCTTCTTTAAAATCTATCTATAATTCCTTTATACTAAGGGAGTTATCGAAAGAGTATTAGCGAAGACCTCCTCTATTATACTATTTATAATAAGCTAAATTAAACCCTGATTTATAGCTATCCGAGAGATCTCTAGAATCTCGGCTATATAAGAAGAGTTATCGAATAACTAACTTAGTAGATAAGATATTATATTAAGCTATCTCCGGCTATCTTAATCTTTTTATTTGATATAATAATATAAGACTTAAAGTAATATATAAAAAAGAATAAAACAAATAAGAAGGCTAAAAGCGATCTTATATAGTTTATTACTAAAGAAATAAAAAGATAAGTAAAGAAGAAGAAAAGAGATAAAGTATAAGGCACCTTATATATATATACTAGTACTAGTCCGATACTATATCGAGTCGGACACTAGTTATACCGGGATACCTGGGAACTTAGGCCCTAGTATCTATCCTTCTCCTCATATGATATTCAGGTAAGCTATCGTTATATCGAGATCCGAGCGTTAAGAAAACGCCTTAATCTTTAGTTATATTACTCTAAAACTCTTAATATATATAATTAACTTAACTTATATAGAACTCCTTTACGAGCTCCTTAAGGGTATATAAAGAGGGTTTTCCGTATAGCTTAGCTTTTTAATACTTAATTAGAAAGCTATTTACTTAGAAATAATCGAAAGATTTAATTATATTTAGGAAATCTATAATTCTAAAAGATCTTTCGATATCTAGGACTTTATAAAGTATATAATCTCTAATTAAAACTTAAAGTTTAATAATCTAAGCTTAAGGATTCGAGTTACTATCTCTTCCTTTACCTCTAGTAGATACTCCTATAGTAAGATAAAGTCTATAAGCTTTCTATATATTAGATTAAATAATCGTATTAGTTTAATAGAGCTCTTATCTTAGGGCTCGAAGAAAGTATTAAAAGTTTACTCTCTTTTCGATTAGTAATTCCTTAATCGCTAGAGCTAAATAAGTAAGTGATATTAACTTCTTAATCTATATATAGATTTTAGCGTAAGTAAGAGCTTTTTAGCTATAGGTAGCGAAATTAAGTATAAATTACTTATTTTTAATCTCTACTTTAGATTTTCAAGACGCTATAGTAATTATAATTAGTTTTTTAGATTTAGCTAAGATAGCTTATAAGAGTTATATCGAGTACTTAACTCGTATCTCGAGTGCTTCTAGTTAGCTTAGAAATCTACCCTTTAGCTTATTAAACTAATTTAAGCTCTTAAGCTTTTATTTCTATATTAAAATCTACTTTAGAGCTTCGATTCTCGCTATTAGCGATCTCTTATAGCTATCGTAATCTGATCTAAAGGAGCTTAGTAGGGGATACTTAACTTAGTAGATCTAGATTTATATATTTATAATAATCACTTAGTACGCTGAGGTAAATAAGCATAATGGAATAATAGAACAGTCGCTGGAGGTTCGCTAGTAATAATCTAGTTAATACAGAAACTAATTACTAAGGAGAGAAAGTTCTTCTTTCCTCTCTAATTCTGAAATATAGGAGTGGGAGGTACTAGGCGTACAGACCTATTATAATATCTCCCCTCTTAAATACTTCTATCCTAAAAGTAAAAGCGTTAAAATGCCCTAGCTAGTAATACTTTAGCGAGGCGCCGGCGAGGTATTCCTTTTAGGATTTACCTTTATTCTGATTCTTCTTTGTTATTAGTAAGGCTAGAATGCGGAGTATAGCGCTAGGTAACTCCTCTATATAACTCTTAACTTTCTCTCTTCTCTCCCTTCTTAAATAACTAATAATAATAATAATAACTATATGTAAGTTATGAATATAAGGTATCAGGTAGTACTAACTTAACCTTTTAGCTCCTAAGAACCTTCGTAAGCGCGCTACTAGTAGTTCGCTTAAAAATACTCTTCCTTCTAGTAATACTTTTACCCCTATTAATAAGGGAAAAACCGCAGTCGCTAGCGGGTCATCGACTAAGCGCTAGCGAGCGGAAGATAATAATAAGGATACTAAAGGTAAGCCGAGCTAAGATAGTAGCCTTTCTGCCTATTATAATAAGACCCTTTATACTAGTCGAAAGAATACGCAGATAAAGTCGAAGGCTCGTGCTAAGGTGAATAAGGAGATGCCGCGTTCGGAGACTTACTTACGATACGCCGGCGAGTATACTCTATTCCCTGAGTTAAAGTGTACTTTAGCTCCTAACTCTATTACTAGTAAGTATATAAACTATATTAAGAAGAGTAAATCTTGCGAGGATATAAGTATAAATTTCCTCTCTCCAGCGAATACTCAGCTAATAGCCGACGAGATTCTAGCTATCCTAATAGGTATTCTCAGCTAACTATAAGATATAGCTTTAAAAGTAATAGTAAGCGAGAGTTCCGGAGAAGTATTAAAGATTACCTAGGTACGCTTTAATATAGAGAAGAAGCGAGCTAATCATACTTCCAAAGTTAGTAATACTATAGCTATTAAATCTCCTTAGAAGCTAGTTATTAATTCTAATACTGAGCTATCCTCTAGTATTACGTTAGCGATCGCTAAGGTATCTAGGCATACGCTATACTCTATAGCTAAAGTTATTACTACTATCGATATTATAAATACTACTCTTTTAGAGGAAATTCGTAATCTCCGTATAGTATAAATCAATCTCTCTAGCGAGTTCCCTACTAATCTTCAGCGAAGGACTTCCGTACTATTCATACTAGATTCTTTCTATAGGTAGCTTTACTAAATACGCAGCTAGAAGTTAATAGAGAGGAAGTCCCGGATAGGGATATAGATACTACTGATTAGGAAGTTACTAAGTAAACTTTCTTTAGCGATATCTCGGAGTTTATCCGGTAAGAGCTAGTTTACTAGTGATCTATATAGATAATAAAACCTCTTTTTCCCTTTAGACGTCTACTAGATTTATAATCTCTAATATACCTTTAAAACTATAAAACCCTATAGGAAAAAACAGAAAGATATATATTCTTTTACAAGTATTATTTTACTTTCGCTAGCGTTTCGCCGGTCTTTCTATAGCGTTTTAATTTTTCAAAGCTTTAATTTCTTTCTAGAGTCCTTAGAGGTTTTCTTTTAGCTCCTAAGAATTATAAGCGGAAGTAAACTCCTTCTATCTTACTAGGAATTATTCTCTCCCCCTAACTACTTGCTAGTCTAGTAAGGAATCGACCTCCTATGATTCTTCGCTATCGATAAGGTTAAGTTAGATAACCTCCGACGACTTGCCGGGCCTTTATTAGTATAGTTCTAATAGTAAGATATAGAAGACGTTATATAGCTAATTATACTTAGTAAGTAAATCTAATCGATATACCTGCTTTCTAATTCTTTCGCTAATCTTAAATAGCCCTAGAAATTAGTAGTCTAGCTTCTTACTCGATTGAATAGTTTTAATATTCTTTATTAAGAGTAAGACTTATTAATCTACTTTGAATTTAACTAGTCGATAGTTCTTATTATACTACTTCGCCTAGGTTTCTTTAGTTCTTCGCTAGCTATTCTCTAGCTCTTAGCGTTTCTTAACTACTTCTTCTGCTCTTTCTTTAGTAGTAGGTATCTCCCCTCTTATAGGATCGTCCTCGATACCCTGGCGACTATCTAGTGTAATTCCATACCTAGCCTTATTTGGACTTATTCTAATAGCTTTATAATATATATTTATATACGCGAATTTCGCTATAGGTAATAGGTCTACCTAATCGTCTTAAAGATAGTATACGAAATACTGTAGCTATACTTCTATAGCTTAGTTTTATCGTTCCGTTTACTTATTAGTTTATAAGTAAAACGCCGTCGAAAGACCTCTTATTATTCGGAGGTAGAAGTATACCTCTTGCTAGAACTTGGAAGTGAAAATAGAACCTCTATTAGTAATAATAACTGCAGGTAATCCGTAGTCCTTAAACTAATAGTTAATAAATAGCTAAGCTAAGCTTAGCGTATTAATTATCTTTAAGTAAGGAATATACTCTATATCTTTAGTATATCTATCGACGATTACTAGTAAACTATCGGAGATTCTTCCTATAGAGCTCCCTTTATAAGGTAGTAGATCTATAATAAAGTCTATAGTTATAGACTTAAACTGCTTACTTAGCTAGCTAGGCGCTTATATCTCGCTAGCTATCTTTATTCTTCTTACTTTTATCCTTTAATAAATATCGTAACTTTTAACATATTCTTTAATATCTAGCTTTATCTTCTGCTAATAGTACTTTCGCTAGATAAGTTTTAGCGTCTTATCTTAACTAAAATAGCCTATAGTTAGATTATTATAGTATATCTTCATGATTTTAGTATAGATAGCTTCGTCCAGCGGAACGTAAGCCTTTCGCCGGTATCTAAGTAATCCTTCGCTATCGATACTTTAATCTATATCCCCGGTTTTCTGTAATCTAGCTAACTTCTTAATAATAAAAGCGTCCCTTTTCTATAGCTTTATAAGCGTTAAGAGAAGTGAGTTCGATTCAGGGTTTACTATTTCGGTTCTTATAATTCTCGCTATGAAAAACCGTAGTATAGTATATCTATAGCTATACTAGCTAGCGCCTAGCTCCTTGCTAGCGCTTCTTAAGAGGGTATCCAGACCTCTAAATAAGTTCTATAAATTATCAAGCTTTATAAGTATATATCGCTAGTTAGGCGTAGAGGTCGTATCTATAGCCTCGATCGATACTCCTTTTAAAGAAGTATTATTAGTAAGTTATAGAATCTAAGTTAACCGGTATAATATACTATCGTTCGGACGCCGGTTACTCTCTATCGTATCGCTAGCTTTACTAAGTACGTAGATTAACTTATCTTTAATTACACTTCGTAGCTTATTTTATAAAGTAAGAAGTATAATATTTTCCTTATTTTTCGCTAGCTTATAGTTAGGCCTTCTCGATAGTCTATTAGTAGGATTATTTTTCCCTTATCTATAACTTAATATAAAGTTATACTTAGATAGCTCTAGAGCTTATCTAGCTTATCGCCGGCTTAATACTATTATAGTTATAAAGTGATAGAGGTTACTATAGTCTATTAATACCTTAACTAGGGCTATATTACTTTTAAGGTAATACCTCTAGTATATAAAATACTTAATAATTATAAGGAGTTCTTAGTTATATACTTCATAATTTAACTCAGTAAGTTCTAGCTTTTTACTAAAGAACGCGATAAGGTACTAGACGGCTTTTTCCCTTTCTTTCGCTAGCTACTCTCTAGGCTAAGAGAGAATTCCCGCGATAGTAAACTCAGAAGCGTTAGTCTCTAGCTTTCTCGGCTTCAGTAGATCGAAGTACATAAGAAAAGGTACTATAGTAAACGTATCTTTCAACGCGTTAAAAGCCTCCCTTTCTATAGCACTCTATCTAAAAGTAAAGGCAAGTTACCTTTTCTTCTTACTACTTATTAAACTTATTAGAGGTTAGGTAATCGCTAAGAATCTTATGATAAATCGCTAGTAGAAGTTTATAAAACTAATAAAGACTTATACGTCTCTAATACTTTCAGGCTCTAGCTATTCCCTAATAGTATCTATCTGGCTCATATCTATTAAAACGCTAACTAAGGAGATAATATATCTTAGAAACTCTATACTTTTAGTATTAAAAGAGCACTTTAATAACTTAATAAAGAGGTTTATATACCGAAGTCTCTCTAGTACTTAGCGGATATATTATTCATATTATAAGAGATCAGCAGAATAGATCAGGATATTATCAAGATATATAATATAAGTAATATCGATAAGGCCCGCTAGCGTATTATTAATAAATACCTAGAAGGTCGCTAATGCGTTTAATAGTCCAAACGGCATAACTTAATACTCGTAATACCCATATTAGGTACGAAATATAGTCTTCTATTCATTACCTTAGCGAATTCGGATATAGTAGTAAGCGTTTTATAAGTCCAGTTTAGTAAATACTCTAGTATCCCGGAGCTTATCTAGCGTTTCGCTAATTAATAACAGAAGATACTAATTCTTAATTATAATTTTATTTAGAGCCCGGTAATTAATATATAATCGAAAGCTACTATCTTTCTTAAGTATAAAAAGAATAAGTACACCTGCAGGACTCTTACTCTTCCTTATCTAACCCTTCGCCTCTAATAAGTCGAGGTATTCCCGGAGAACCTCTAGTTCCTTCTCGGAGAGGTTATAGATTAGAGAATAAGGTATCTTTAATCCTAGTTCTAACTCGATAGTATATTAATAGCCCTCTAATAGGAGTAGCTCGCTTCTTTTCTCTTCAGAGAATACGTCCTTAAAGTCACTATATATAGAGGGAATAGTAGGCGTATCGCTAGTATCTATCTAGCGTATCGTATGCAAGTTAAGTATTATAGCGTATATAGGAGATTTCTATTTGTTAATAAGAGTCGCAAAAGCTCGAGGTACTATAATATTAAGGCTATTAGAGTCCTTCAAATTATAAGGGAACTTCTACTACTTATTCTTAAAGCTTATCTGAGGATCTATATCCTCTAACTATAGCTACCCTAATATCAGGTCTATACTTAGCATATCGATAACTCTTAGCCGAAGAGCATTGACTCTAGTCTATTTAATCGAATCGGCTATCTCTACCTAGGCGACTATAGTACTGAAGATAATGCTTTTATTCTATAAAAGTATCTAGAAAGTCCTTAGTCCTTTACTAATAAGTTCAAGCTTGTATTCTTTAGTAACTAGTCTTAATATAAAGTTATCTTCTACTCTACTATTAATAAGAGTAGTTATCGATTTCTACTTACCTTAGGATAGAATCTTTATTTAGATTTCTATCTTATTATCTAGTAAACTTAGTCCGGATGTAGAAGATACTATAAGTTATAGTTTTCCCTAGCGTTTATCTTTAGTATTACTAGTATTTAATTTTAGATAGTTCGGAGAGATATATTTATATTTATTATAAGAGTAGTACTAAACCTTAGAGATATCTTATCTTATTAGCTGATCCCTAATAAGTATACTATTTAGATCTTTCTTCCCTTCTTATCTTTATTAGCTCTTATCTTATTAATTATTAGTTCTTCGCTAGTGCTTATACGAGTTGTTCTTCTTTACGTTTAACTCTTTATATTTCTACTCTTTAGGTTCCCTTTATCTTTTATTACTATTAGTACCTCTAGATAAGGTATAAGTCTCTTAAAGAGTAATAATAGAAATGACTTAGTCTCGGGTCTAAAGTCTATTAGCTTAGTTATTCTCGACGATTTTCTAGCGAATCTCCGGGCGGATCTTATTAAATAAGATATCTTATAATTAGCGCTTAGTAAAGGGTTCGAGTTATTCCTCTTTTTCTTTAAGGTAATTCATGAACTCCCTAATTAGTTAATCTAGCTTTTAGCGAGCGTTCTCATGAGCTTATAAGTTAGTTACCCTTCATAAGATAGGAAGTAGCTAGAGATTCGCTAGGAACTCTTTATAAATTTCCTAGGTTATCTCGTAAAGGGTATCTAGAGTATATTTCCTAAACTTTTCCTAAGCGTTCGCTAGTTCCTTATAGAGTAGTATTACTACTTATTTAATCTTAACGAGATTAGTTAAGTACTCTTTAGTATTATAGTCGAAGACTCGATTATAAGCCTATAAATACTTAGTAAGCTCTCTTTAGCTCCTACTCTTATATTCCGGTAGAATTATATATTTGCTTTTATCCCGGTAAGGAATTAGCGATTCTTTAAGAGCTACTAATCGACTAGTATCTCTCTCTATACTTAGGGTAGGGTCTTCGGATACATGAGCTTAGTAGAGTCGTACTCTTATAATAGCTTCCGGAGGGTATTAAGTAAGGTCTTTACTAAATATTCGTTAGCACTTAACTATAAGGTTATCTAAGATATTATTCCGTTTCTTTAGCGATTAGAGTTTCTCTTATAGAACTAAAAGGTCATCTACTAGTATATTACCAGGTATTATCTAGGCCTTAATAGGGTTATTTTAGAGTATAGGTCAGGTTAATATAGTAGAGGATTCTCCGCTTTAAGCTATTATAACTATTTAGGCTAACGTTAAGTAAAAGTAATTAGAATATAATAATCACTTAGTACGCTAAGGTAAATAGGTATAATAGAATAGTAGAATAGTCGCTAGAGGTTCGCTAGTAATAATCTAGTTGATATAGAAACTAATTACTAAGGAGAGAAGGTTCTTCCTTCCTCTCTAATTCTGAAATACAGGAGTGGGAGGCACTAGGCGCACAGACCCATTACATATTACTATATCTTAATTATTCTAGCTATAAATTAAATATAAGAAATCTAATCTAGCTATTACTCTAGCTTCTTATAGACTATTTTATTACTAAGATTAAGTAAATTATCGGAAAGATCTTTAAAAGATATAATTAAGTAATTAAAAAGCTATAAAGAGCTTATAGAATATTAATTAATATATTATAAAAGGCCCGAATAAGTAACTCTAGTAATTAAAAGCTAGATTAAAGCTTTACTTCTATATATATAATAAGTAGCTTTAAAAGCGATATATTAATATAGCTCTTAACTATAGTATAAAAGTAAGGTAAGCTTTATTAGTAGTGAAAGATCACTTTAAGGTATTAGGAGATAAAGAATTATAGTTATCTCTAAATATTAATTATAAAGAGTATTATCTCTTCAGAAGAAAGAGAGAAAGCTTACTTTAAATATATAAGGAGATTATATAAGTATATACTAGGCTATGCAGGTAATCAGATATAACGTGACTATATATAATAAGTGAAAGTGTACGATAGAATAAATATAGATAGTAATAATAGTAGTATAATAAGTTTAAGAAAAGTTACTAACTACTACTACTAATAAGCTCTAAAGTTTAAAGTTAGAGATAAAGTCTAGTTAAGTTTATAGAATATTTATACGAATCGACCTGCGAAGAAACTCGATATAAAGTAAGCTAAATATATAGTACTTAAAGTAGTAAGGTTATATAGCTATTACTTAGATATATTACCGGGAATATATAATATTTTTCATATATAGCTATTATACCTAGCTATTACTAACTTATTACTAAGCTAAGTATAGGATAACTTATAGCTGCTACTACTACTAGTAGCGGATGAAAACGAGTTCAAAGTAGAAGAAATCCTAGCGGAGAGTTCTTTTCGAAGAGGAGGCTAAAGGAAAAAGAAGTATCTAGTTAAATAGATAAGTTATATAAAGCTAATATAGGAACCGGAAGTAGCTCTTATTACTACTATAGTACTTAATAAGTAGGAGGAGAAGAATAGACTCGATAGCCCTAACCTCGAAATAGAAGAGAAGTAATATAATAAGTTATACCTATTAGTATACTTAATACCTAAGGCGTTTACGCTAGTACCTAATGTATTATCGTACGTGTTCTAATACTACTACTACTAGCGGCCGCGGTATTATCTTTTCTTCGAAGGGAAACTCTTATTTCTCCTTTCTCTCTTTAGTTAATTCTCCTTTTAATATAAACGAGCTTTTATACTATACACTTTATATTCGCCCCGTGATACTCTTTATAAAAGGTAAGTAATAGTATTTCCGCGTGGATAATATTCTTCTACTATCTGTAAAGTAACTATTATATCTCTACGACTTATAATCGAGATCTTATTAATAATACTAGTATCTTTCTTCTCATATCCTCAATCGAGAAGTCTTAAAGGATATTAACTCTTCGAGATATTAAGAGAACTGTTTCGAATTTAATTTATATATATCTCAGGGTAGCATATCCAGCTACCTGGACTAGGCTTACTGCACTACAGATGAACTTTACAACTTTACTTATCCTTTCTAGAATTTAGGAGGATTACTTTCGTAGCTAATACTAAGTGCGGACTACATTATAAAAAGCTATAGAGTAACGAATGTTATAAGCTAGTCGTGCTAGTTACTTAATCTCCTTAAGATCTATAGTAATATATAACTTATTAATAAGTTCTCGTATTTATGACGACAGCTCACCTGAATGTCATATGAGAAGAAGGATAGATAACAGGGCCCAAGCTCATAAGTATCCCGGTAGAACTAGTATCCGACCCGGTATAGTATCGGACTAGTACCGGCGTATATATATAAGGTGCTTTATACTCTATCTCTCTTCTTCTTCCTTCCTTATCTTTTTATTTCCTTCATAGTAGATTATATAAGATCGCTCTTAACTTCCCTACTTATTTATTCTTACTTATATACTACTTTAAGTCTTATATTATTATATTAAATAAAAAGATTAAGATAGCCGTAGATAGCTTACTATAATATCTTACTACTAAGTTAGTTATTCGATAACTACTCGTATATAGCTAAGATATTAGAGATCTCTCGGATAACTATGAATCAGGGTTTGATTTAGCTTATTATAAATAGTATAATAGAGGAGGTCTTCGCTAACGCTCTTTTAATAACCCTCTTAGTATAAAGGAATTATAAATAGATTTTGAAGAAGGTATAATAAATACCCCGGAACTTTAATCTCTATATATCGCCGCCGAAATAGCCCTGATATACCTCTTTTTAAGCTATTATTATAGCTCTTAACTAATAAACTAGAGACCCTTCTAGTTCTAGGGGAACTTAACGCGATCCCTCCTGCTCTACTTCCGAACCTAATCTATTATACTTTTCCTTACTCTAAATATCTCCTGCCCTAGAGAATATTAATACCTTATTAAGGAAGTACTAACTGAGAGGGAAAGGAAAATAAAAGCGAAATTTACTAGGAGTATAATCGCTAAGTACTCTTACTACTATAGGTGACTCGAACCTGATCTGTTCTCTCTTATAATAATTAGCGGACTAGGAGGAAAAGAATAACTCTCTAGAAGATACTATAGATAGACTAATCTCCGTATAAGATAAGTTCCTTATAAGGGTCCCTCGCTTATCTTCGACTCTCTTACTAGAACTAATATTATAATCTCTGCGTATAGCGGAGTTTAATAACTTAATAAACTCTATTCTAATATATAGTACTAAGAGAGAGGATACTATTCCTAATAAACTATCTCCCTCTCCTAGCGCCGAATCGGTAGAGTCACGCCCTAGGAAGTCTTATCTTACTAAGAAGATCTTACTCCTAGATAATAGATCGGACTTTACTTTCCTCTAATAAAGAGTATCGATATAAGACCAGCTGGCTATAAACGCTGACTACTACTCTACGGACTTCTCCCGGCGCGTTCTTATATAGAGGCTAGTTATTAGATTAACTAAGGAGTATCTTACGCTTTAGTACCTTACTAATAAGTTTAAAACTAGCGATAAAATAATCTCCTTATTAGAGGAGAACTTTCTTACTAGTTTAGAGGAAGATAACTACCGTAACGCTTTCTACCGCCTAGAAATATAATAACTTAGCTATACACGCGAGACCTTCGCCGAGTTTTATAGTTAATTTCAAAGCGCTACTATCTAAAGTAAGGTTAAAAAGAAAGAGTAGTTCTTCTATATATAGGATAAGATTATACTATCCTTACGCGCTTTAACCCTTATTATTAAACTAACGTGGAATAAGGACTACGCTTCTATAGTTAGATCTTTACTTTCTTTTAATACTAAGTATTATTATAACTCAGAACGTACCTATCCCGAGAAAGCTACTACCTAGGTATAGTACCGTAAGTCTACTATTACTACTACGACTACTACTAGTTCTACCTCTTACCGGTCCTTAAGCTTAGCTTCTCGATAAAACACTCCTATACTATACGTACGTACCTCTACCCCAGTACAGTCTAGTACTCCCTCCGCGCTAAAACGCTCTGCTACCTCGACCGGAGAACCCCTTAGGTATTATAGTTATAGATAGCTCGGTTATATTAAGCTAGACTACCCTAACTTACCTAAGGTTTAATTAATCGACGAATTTCCGGAAGAGGATTAAGTAACTAAGGAAGCAGTAGAAAATATACTCTCTGAATCTGGACTAATACTAGAGGAAAACGATAAGGCCTAAGTAAAAACTCCTTCCTAGGTCTATATAGGTATGATCTCTCTAATCTGGACCTTAACTCCTTAATAGGAGGTAAGTAATTCATATACCTAACTATAGTTAGTATAAACGGGCTAAGAGTCTCTATAAATAGCTTAATCGATACCGGAGCGAATAGTTATCTATTTATTAATCGCACTCTTACCAGACGACTATCGGGGGCCCTCGGTATCAAAATCGAGCCACTGCCCTATTCTATTCTAATACGTAGTTTCTAATAGTCTATTAGAACCTATATTACCTATTTCATACGTTTATACCTTTCTATTAATAGCAAGCGTATTTATAACTACCCTTTTATTCTCCTCGATTTAGGATAATAAGATATAATTATTAGTATCAAATAGATATAACGATTTCAGGTTAAGCTAGATACGCTCTACTATAAGCTACTATAATCGGAACGCTATCTAGCTACTCTCTAATACGATAAGGAGATAATTATAACTCTACCGCCTCGTAAACCTAGTATTAATCGATCTTACTAAATCGACACCGACGCGCGGGACTCAGCTATAAACTAGCTAAACTAACGCCGATTACACTAAACAGTAGCGATACAGTATATTAACGTATCGTTCTTACCTTTTAACTTATTTCCGCTTATCGCTAAGGAATCCGAACCCCTTTCTGCTCCGACTTTATCGAGAAAGGTACTTGCGCCGAAACTCTACTATAAGTGCTCCTCTTAACCTCCGAGGATCTAGAAACCGGTTCCGATTTACTAAATTAGTATTATAGCTTTTCACTTTAATATAAAACATAAAGGTTCCGAATTGTTCTTTACTAGTATCTACGAGATAGACCGCCTCTTATAAGACCGTCTAAATAGCAACTCTCCTAAGGATCCCGATACCGAACGACTTATAGCTAAAAAGCTACTAGAATAGTACTATACTCTTAAGGAAGCCTTTTCTAAGCGGGATTCTAATATTCTTCCGCCGTATCGCTTATACGATTATAAAATCATTTTAGAAGAACTATTACTTAATATATATTTGCCCTTATATCAGTAATCTATAGACGAATTATAAGTAACTAAGGAGTATCTTATAGAGAACTTAGATAAAGGATTCATCGAATCCAGCTAAAGTCCTTTTATATTACTTATACTATTCGTCAAAAAGGCCGATAGAGGATTACGCTTCTATATTAACTATCGTAAGCTTAATACAATTACCCGAAAGGATTCATACCTAATACCCAGGATCGATAAGCTCTTAACTCGTATATCTAAAGTAGTAATCTTTACTAAACTAGATATCCGGGTAGTATTTAACCGCATCTGTATAGACTCCGAATCAGAGGAGTATACTATCTTCCGAACCCGCTTCAGATCCTATAAATATAAAGTACTACCTTTTGAGCTTTATAACGGACCTAGTACGTACTAATAATATATGAATAATATACTACTAGACTACCTAGACGACTTTTATATAGCTTACCTAGATAATATCCTTATATACTCGGAAACGCTCTAGGATTATAAGGAATATATTAAATTAGTATTATAATTCTTAATAGATACTTGACTTTATGTAGATATTAAGAAAAGCGAATTCTATATTACTCGGACTAAATACCTCAGATATATCGTTACTACTAACGGAATCGAGCTAGATCCTAAGAAGGTAGTACTATTAGTAGACTAGAAGTACCCCGAAATAGTAATAGCTATGAAATCCTTCCTAGGATTCTATAAGTTCTACTATTAATTTATTCGGAATTTCGGCCTTATCGCTAAACCTCTCTTAATACTCACTCGGCCTATAGTACTATGGAATTTCACTAACAATTATAAGAAGTCCTTCGACGATTTACGTTAATAGCTACTATTAGTATAGAAACTATACTATTTCGACCCTGAATTATAAACTAAACTAGAAACTAATACTTCCGACGGTATAATAGCTAGAGTTATCTCCTAATTATATAAAGATAACTAGTAGTATCTAATTAGATTTTACTCTTATATTCTTAATAGATATAAACTAAACTAGGAGATCTATAATAAGGAGCTATACGCTATTATTAAGTCTTTCCGGAAATAGAGACTAGAACTTATATTTCTACGATATTATACCGGCGTATATACGGACTATCGATCCTTAGAATACTTCATAACTACTAAAGTCCTAACTAGTAAGTAAGCTAGATAGATGGAATTCCTTTCCGAATTCAACTTTTAAATTATATATACGCTTAGTAAAGATAATACTAAAGCTAATATCCTTAGCTATAGGAAATAAGATCTAAGGATATAGGAATAATAGAAATAGGATAGTAGATCTCGGGTTTTATTACCTCTAGACTACCTAGACCCTAGGATTAACGCGGAACTAGCTAAGTATTATATCGATCAAATCAGTTATATATATTTAATATCGCTAGGGACTAATACGCTACCGGAACCCGCACGTAACTCCTTTAATTTAATTAAGAAACTATACTAATTCAACTGAGAATTATTCTCTAATAAACGGAATATATTAGGAGATAGCTATATTATTAATAATAGTTTACTACTTTATAATAGTCGTCTATGCGTATAACGCTATACCCTACTATATACCCGTTTAATTAGCGAAATCCATAATTAAGTTTCCTCCGCCTATCTAAATGCTCGTAAGACTACCGAAATGATTTCTACCTATTACTACTAGAAAGGACTCGTATCGGATGTGAAACAGTATACTTATAATTACTGCCCCTATTAGTACTCTTATCTAAAGTAAACGAAATAGTAAGGATTCCTCTACTTATTACCGGTACCTAGCTACTTTATGCAGTACTTAGCTATAGATTTTAAAGACTTCCCGCCTAATAACTAAGGATTTAATAGGATATTAGTATTTATCAACCGCCTAGGGAAGGACTCCGTATTAATACTATACTACTATAATATCGATACCCGCGGGATAGTAATATTATTCATTTAATAGATATATCGTTTCGGACACACTCTTAAGTTAATTATATCCGACTAAGGAGCTTAGTTAGTCTTATCCTTCTAATAAGAGTTTTACCGCATAATTAGAGTTAAGATTAAGCTCTCTACCTCTTTCTACTAGTAAACTGATAAATAAACAGAGATTATAAATCAGTATATTAACTAACGCCTTAGACCTTTTATTAATTACTACTAGAGTAACTAGAGCGAACTACTACCGATAATAGACCGCGCCTAAGTAACCTTACTTCACGACTCTATCAGTATAGCGCTATATACTCTTAAATATAGTATACTACTATAGAATAGCTAGGACTAGAAGTAACTTACCGGATCGATACCGTAAGAGAAGCTTAACTATACTAATACTAAATCCCTAGCTAAACGTGCTAAATCCGCTATCGAGGTTTTAAAAGCTAATATATTAGCTACTTAGTATATGATAAGCGCTTTAACTTACCTGAAATTGTTTAGTATCGACTAGGAAGTTAGAGATAAGGTATTTCTCTCTATAAGGAACCTTAAGAATTACTAGCTAAGTAAGAAGCTATCTAGTCTCTAGGCAGGACCGTACTAGGTCCTAGCTAAGATCGGATACTCCTATAAGCTAGATTTACCCCCGGGATCTTCTATATACGATATATTCGCCTCCGAATTACTCTTTAAGAACCCGGACGACCTATTACTAGACTAGGAGTTACTAAACCTACCCCCGGAGGTTATCGCTACTCAAGAAGAGTAAGAGTTATAAGATATACTCGCTATATAGCTCCTAAGAGGTAATCTGAAGTATTAAGTTAGCTAGCTAGGCTACGACCCGGACCTAACTTAGTATAACGCTTCTAACCTAATAGGTACTCCGCATAAGCTCAGAGACTTCTACGCTACTAACCTAAGTAAACCTAGACCTCCGCGTAAACTAGATTAGTAGATTAAGGCCTAGGAAGACGGAATAGATAACTATAGTCACCTAGAGGATAATAAGCTATTATAGTTACTAATATCAGAATTTATTACTAAGGATAATCCCCTGATTATACTCCGTAATAATACTATATCTAAAACTCTACTTCTTTAACTACTTCTATTTTACTAGCTTTCTCCCCTAAGTTCTCCGGAGCTTCTAGTAATTCTGGAATATCTGGAACCGGAACTACTATATCTAACTCTTTACTTAATTCTACTAATATAGCCCTAGTAGTAGACTGAGTATAATAGCTAATCCTATAGGCTTTCTTCTTTAGAGAGAGTCTAGGAGTATCTAGATCCGATGCTATCTCTAAACTAGAAGGCAAATTCCTCTTTCCCCTAGTATTAGATATCGTAGCCTTAAATATAGCTTTCTTCGCAAATTCCCGTATAATACTATTTAATTCCTTTATCTGCTTTAACGCTATTTCGGCTATTAACTTAGACTCTGCCGAATTGACTATTAGAAGATCTAAATCCTATATCGCGTTAGTATCGTACTAGTATCTGAGGGTTTAAGATCGTAACTTACTACCTTAATAAACTCTAACTCTTTAAATACTTTCTCTATAGAACGCCTTAAAGCCTAAGTCTCTACTAATTATATAATAGTAATCTCTAACGTAGTAATAGGAGCAGCAGATTTCGCGAGACGATAGATCTGATTAATAGCCTTATAGGTAGCTATAATACTACCCTAATTTAGCTCCGCGTCCTTAGCTTCGCCGCTAAGAAGTAAACCGGATAAAATAGTATACTTCGTATTAATATAGTTAGGTAACTATAACGCGTTAGCATACGTAACTGCGTTCATATTCAAGTAACTCATATGCTTATAACCGCTCTTTAACGCCGAATAATACTTATAAAGCTTAGAGTTAAGCTTATTAAACGAGCATAGGAGTTCTAAAATAGGAGTATTATTATACTTTATCTTAAGGAAAGCGCGAATATATCGCAGGTAATATATACGATACGCTACCGAAAGAGCACCGGCAGGAACTAGTAAAGGCACTATAGGAGTCAGCGTTATAGATCCGTGAAACTCCTATACCGCACTTAAGGACTATCCCTAAAACTAAGATAAGGAACTTACTTATATTAAGGAAGAGTTAATTAGGTCGATTGATATATAAGATTATAGTAGACTGCTATAGTAGTTAGCAACGATACCTACTATAGGAGCTGTATTATAGTCTAGGGAGAGTAAACTTATAAGTTAAAGTAGTTATCGCAGTTAAAAAGGAAAGGCTCTAATGTTAATAAACCTCTTCCTTTATATACCCTACGCCCTACTTTAACTTAACTCTTACTGCAAATAGATAAAGTAAATACTACTTACCGCCCGATTTAGAAGCTACGACTAATACAGTACTATTACAGCGACGTAACTAGTCAGAACCTGATAAAGAATTTACTACTACTAAAGAGCGGCTAGTGTCTATTACGCGAATATCGACGAAAATAGTTATAATAAAGACTAATTCTAGTATAAACTATAACCTTTTGAGCTTAGGGTTAAGCTCTTCTTAGGGGGGGGGTAATATGACGACAGCTCACCTGAATGTCATATGAGAAGAAGGATAGATAATAGGGCTTAAGCTTATAGGTATCCCAGCAGAACTAGTATCTGACCCGGTATAGTATCGGACTAGTACTGGCGCATATATATAAGGTGCTTTATACTCTATCTCTCTTCTTCTTCCTTCCTTATCTTTTTGTTTCCTTCGTAGTAGACTATATAAGATCGCTCTTAGCCTCCCTACTCGTTTATTCTTGCTTGTATACCGCCTTGAGTCTTATGTCGTTATAGTATTTCTATCTAGTAGCTTTTAGCTAGTCGTTCGGATTCCTCGTTCTCGTTAAGATCGATATCTTTATAATCACCTAGTTTCCCTAGCTCGGCCGGGCGTGCCTTTAATTGAATATTAACTCTTACACTTAGCTATTAGGAAGGTATATAGAATTAATAAATAAGGTTCTATAAGCCGGTTTTCCTTATAATTTATTTTAAGATACGAGAGCGATAACCTTCTGCGATCAATTCGAAGCATAAATCTTATACTATAGTAGTTAATATATCTTATATAATATTAGTATTATACTTAGTAGTATAGATTTACACGATATACCTCTCTATCTCACCCGATTCATTATCCTAGTGATCTGCGATAACCTTTAGTAAGCCTGGAAATTAAATTCCATATTCTTAGCTACGCGTATTATAATCTCTTTACTATTACTTTAGCTTAATTCGAGATATATTACAGTCACGTTTAGGGCTCCTCTAGGACTAGCTATAATAAGTGTAAAGTTATCTAAGAAGTGCCTTACCGAGGGAAGATCTAGCTTATTTTAGATATTAATATTAAGTTAGCTTAGAGACTCTTCTTTCTAGAAGCATAAGCACGCTTTAAGAAAAATAGCTTTCTCGTAGAAGGCTAGTTCGTTAATCTTCATCTATACGCTTCGAGGATATATACTAACAACGAGAAGTTATAGCGATAATAATTATATTAATAACTCTATTCCTATACTGCTTCGAAACTTAGTATCTTCCCAGACGGACTACAGAAGTCAGGAGTCGATCAGAAAGGGTATAGTCCTACTCGTGATATTATTCTCGCCTATTATAATTAATATAGAAGTTAGTATTATTTATATACGTATATATAGCTTACATTCCTATACGTTTTAGAGGGCTAATAAAAGACTAATTCATTATTATCCTATAGTATATATTACAGGTCACATATCGACGCTGATTTATTAAGTCTCTTTATATTAACTCCTTCTAGAGTAATCTAGATCAACTAAACGCAAACTGCGAAGTATTTTTTATCCTCATAGGTCGCAGAAGTAGCCCTTAGGGAGTAGATGAGAGCAAATTTAGGTGCTAATAACATAGGGAAGGAATTTTCCAAGTCTGGGAAGCAAGTTCGTGAAGCGAGGGGTATTCAAACCCAGTCATCTTACCCTTATTCAGACTTAGCCAGGGCAGGCATGGCTGATTCACATCCCCGTTCTTTTTGATAGCCTACGCAAAGAGGTGTGGTTACACGACCTTAAGTCGGTGAGCGAAGTCTCTGCTGTCATCGACTCTCTCTTCAACGGGTTCCTTGTCTACTCTTTCCCTTAAGCACCGTGCTAAACCATAGCGTAGAACCTATCATTCTCTGGTATTACTACCTACCAGAAAATCTCAAAGCTTTGATCTGTTCCTCACGCTCTACGGCAAGCCCTGGGCTAAATGTCATCACAACTTCTCCTTACTCGGGAATGTCTTCAACACATCAGTTTCTAATCGACGAATTCCACCGGACAGCGGCTGCGTGTTCGCGCGATATTCCAATGTAAACATGTCACTGAAGCCCAGCAAAAATATGGCGATCAAATTACACTGGAACATAACAGTTAAAGCCCACTAATTGGCGACAAGCGTAGGTATAGCCTTTCCAGGTATATACTACCGCTTCATCGTAGATATAGACTGAATGCAAGTCAGTCCCGAATAACTTACAAAAATCTCGAGTATTTCACGTACCTTTTTTCGGACGCTTCAATTTACATGGTTCTTCGTAGTACGTAGTCAGTCGATGCCATGGATGAAGTTACTACCAGCCTGATTTCGCAACAGGACTCCGTCCACTTGCCTCAATTGTAGAGGAAACTCGTTGGAGCAGGCCTGATACAGCGGTATGATGTCACTGGACCTCCAGTAGCTAGTTGCGCACAGACCTCTACCTCCATAGTCTTTTTCTGAGGTTTCTAAACCTCCTCTATAATATAACTACGCTTCTTAAGAGGTTCTGTTCCTATACCTTTTCTAGTGACTACCGCAAGAAGAGATCAAGCTATATCTCTATCTACTAGTAATTCTTTCGTGCTTTAATTTCTTCTCCAGAAGAAACTACCGAGCATAGTAATAGTACTAGTAGTGCCTAATACTACTATAGCGCCTAAGATATCCAGATCGCTTTAAAATTTCAGGTATAGGCCCTTAGTAAACCCCAGATATCGACGGAATATCTACGAAGAATCCTATAGTATTAGAAGGCCTTAAATTATAAGGATATATACCCTCCTAGCTATACGTAACTATTTGCACTAAGTACCCTTATATATTTCAGGATTCTTCTAGGCCTCAGAAATAGTAGAAGGAAGTATCTAGATCTACTACTTATAGCTTCCCTAGGGATAATAACCCTATATCCGAGCACGGAAGTCATATCCTAGGCAAAGATTATCTCGAAACCCCATATCCTAGCTCTTCCCTTCGAGAGCCTCAAGTGATATAAACTAGCCCTGCTATCTCCCTTTCGAGCCCACCTCGAAATAAGAATATTACCGCTAACTTAGCTTCGAGCTAACTATAGATAATATTAACGCTAAAAGCTAAATAATACTACTATAACTAGCTATAATTACTATAATATATTAACGATACCTAGTACTCTAGTAGTAAAGAATCTAACGAAATTAATTCTTCCTTCTAGGAGTTAATAAATAATATACTTATATAGTCGCTTAAGATATACCCTAACTACTAAACTTCAGAATCTAACGCGGTAGATTCAGTACCTCCTTATACTATTTTATAGCCCTTATATATAAATCTTAATAAAGAACTAAAGAGATTAACTTGAAAGTTCTCTAAATTTCGAATTTTCGAGAACCCGAATATCGAGAAGCCTACTTACCTTATCTTAGCTCGAGCAGTCTCGAAGCTAACCTTACCTTTCCCCGTAACTTCTGCGTAGCCTCCCCTAAGCTAATCTAGTACTATATTAATAGCTAAGATAAACTCTATATATTAACTTTCTAGCTAGAAGATATTATAACTCTTAAGATATAGTAGCTATAACGTATCGGGGGAATTACTAATTATATAGTTATATATACTAGAGTCTCTAGAATTTATACTAATTTTCTAAACTTTCGTACTAGTTAAATATTCAATAGGAATAAGCTCTATACTTAATACTTATTATTATAAGCTGAAAAATATCTAGAAGAGTATAACTTCTTAAGAATTATCTGCTCTATTAACGCTAAAGAAGCTACTAAATATAGCCTAAACCTAAAACCTCTAATAATCAGTATAGATAATAAAGCTATTATAGCTTCTATATTAAGATAATATAATTATAAAGGAGGGAGGAGAAACACTAGAGGTAGCTAAAATACTAACTTCTCTATAAGCCTTTAAGGTTTCTGTCTTCGATTAAAGCTATATAATATATAATTAAACTAAGCTTAGAGAAATAATAAAGTAGCTAAAAGAAAGAATTTAGTAGAAATTAAACTCTAAGATAGATATTAAGGCTACTCGAGAGAAAGTTAAGAAGAGTAAGAAAGGTAATATATCTGGAATATCTAGAATAAAGATACTCCGATTTAAGAGAGCTAAGGACTTCTGCGGTAATAGAGATATACTAGTAGTATAATAGCTAGACTATCTGGACTATAACTTTAAGATAGAAAGTCTAATACTACTAGCTTTAACTTATCTTAGAGCTATTACTATATTACTTAGTAGAGATACTTTAAGGCGTTTCCGATTAGATACTAGGATAAAAGAGATTATATAAAACAGAATATATATAAGTAAAGAAGAGAAGTAAGAAGTTATCGAGTAGCTTAAAACTTAGTATCTAGATAATAAACTACTCTTAGAGGAGGTAGATATTATAGCTAAAGTATTAAATCTTATTCAGGGAGAACATGAAAATCTCACCTCTTACTACTACTATACTACTACCTTTCTTAAACGTATAGGAGTTACTGATATTAAGAAGAGTCTAGGAGAACCTTTACTACCTAAGAAGACCTCTGATAAGTATATCCTTACCTCTCTTACCTAGGCTTTTATCTATAGAATTAAAGATAATAAGCTAAGAGTTTATACTTTAAATAATAATATTCTATATATTCTATACTTATAGAGAACGTATAAAGTGCTTTATCTATCGTAATAGTTAATTAAAGCGTAAGAGAAAGTAGAAGAAGAGGTAGAGAAGAGAAAGTACTTTAATAGACTAGAAGAGTATATCGCGTAAGCTTGTAACGACACAAGACTCAAGGCGGTATACAAGTAAGAATAAATAAGTAGGGAGGCTAAGAGCGATCTTATATAGTCTGGTACGAAGGAAACAGAAAGATGCAGAGCTCTGAAGGAGTCTGCACCTTCTATATATATAAGAAGGGTATGCCTAAGGCACCGATACTAGCCCGTATCTGCCACGTATACTATGCGCTATTATATTACCCCCTTCCAAGATAAAAGCTCGCCCTCGAGCCTTTAAAGGTAATAAGAAACGAAAAAAAAGAGAGTTAAATCTAGTCGAATTCTAAATAAAATCCAAGTGATTATTAATCTAAAGCGTAAAACGCAAATCACTCCTTCTTTATCTTTAATATCAGATAATCGCCCTTATAGTAACCGTGCTTCTTATAGTAGTAATATTATACTTCCTCGATAGGTATTAAGAGCTCAGAAGACGTGCTAACTATCGGTAGAGCTAAAGTAGCTCGAGGTATTAAAGGTAGTCGAGAGAGTTCCAAATCGAGTGCCGTAAGAGAAGAGATTATAGCTGAATAATTAGTCTTCTAAGAGTACTTAATTAGAGCGGTAGCTATACGTAGCCGTATAGTAAGCTTCGGCTAGAGGTAAAAGTATTACTCTGATTTAGCTATACCTCCGAGAATTACTAAGCTTTAGAACTTTATACGGAATTATAAAAAGGACTCCTTTTTTATTAAAAGCTTATGAAATTCGGTCTGATACTACTCTGTTTCGAGTCCGGAAAGGTAGTAAGAAGTAAGTACTAAAATCATCTCTTTAGTAGAGGAGAAAGGCGTAATTTCCGAGAGATACTATAGTTCTAAGTAACCTCTTATAAGGCTAGAAGTAGAGCTCTAGACTAGCGCCTTATAGGCACGCGTAGTCAGGTATCGGTCTGAATTAACTTCTAGTCAGTCCTAAATAGAAGCATACTATTAGCTAAAAGATAAGTTGATCCTTATATTAAGATTATTAATACTTTTAGTTAGTTACGACTTACCGGAAGTCTATAAATTATTAATTAAAGAGCGTTTAAGAGTAGGTTCTATCAGTAATTATAATACCGAGTTTACTGAAGGTCCACGGTTCATCGATTATGCCTAAGTACGTAAAAACTCGGCAAATATCTGTTCGATACGACTAATACTAATAGAAAGCTCTCGAGTAGTTGATTCTGTCTATAATTAATAGTCTTTAATCGATTGAAGTAATTCTATAGTAGGTACGGAATCAGAGGAGCTATAAGGGTATTCCGGTGAAGCCGTAAGAGCTGGCTAAGCTTTCTTAGGAGGTATAGCATTAGGTAAGCGAGGCTAAGCGAAAGTAATAGAATACTTGAAAGTTATAGAAGAAGCGAAAGTCGAAATCGAATTCTAAAGAAGCTAAAAGATTAAGGAGAGTCAGATATCTTTATTAAGTAGATATAGAAAGTATTAAATTAAAAGTTCTAGTAGAGGGAGGTCGATTCTACTGAGGGGGATAAATTATACCGGGGTATAGGAGTTACGAGTCAGATTCCGGTAATTTCCGCTAAGGTAATAAGCTACTTTATCTTAGCCTAAAAGTAAGGTTTTTCGCTATTAGAGCTACTTTCGGAAAGTTGAAGTCAGGTAAGAGGATAATAAATATTAGGGCCTATAGGGAAGTTTCCACCTAAAATTCGTTTACTGTTTTACTTCGTACGTACGAAAGAATAAGTTTCGAAGTATCCGAGAGTAACTTCGCAGTAATACTAGTTCTTCTTAGGCTTAATTATATTCAAATTCCTAGCTATCCGAGAGATCTCTAGAATCTTAGCTTTTTTGAAAACCTAACTATCGAATTCGTAATTAATAGTACTAACTATTTCCGTATGATTCCGAAGTATAAAAATCTAAAGTAAGTAGAGATAACTCAGCGAAGAGCTCCCTAATAGTCGAAGTCGTACGTCCGAATCGAGTTTTCTAGGTGAGATATTATTTAATACTATCCTCGGCGGTCTTAATCTTTCTGTTTAATATAACGACATAAGACTTAAGGCAGTATATAAGTAAGAATAAATAAGTAGGGAGGCTAAGAGCGATCTTATATAGTCTGGTACAAAGGAAACAGAAAGATGTAGAGCTCTAAAGGAGTCTGCACCTTCTATATATATAAGGAGGGTATGCCTAAGGCACCGATACTGGCCCGTATCTGCCACGTATACTATGCGCCGTCATAAAGCTATAGGAATACTTATATATATTATATTAGCTGCCTATACCTAGAACACGCTCACCTATAGGGTGCAGACTAATACTAGTGTTTCGAGTTAGCAAAATAGTTCTTCGGGCCTACCTCAGAATCCTTCGAGCTCCTATTAATCTAGGCAGAATTCTTCGAGTGCCCTACTTACTTATCTACCCTAATTATAGCCGGTTCTATAGCTTACCGCCCCTCTAACCTCAAATGCTCAAATAACGTAAGCAGCTAGGAGTAGAACTAGGTACTAACCTTAGTAATACTAGCTACCTTACTATCGAAATAACTTTAATATAAGCGATAGATAATAGTTATATCCTAGAAACAGAATATAAACTAATATTAATACTTCTGCTAATATTCCTCCTTTACGACTAGCGCGAGAGAGCCTGAACCTATATATTAATAGGACCCTAGCATATAACTCCAAGAGGGATAGTATCCTCTGTATTAGCTATAGATATTACGGCTACCTTAAGTTAGCTTACCTAAATATTATATTGCTTTTTTAGGAGTATACGCACCTGAAATAAATTATATTCCTAGAAACTACTACCTAAGTATTATATACTTAGCTATAGGAAGACTTTTATAGTATCGAAGGACCTAGAGCTATAGATAATAGGATTCCTTTTAGTACCTCTAAATTATTATTAATAATATTAATAATATTAGCTTCTAGCTCAGATAAAGTTAGTATACTAAGCTTAGTAGAAATAACCTTATTTAATTAATTTATATAAGCTAGATCTACTAAGTTAAGCAATAAGGCGAGAAAAGCGAAAGCTATAATTATACTTCTAGATAACTTATAGTACTAAGTAGAGTCCGTAGAGATATTAGGAAATAAGGCAGAAAGAGAGGAGGAAGATAAAGGTATTTATACTAGAGTAGTATATAGGACCCGGAATAAGAAGCGTATAAGGATTAATATTCCTAAGGAGCAGGATATAGCTAAGGAACTAGAGGTAGTTACTTAAGGATCTAGACTAAGGTCTACGATAAAAGAAGATAAGAAGAAAAGGAGATAATTAAGAGAGATAATTAGGCGTAAAAGATTAGGACTAGTTAATTTCAAGGACCTAGCTACTAGTATTAATATTATGATAAATCTTCTAGAATTATTTCAGATATCCCTAGAGATATTAAAGTAATTTCGTAAGCTATCTACGTATCGTAATTAAAAGAAAGTAAACCTAAAGTCTTCGACTAAGAATAGTATACTTAGACCTAGATCTATATAAGCTTTATTAGTAGCTATCACTAGGAATTTAAAGCTTATCTAAGTTACGCTACGAGTTTATCTAGCTAATAAAGCCTGGAAAGTTCTTAGGAAGATAAAAGTAATAGAAAAGAGTAAGGCTATAATTATAAAATTAAAAGTTAGTATATATTCTATAGATCAAGGCTCTAATCTAGTTATTATATCTCCTGCGTTATAGTAATATCTGAGGTTAAAGACTATTCCACTAGCCTCTTATGGACACGCTAGAGTCAGCTATAGTACGGCTAATAGTATATAATATTAACTTACTAAGTTTGTCGTATTTAACTTTAGAGTAAAGGATATATAGCGAAAAGTCTACGTATTTATAAGAGATACTAAGAGTCTAAACGATAAGAAGCTGAGCTTACTTCTTAGGCTCCTATAGTTATATTCTATTGATACGAAGATCGATATTTATAAAGGTCTTCTTACTCTTAGTAGTAATCGAAGTAAAGAAATAACTACTACTATTTAAAGCCCTCTCTTTATGGAATCTATACTCTTAAACCTGATTCTGCATCTAAAGGTGAAATCTAATAAAGATATATCGGATTTAATTATTAAATTTATAAAGAGCTCGGATATCTCTATTACTAATAATAAGTTCGCTTCTAATTCTTCTTCTGAATTAGAGACTAATAATACTTCTTCTTCTAGTAATTCTAACTCTTTAAAAAACTAGATTTACTAAGCTGTCCTAAGATAATATTAAACTTATTACTAGCTCGCTATAGCTATCTAAAGGTATTTAGAACTACCTAAAACCTTAGATATTTGGCAGATACTTTAGAAGTTTCCTATGTATTAAAAGGGCCTCTTAGAGCTTTAAATTTCAAAGACTAAATACTTTCCGAGGGAGGGAGGCCTATTGTAAATCAGTACCCCTCTATATTAATAGGCTTATTCCTAGTCTTATTTACTTAAGCTAATATTACCCCTATATATATACTAGAGACTAGGAGGGCTACTATTTAGTCTAGGTTATTATTATAGCTTCTTCTGTCCTTAAACGATATAGCTCAGCTGAAACCCTCGAGAATCCGTAGTAATTACCTTTAGTTCTGCTATCTAGCTATTAAGCTCTCCTTGAAATCCTAATATCGACCTATATCTGCAGAATAGCTTAGAATATATAGCAACTATACTAAAATATAGAATATTACTACAGAATCTAATAAGAAGGCACTATATATTATAGTATTCCCTATATAAAGAAGAGTTATTAGGTTACTAATAGCAGAAGTAACTAACGAAGTTCTGAACGATTAGATTACTAAGAGCTAGTTAACTTTTAGTATAGCTATACTACTAGAAGAAATCAAGTAAGTTCATAAGCTACTATATATATATCGATATATTAACTTAATAGGCCTGGAAGATATACCTTTTACTGATCTCTATTACTATAGAGCTAGAATCCTAGAATATTCTAAGCTAGTCTAGGAGAATATAGCTAGGAGATATATACTAGCTAAGCTCGCCTAGCTGAATAAGATAATTAAGGAGGGAATTAAGTATAAGATATTTAAGAGTATACTCCTAGCTAATAGAGCGCTATTAGATTAGAATAGCTATCTATATATAGTAGATAAAGGATTAGACTCTAAGGTATAAACTAGGGAGTATAAAGTGATATTTAATTACTCTAAGATTAAAGAGAAAACTCCTAGCTACTTAATAATCTCTATAGCGAAATACTTTATATTTCTTAGTAATCCTAAGTATCGCCTATTTATCTAGATAGATCTGAAACACGCCTACTAGTTAGTAAACTTATACTTAAACGATCGCTATATCTATGCCTTCTCTATACTAGGCTACGGCTAACTATAACTAATATGTATACCTTAAGAGTATAGAAGCTTAGCTTTTTTAATAATAGAACTTATAAAGCTAGTATTTAGAGATATACTAAGATCTGCTAAGGCAGTAGAGAAAGGTTTCGATGGCTCTAAGCCCTTACTATTCTCTCTAATTATTTCTAAGGGTAGAGTAGTTCTTTAGTCTTTACTTTTCTATATAGATAATATCTTTGTAGCCTTTAAGATATTTAAGGAGGTATTTATATTTCTGAAAGATTATCTCTTACCTAGACTCCTATAGTCTAGTCTAAAACTTTCATTTAAGAAGTATTTACTATTTATAATAGAGGTATTAGTTTTAGGAACCTTATATAAGGCTAGAGGTAAATTAATAATTAAACTAGAAAGGGCCTTAAGAATCTAAGTATAGCTGGTTCCTAAGAATACTATAGAGGTCAGAAGATTCCTGAGAGCAATCTAAATTATACGGCCTTAGGTAAAGAATTATACAGAGATTACTTGACTATTGAATCGACTTACTAGAGATATAGAATAGAGATAGAAAGAGAATAAGGCGATATTATTTAAGCTACTAAAGGAAGTATACTTAAGGGTAGTAAAGAGAAACGGCTACGATCTAACTCTCCTAGTGTAAATATATACAGATACTAGTAGATATATAGGAGGATATTATATTATATAATCTAAGGAGGGAGAGAAGAAGATAGTACTAATCCTTTTCGATAGCTTTACCTTCTCTAAAACCTAAAGGAATTATAAGACGTATAAAAGAGAGCTCCTATTAATTATAGAGTTCAGTCGTAAATATTATTATATATTATAGGAAGATAAGCTAGGAATTATCTATATAGATTATTAGCTATTAACTTACTTTCTGGATTCTTTAGCTCTTTAGGAGGGAATTTATACTAGGTAGGCTTCAGAGCTAAGGTTATTAAATATATAGATTTACTATATTCCTAGCAGCTGAAATAAGACTACAGATGCTTTATTACGTACTATTTTTCCTAGAGATAATTGCGATAGACTAGATATAATAAGGTTTAGAGAAGAGTAGTAGATTACTACTAGACCTATTTAGAGATAGAAGGACGGAATTAGTAGATATAAAGATCTACTAAAAGAGTTAGAGTTTAGTGCTAAGAAGACTAATAGTAAGAAATTAGAAGTTATTAGAGAGATATTTAAAGTAGATAATATCGAGAAATAGGCGAGAGGTAAGAAGGAAGATCTAGAGTTTATAGCTGCTCTATATGCAGTAGGAGAGAGGTTCTAGGATATAACTTTATAGTTAAGTTTACCTTTTACTAGACTATAAGTTTTAGAAGATACGCCTCTCTATGAAATATTTAAAGCTCTATCTGCGGAGACTTACTAGTTATCGAAGCTAGTAATAGTCGAGCTAATATCCCCTTCAGAAGCTTATAAGAAGATATACTAGTATAAGGATATCATTAGGTTCCTTCTCTATAGTATCTACCCAGATAGTACAGATCGTATAAGGAAGAGATCCCTAGAGCTCCGATATAAGAAATATAAGTAGGAGCATAAGGTATTATAGTATAAATAGAGAGGAGTATATAAATATTATCTTATACTAGGATAAGTTGCAGAAGCTTTAGTAAAGGCGTATAATAAGAGAGGATATTTTATATCGACTATTACTACTAGAAAACTCAGAGGTATCTATTAGCTTATACTCACTAAGGATATTACTCTGTATATTACTAGGTATCTATAATACGCGAAACACGGACCGGCTCAGAAGTTAGTACTACTCTCCTAGATTATAGTCTCTATACTAATAGAATTACTTAGAGCAGACTTTTATAGACCTTTTATATAACTACCTAAGAGTTATAGATACCTTCTTATCGTTATAGACTACTTCTCCTAGCTAGTTTAAGCCTTTCCTTATATAGTAGCTAACTCGGAATATATTAAGGTATTACTAGATATACTATTTAAGACAGATAGTATACCTATTAGCTTTTATATAGATCCTGGAAGTTACTTTAGGGAAGAAATCAGAAACTACGTTAGTAAGAAAGGTGTTTTATAGCTTAACTTACTCTTAGCCTCTAAGAAGTCCACGGGCATAGTAGAGAAGGCTATTGATTTAGTCTAGTAAGCTATGACTAAGATAAGTCCTAACTATACTATTAAGCTCTAAAAGGTAGTATTTGAAATAAATTTAAAGGAGATTAGGTTCCTTAGGTACTTACTCTTTTATATATACTATAGGTATTAGCTAAGGTCAGAAGTAGACCTTACCTTTCCCGCTTATTATATTAGAGCGATTTATTAAGAATTGGACTTATAGGGATTCCCTGAAGTACTTTAGGGAGCTAATAGTAAAGAGAGTAAAGAATAGGGAGATAAGGTGTTAGAGTATATTAAGATATAAGCTACTAAATTAGAACAGGTGGATATAGCCTTATACCTGGAAAGAATAAGACAGAAGGAGATATATAATCTAAGGGTATCTAGAAAGCAATATCTAGGAATTAGCTCTATAGTTATACTTTACGATTATACTATAGCTAGGTAAAAACTACGTCTAAGCTAGAGAGGTCCTTTCGTAGTCTCCGGTATAAGTAGCGAATATAGTAAATCTTATACCTTATAGTAACTTAACGGAATACTTATATTATAATACTTCTATATCGATTAAATAAAGCCCTTTTATCTGCGAAACTTATACCTTATGAATAGACGAGAGGAAAGACTACTATTATATTAAAACCTTAGAGCTAAGAAGGGTAAATATTCTCTGCTAGTAGAGCTTAGAACAGGTCGAAAAATAGAGATTATAGCTAGAGATTCTATACTAGGGGTATAGCAGTAGGAGTAGGGAGTTTAATAATATATATAGAAGTTCAGAAGTTATTAACTATAGAGTTAAGAGGTATAAGTATAAGGTCCTGATATAAGATAGAGATATTCTCTATCTCGAAGGGGAGTTATCTGAAGAGAGTTTTGGGAGTATATAGCTTTCGAGATATATATTTACAGGTGTTTCATGGCGTATTAGAACTCACGAAAGAGAGGTCTCGAGGGCGAGACTTATGAGTAGTGGACTTGTGATATCACTGGACCTCCAGTAGCTAGTTGCGCACAGACCTTTACCTCTATAGTCTTTTTCTGAGGTTTCTAAACCTCCTCTACAATACAACTACGCTTCTCAAGAGGTTCTGTTCCTACACCTTTTCTAGCGGCCACATCAAAGCCCGACTCGTCAAGGACGCTGGTTGGATGAGGGACACGCCTGGCCTCGCCTGGCCTCGCCCGAGTTGGCGAGTTGCATGAATGCGTTTGCACGATGCTCTCTCGAGTCGCACGATGTGGGGAACATCGATAAATGTTACGAATACCGCGTTCAACTCTCAAGGAGCGTGGTCGACTCCGATTAATCCTTCGGGAATTTCATCGCTCTTCGACGGTATTTGCTATTTCTGAAAGATGCCGAAAACTCAACGCAAGGGTCGCACAGCCTCGTCTAGCGGGCCCCCACTAAATCTTTCGTATGCATATCGCCCGCCGCTGAGACCCGGGGATATTTGCGTTAGGTGTATTATCTGGCTTCCTATCAAGGAGAACTAAGGTCCTTCAATTAAGTGTCGGAAGGATAGCTGCTATAGGAATAAAGAGCTTAAGGACGAGAGGTATAATTACCCTATCGTGGTATTAAAAATCAACTAGAAGAAAAGGTCTAAGGTATACGGAGACTTAGTGTTAACTGTTACTATCGTGAGACGGTTGTTAAGTATCTCTTTCCGGCAGTGAAGCTAATATAAGCAGATAACCTCTTTTAAGGATATGCTCCTTTAAGTATTACTTAGCGAGGAGGGAAAATATTCCATATTTTCGATCCAGCATTCCAATTCGGGACTAAAGCAGCGAAGAGATCGAGGAGGCTAGTATTTGTCACGGGGCGAATGCAAAGTGTGCAGTATAAAAGCTCGTCTATATTATAAGGAGAATTAACTAAGGAGGGAAGGGAGGAATAAGGGTTTCCCTTCGAAGAAAAGATAATACCGCAGCTACTAGTAGTAGTAGTATTAGAACACGTACGATAATACGTCAAGTACTAGCGTAAACGCCTTAGGCGTTAAGTATACTAATAGGTATAACTTATTATATTACTCCTCTTCTGTTTCGAGGTTAGGGCTATCGAGTCTATTCTTCTCCTCCTACCTATTAAGTACTATAGTAGTAATAAGAGCTACTTCCGGTTCCTATATTAGCTTTATATAACTTATCTATTTAACTAGATATTTCTTTTTCCTTTAGCCTCCTCTTCGAAAAGAACTCTCCGCTAGGATTTCTTCTACTTTGAACTCGTCTTCGTCCGCTGCTAGCAGTAGCAGTAGCTATAAGTTATCCTATACTTAGCTCTATAGTAGTAGCTAGGCGTAATAGCTATATATGAAAAATATCGTATATTCCTAGTAATATATCTAAGTAGTAGCTATACGACCTTATTACTTCGAGTACTATATACTTAGCTTACTTTATATCGAGTTTCTTTATAGGTTAATTCGTACGAATATTCTATAAACTTAACTAGACTTTATCTCCGACTTTGAACTCTAGAGCTTACTAGTAGTAGTAGTTAGTAATCTCTTCTTAAACTTATTACGCTACTACTATTACTATCTATACCTATTCCCTAGCGTCTTATAGCTTCTTTAAGATCGTATCCGCCTTTTGAATAAGTAAGCAGTTAGTAGTAGTAATAAGTTCGTCTTCGATATTCAAATCGACGTATTATATATAGTAACTATAAGTCAGAAAGAAAGGGCTTACTCTTATTAATATAGCGTATCGGTTATTAATTACTACCTCTGCTGATAGTAGTACGTTAAACTAATTATCTTATACGAAATCTACGAATATATATAAATATGTCTCTAGCGTCTAGTTTATCCTCTCCATAGAGCTATTAGTTTCCGGGTAGTAAGCTATAGAGAGGCGTCGCGTAATCCTTAGTAAAGTATATACTCGTATTTATAATATTCTAATAAACTATTTCCTTTAGTTAGATATAATTATACGTAGTAATACGTATTATCTATAGTAGACTTATATAAACTACTTTACTATAGCTTCTATATTAATTAATAGTAGTCTATTATATATAATTCCCTTCCTAAGCCGATTAGTAATTATAATTAAGTCAGTATATCCTTCACTTTCTAGGAGATCGATAATAAAATCGATAGAAATTTCTTACTAGATCTAGTCTAGTAGTAGTAGTAGCTTAAGGAATCCTTACTTTTAGTCTTATTACGTCTTATTCCTTCTATAAACGTCGCAGTTTCGAATAAACCTTCTTATATCTTTCGATATCTATAGCTAGAAGAACTATCGACTTATAGTAATAGTAGTTAAATCTCGTCCTAGGTATCTATATATCTTAGTATTATATATTACTTAGATTAACTTCGTACGTAGTTCTTCGGAATCGGGTACTTATAGCTTACCTCGGAATTATAGTTTACTTGCTTCTGATAGTAAGTACTCTAATACTAATACTTTCAACTTTAGCGTAATAAGGAAGACGCGCTACTTATTATGCACTACTTTAGCTACTCCTTAGTATATACTATCGGCTTATTCTGCTTATAACTAGAGTTCCTTAAGCGGCGTAGAGGTATTAATAGTAGTATTATTATCCGGAGCAGCTTTATTAACTATTTCGAGTTCTTTAACTTATAGGGATTCGTTCTATAGTCGCGAGGCCTCTTCTTCTTCTTAGCGTTTTCGATCTTATTATATCGTAACCGGAGCTACTACTATTGTCCCTTATATAGTAGTAGTAGTTCTCGTAATACCTTTAGTTTAATTAGTTAGACTAACTAGTACTAGAGTTATTTATCTTCTATATTATAGGGTATATCCTATTCGTATCATAAGAGTATATCTACGCACTTATTTTCTTTCCCGGGGATATAACTAATCGTATAGTTAAACTGCGAGAGGAGTAGCGACTACTATATTTACCGCTTTATAAGCTACTATACTATTATAAAATACTCGAGGTTCTTATAGTTAGTATAAATATAGAATTCCTATACGCTTTTCAATTCGTACTACTACTCCTTAAGGTAACGTATAATTACTAGTATTTCCTTATTATAAATTTCGTAGTTATATTCAGCTAGAGCGTTTTTCTTTAAAAAGAATACGTAAGGTCGTAAGTATCTTTAGTCGTCGAATTATATAAGTACCCCTCCTATTACTTATCCCGAGGAGTCTGTTTCGAGTATTATTTCTTAGTCGGGATTAAACTACGCTAGCGTAAGTCTAGTAGTAAATATATCTTTTAGCTTCTTAAACGCTTTATCTGCAGCTTCGTCTTACTACTATAGCTAGTCCTTATAAGTAAGCTATATTAGTAATAGTATAATCGTCGAGTAATCCCTAATAAACGTCCGATAGAAATTCGTAAATCCTAAGAAGCTTTATACTCCTTTTACTAAGGTTAGGAGTTCCTAGTCTCGAATCGCTTATACTTTCTCAGGATCTATTTAAATACTCTCTTTTATATCGATTACTGTTACGGCAGAGGCACAGGGAGTAGATAACGAGTTGTATTCGCTCTTAAGGGTGCGCTAAGTAAAGGGAAGAAAAGATAGAGAGGAGGTTTCTACTCTCGACTCTCTCTCTAGGTATAACCGTAGGGTTATACTAACTAATCATCCTCTAGTACGCACTAACCGCATCCTGCTAGCCCTGCCTGCTATAATACCTAGGAGCCTGAGGCCGTTATAGTATAGACTATGATACTACTCCCTCCTTCCGAGAAGGGCTTCGTCCTCGAAGCTTGAAAAATCCGGTAAAAACGCTAATTCTCTCCCTCTCTCTTGAAGAACTATATACAAGTAGTAGCTATTATAGGTATATCGTCTTCTAATTCGCTATAGTTGTTAATACTATTGTTATACGCCTCTAGCCACTTCGAGAGGAGTCGTAGCAGTCCTTTTGCTACTAGGTATCGCAGGTAGAAACGCTTAAGTAAGTAAGGGGCTATTATAGCGTCTGAGCAGGGGTACTATTCGAGATCGTCGTTAGCTCCTATCTACTTGATTTAGTACTATAAGATACTACGAGAGACCTTTAAGCCTAAGATAGTTTCGATCTCCTACTTATCTTACTCCGGAAGCAGCTAAATTAGTACTAGTGCTTATCGTACTTATCCTAGTAGTAGGTTTTCGGTATACTTGCGTAGCGAGTATAAGTGGAAAACAGGGTGGATTTACTATTCCTCTAGTAGCTTAAGCTTCTAACTCTCTCCTAACTTTTCTAATACTTTTACTAGTCTATACTACTTATCAGAGAGCTTCCTAGAAGGTCTATCTATCTTCTAATTTGCTATAGAAACTATGACCTTATCTCTAATATTCTAATCTACCTCGTAGCGATTACGATTAGCTAGGCGCTCTATTTTGTCCTATTAACTCTTAAGCGAGGATTTAGTGAATTCCGTAGCAGCTATTATCCGAGTAGCTATACGAAGAGCGTCCTCTCGATTAATAGCCTCGGTAGCAGTTACTAGAGGTATTAGATTAATAAGGTCCTAGGAGGTTCTTACTTTATAGCTATTAAGTAGCTGAAACAGAGATATATTACTAAGTGACTTATAAGGAAGTGTAAGCTACGCGATATCTATTACTAGAAGTAGTAAGCTCTAGTTATCTTAATAGTAAGTATAGAAAGAATATAGTCTTTACTTAATCTATTAGTTTATGATCTCGGTCTAGCTATCGACGTTCGGGTTATACGTAGTAGTTAGCTTAACTTTTATACTAAGGATATAGTAATACTCGTTCTAGAAGCTCGAAATAAACTATAGTCCACGATCCGAAACGATCGAATCGGGTATGCTGAAGTAACGGCTCTAGTGGATAGTAAAGAGCTTAGCTATCTGTTTAGCTATAATTATTTTATAGTAAGGAATAGATATTAGTTTCTTTAATAATCTGTTTATAATTACGAATATAGCGTCGAAGCTACCCTTATCTAATAGTAACTTAGTGAAATCTATTATTAAGTGCTAGTAAGGTCGTGCTAGGATCGGTAAGAGATAGAGGAACCTAGGGGTCTTATCTCTTTTCGCTTTTATCTATATATAGCTATAATTTGTAATATAGCGTGTGATATCTGCTGTTATATCCCTCTAGTAGTAGCTGCGACTAAGAAGTAGCTTAACTTTCGTGTTCCTAGTATATACTACTTACGGTTATATATAAATATAGCGAATAAGTGCTATTTATAGCTCTGGAGGCTCGATAGGGACTTCTAAATGCCCTTAAAAGAAGAGCTTTCCGCAGACTAACTAATAGTCGGGATACTTCTGTCTTGCCTCCTCCCGAAGAGGTCCTAGCTTCGGAGACTCCTTATTAGCTGAAAAGACTTAGTCGATAATATTATAGTTCTCGATATCGTAAGTAACTATAGTAGTAGTATCAGGAGCTTCCCTTATAAGGAACTTTTCGTTTTTACTCGTAGGTAATTCTACTAGTAAGTCGGTGTCACGGGTTTCAGCTTATAGGAAGGTCTTAGGAGTTCCTATTAGGGAAAGCTTATAATAGAACTTAGTAATTATAAGTGAGTCCTAGAGGTCTTGAAGCACTTCGTTACTGATCTTATCGTTTAGGATTAGCTATTAGTTCCGAAGTGCGCGCAGTCTAGCTTCTAGCGGAGAGAGGTCCTGATTACAGCGTAATAGCGTATTAGCTAGAGTATTTATAATCCCTGTTTAGTATATGATCTTAAAGTGGAATTAGGTAAAGAATTCAGCTTATCTCGCTTACTATACGTTAAGGTCTTTTATTATTATGAAATACTCTAAGGTATAGTAATCTATATAAACGTAGATTGTTTTCTATATACCTAGTAGCTTAGGCTTATACTATTAAAAGGAATAGAAGATCGCTAAGAGCTCTTTATCGTATATTAGGTAATTTAGCTCCGTATCGATTATAGTCTTTAAGAAGAAACTAACTAGATGAAATATACTATTATCTTGAAGTTATAAGAGCACGCTAGCTACTACCCTATTAGAAGAGTCGGTTTCAAGTCTAGTTTCCTTAAAGGGATTATAGTAATATAGAATCGGGGCTGACTAGAGAGCTTAACGGAGATACTCCTAAGCTTCCCGATACTTGTTTTCAAAGCGAAAAGGGATATCTTTCCCGGTAAGGAAAGTAAGGGGGCGATAAATACTATTATAGTCTTTAATAAATTAATAGTAGAAGTTACAGAAACTAAGATAACTTTATATACTACGGATATTATTAGCGTATTTCTAGTTCTTAATAACTTCGATCTTCTCGGGGTCGACTTCGATTCTATTAACTCTAATAATAAATCTAAGAAACTTCGTACGAGTAATACCGAATTCAGACTTCTTAATATCGGCTTAAAAGCTATAAGCCTATAGAATCTCGAGAATCTTTTGTACGTAGATATCATACTTTACCTCTAAGTCTAAATAGATTAAGATATCGTCTAAATATACTAAGCAGAAGTCGTCTAAGTGCTCTATTAATATATCGTTAATAAAACGCTAAAAGATAGCTAGCTTATTTATAAGGCCGAAGGGAAGTACCTTATACTTATATATCCTGTATCGAGTGCGAAAGATAATAAAATCTTCAGAATCTTTCGATATGCGGATTTTATAAAACGCCTACTGAATATCGACTTTCGTGAAGATTTTCGCTTTAGAGATTCGTGCTATTATCTTATCGATTAATAGAATAGAGTATAAGTCCTTCTAGGTAAGCTTATTTAGCTTCCGAAAGTTAATACAGAATCGTAGCCTATTACCCTGTCACGGGTGAATAATGTATACACGAGGGTTCATGGTGGTATTCAACAAGTTCGATAAGGAGAGAGTAATTATCTAACCGGAAGCCGCAAGAAAAGGTGCGTAGTGCTAAGGCTTAACCGAGCCTTAGTCAGCGAGTCGTGCTGGTAATACTAGCACCATAACCCAAGGGTTTTAACCGAGCCTTAGTCAGCGAGTCGTGCTGGTAATACCAGCACCATAACCCAAGGGCTTGACCCTTACACACCCGCTTTTTTAGCTATTAGGATTAGTATAGCCTAAGGAGTATTAGATAGTGCGATAAAGCCTTTATAGAGGTTCTTAGTAATATATCGTTTAGCTTTAGTAAGATACTCGTTAGGCATATATTATAGAGGCTCTATAGTTAGAGTATTCTCCCTAGTAAGCTTAATCTCATAATCGACTATAAGTCTTCTTACTACTAGGTCGTCAGAGGCTCTAGTAGAGAATAAACTTTCAAATTCCTTCTATTTAGTAGGGAGCTATTCCTTTATTAGCTTAATATTCTAGAAGTACTTAGCTTCTCTAGCTTACTCGGAAGATAGACCTTCGTCGAGAGCGTATAACTCGATAGTATCAGCTACTTAGTTGCTTTCACGATATTAGATCTCGTCTTAGATTTCTTTTAAAGAAGTAACGAAAACCTCTGATCTATTACTTTTTTTTCAGTGTTTTCGATATAAGTAGAAGTTATATATAGTAGCTGCGGAGATTTAATTAATATTAGTTCTATATAGCTATCTCTTAGCTTCACGAGCTATAGCGATATTAATCTTGCTTCGAGCCGCTTCCTTACGAGCAATATTATCCTCCTCTTATGATCCGGGATCACGAGTTTAGAAAGGGTTATTTACTAGCTCGTGCTTTACTAGTAACTCGTTTATAGTACGGAGGCTACTTTTTAACTCTCTTATAAAGGCAGATAGGCGTTTCTCTTTCCTAGCTTATATAGATTATATAGGAGCTAGTATTCCGATAACCTCTTAATCTATTAAGGTATCTTATTATTATTAGTCTAATTAGTACTATAGATTTACTATCTTAATATCTAGAGGAAGTAGTAACTCTAAACGCTTATCGTAGTAGCGTACTAAGGGCATATCCGTCGGCTATTCTAAGCGATTTTTAGCGCACTAGTAGTAGTTTTACTTAAGTTCGTAGTACTCTATGAATTTATAGCTAATTAATATATTATTATTTCCTAAGTCGATAATTAAGAAAGGGAAGTTAATATAGCGTCGATCGATAGTAAGGGTAAGGAGAATTATATATATAATAGCGGTACCGGCTTATCTATTATAGCTAGTTATGACGACTAGTCAGATTGGAGGTTTCACCCTATTAGTAGAAACACTTACTGCTAAGCGAGATTACCTGAGTAGAGTTTAGGGGCCCCTTTTTATATATATACTTCCCTTCTCTCTCTACTTCTTCACTCCTTAGTTATAGATTCTAAGTTAATTCTTACTACTTCATATTCTATATAATATAAGGTCTTACCTATTAAGTAGTAAGTAAGACCTTTCTAGAGTAAGCGTTATATTATCTATAACTCTTTTACTTACGTCTAGGAAAATAGTAAATATCTACTTATATTATACCTCTATACCTAGAGCTACTAAACGCAGGAGACTACGCTATACAGAGAAGGCCTATACTAAGTATAAACTTGAAGAATAGCACCTAAATAGAAGTAACCTAAGTCCGATAAATTAATAACTAGTTCTCTAACTCCCTCTACTTCTACTTATTCTTCGGCGACTCGTAATACTCGCTATAATCTACCCCTCTCTATAGTAGAGAGTGCTCGCGATAACGCCTCATCCGAGTTAAGCTCTCTAACTCCTACTATAATCAACGAACTCACTAAGTTACTAAACCTCCCTGATAATACTCTTATATTAATAGTAACTATAAGTAACTTATAGGAAGACCGCGCTTACTAGCTATAAGAGGCAGAGAGAAGACTTGCGGAGGAGAGATAATCAAATGCAGACTTATCTATAGAGCTATATCAGTTATAGGACAAGTTCCGGGAACTACGCTAGTTAACTGCCTAGCGTTCTATTAAGTCTATATCGTTTAATAACGTTTAATCGCGTATAATACTATTACACTTAATTAAAGAAGATAATACTACTCTTGCGCCTAATAATCGCCGTCGAGAACAATCTACTAGAGGAATATTATTAATATCATACGCTACGCGTATTAAGAAGATTCCGAACCTTCTAAATAAGCTCTCTAATAGAATCGACTACTCTCTAAAACTCTAGGAAGTATAGATACGTAACGCCCTCCGGCGCTACTCTAGCTACTTCCTTAATAAAGATCACTAAAAAGATTAGTTACTTAATTAAACGGAAAGAATAGCTAGAACTTACCTAGAACCCTCGTTCTTAGAACTAGAATATAATAAGGAAGGTAATATGATCGATTCACTTAATATAATTACTCAACTCGTCTCCTTCTTATCGAATCTATACGACTAACAAACTGTAAGAGCTAGCTACTTAGCGCTAAGGATATATTATAAGTAGACCTTCTAGACGTTCTACTACGAGTTCCGTACACTAGCTCGCAAAGCTAGTATAAATAATCAATCGACTCTGAAAATAGACTTATAGGAGAAGCTACCTGTATAGCTTCGGAAATAGCTCTTCTAATAGTACCGAATATTAAGAACACTAGAAGAATATATTAAAGCTATATAAGCTAAAGATTAAGGTTAATTTATCGAAAAGACCTATCACTCCGAGTCTTCGCCTAAGGCTAGCGCGACTCGGGAACGCCCTATTAATACCTCCTCCTAGCGCTATAGTACTAACTCTTCTTCTTATTTATAACTAGGCTTTCTTACTCCCGAGAACACTAGTATAACCGGTAATTAAACCTCTACGAGTCATATACTATAGCAAGTGCGAAGCGATACTCCGCGAGCTCTATCGCTAGCGAATACTCCTCGTCACTTCATACTTACCTCGTACCTACGCTTATCATTAGCTCGACCTAACACTCCGTATTAACGCGATTAATACTAATAATAACGTTAATAGCGAGTCAGAAGATTATAACGACGAAGATACATACGATAACACTTAAGAGTATATTAAACCTCCGCTAATAAAAGACTACGCTTAGGGAAAGACTCCTTTCTAAGTAGTATACGAGATATGCGATATCTTAACCTTACGAAGCTTCTTAGTAGTTAATCGTTTACTATACGTGCTACTCTTACTAAGAATAGACTTTCGTATAAGCTACCCGCACTCCTTAATTCTGAAGCTAATAGATACTATTTTATTAATTATTCTTTTCTTAAATCTCTTTCCTTTTTTCTAAAACCTTTAATTCACTCTCTACTAAACGTAATCCCTATTAAAGGTTTTAATAGCGTTAATAATAGTATAATTAGTCACTATATAACACTTAACTTAATAGTAGATCGCCGCGTTTAGGTATTTACTCCCTTTCTTATTACTACTCTCGGAAACTATAGTATTATACTCGGAAGGACCTGGCTTTCGGAATATTAAGTACTCTTAGATACCTCTAAATAATAGATTATTTAGCTACTATATACTCCTTCTAGTAACGTTTATAGCTCTCCGATCGAAATTAAGGACTTACGCAAATACTATATCTACTAGCGCTATTAATACGACGCTAACGAACGAGATAGACGCCTCGATTAGTTCTGAGAAGCGTATAAGGTATAGCGAAACGCAGCTAGCTCTCTTATTAATATTCAAGTAGTTACTAACTCTATATCTATTATTAAATAACTACTACTAAACGCTCGGAAACGCACTTCTAGGGAGACTTATAGCTATAAGAATACCTAAAACTCTCCCCTAGAGTGTATACTATAGGTAACGAACCCTCCGCTATCGCTACTGCTCAGGGAGAACCGTTTCCCTAGCGTTCCTATTACTTCCTATAAATACGCTGAGCCTAAGTTTTTATTATCTAAAGAATAAGAAAAGAGTAATAAAGATAAGTCTTTATATATTAGAAAAGCTACCGATATACGCCCGAAGTATATACGATTCAGTAATATTACTACTTATATCTTATGTTAATCTCTACTTTAACCCTAACTAGAAGTCTCTATATTAAAGACTTACGTATAAGATTACGCCTGTATAATTCATACGATAAATTAATAGTTAAAACTACTCGTAAGACTATATCACGAATCAACGGAAGCTGATCTACGTACTAATATAGCTATAACGCTACTACAGAAGCGCTAATAGTGATAAAGATTACCCCCTCTCGTAGCCTTACCTCTCCGAGAGCCTCTTACGCTAGAGATTTACATAATTAGCAGCCTAGCCTTCTATCTCTTATATAAACGCTAGAAGTCTTCTAATAATAAGATCTTCTCTACTACTCTCTACGAGATAGATAAGCTTCTTAACGACCGAATCGTAGATTAGTAACGTAATACTACTATCGTATCTTTAACTATCGACCTTACGGAATACCGTAAAACCGCTTAGTAATTTACTATTAGCTCAAGCGAATTAGACTCAGAACTACGGATTCCTCACGAGTATAGCTAGTAAGTATACGTCTTTTCTAAGGAAGCTAGCGATATTCTCCCTCCTTATCGTTTATACGATCACTGAATTAAGCTTAAGGAAGGGGCCGAAAAGAGCTTCAAATACTCCCTCTTATATAAGATATTAGCTAAGGAACTTAAAGTAGTAAAGGCGTATATTACTAATAACTTATCTAAAGGTTTTATTAAACCTTCTTAAGTACTATACGCTATACTTATTCTTTTCGTTAAGAAAGCTAATAGAAGTCTATAGTTCTATATAGACTTTCGTATACTTAATAACCTCACGAGGAAGGATTAATACCTACTACTATTAATCGACGAAACGCTAGCTAGAATCTCTACTACTAGGATCTTCACTAAACTAGATATTCGCTAAGCTTTCTACCGAATTCGAATAGATCTAGCCTCTAAAGAGTATATAACCTTCCGGACCCGCTACGGAGCGTATAAATGCAAGGTACTACTATTCGGTCTAACTAATAGCCTTACGACGTACTAGCAGTATATGAATAATATCTTATTCGATTACTTAGACGACTTCTATATAGTATATTTAGATAATATTCTGATCTACTCTAACGACCTACTATAGTATTAATTACACGTACATAAGGTACTATAACGATTATAAGACGCTAGATTATAAGCTGACCTTAAGAAGTATGAATTCAATATTACTTGTACTAAATACCTTAGATTTATTATCTCTACTTCTGGAATCGAGGTAGACCCTGAAAAGGTTAATATTATATGATCTTAGAATTACCTAACTATAGTTAAGGGTATATAATCGTTCTTAGGTTTTTATAACTTCTACTAGCGATTCATTAAAGACTATAGAATAATCGCGAAACCTCTTATATAACTTACTAAAAATAATATATTATTTCAGTTCGCTAGAGAGTGTAAAGATACCTTTAATTACCTAAAGCACGCTCTCACTTCGGTACTACTTCTCTACTACTATTAGCAAGATCTACCTTATATGATCGAAATAGACGCTAGTAACAGAGTAATAGCAGGTGTGCTATCGTAATAGCACGATAAAGACTAGTTCCTAGTAGCTTACTTCTCTAAGACTATACTACTAGCCGAGCTTAATTACGCTATCTACGATAAGGAAATACTCGTAATTATACGATCTTTCAGTAACTAGAGATCTGAACTTATAGGCGTACTATATCAGATTCGCGTTATTACTGATTATAAAGCTCTTAAGTACTTTATGACCTCTAAGTAATTAAACGTATAATAAGCACGATAAGCAGAGCTACTCGTAGATTATAACTTTATAATTACCTATCGACCTAGGAAATATAATCTACTTACTAACGCTCTCTCTCGTAGAACAGATAAATTAGATAATTAAAATAATACTAAGAAAGCCTAATGTTTATAATAACTACTACGCGAAGACTAAATCGACCTAGTACTGCTTACGAGTAACCTCCGAAACGGTTCTGACTCTATAGATAGCTTTGAACTTATTAACGCCTTAGAAATCGCCGACCTATCGCTAGTTTTCTCTATAGTATAGTAAGTACTCGATACTAATCGTACTATGCTATCACTCTAAGCACTACGAAAACAAGCTCTCTCTACTACTTCTAGAAAACTAACTATAGAAAAAGATCTTCTACTCTACGAAAGAAGATTAATCGTACCTAATGTTTCATACTTTCATATACTACTTATACGCGAAGTACACGATCGATTAGAAACTGCTTATCTAAGTGCAAAGAAGACCTTATAACTCCTATTATTATAGTACTACTAGTATAGGATCGCTTTAATTATTAACTAGTACTACCGTAACTGCTATACTTACTAACGAATTCAAGTGCTACGAGATAAGAAGCCCGGACTCCTATAGCCCTTACTAGTGCTATCACGCCTATAGGAGCATATTATAATCGATTACTATAGCTTTAATCGCGATAAATATAGTTACGATAACGTTCTCGTATTTATAGATCGTTTTAGTAAATAAGTAATTAGTATTCCCTACTATAAGACCTCTGATACGCGTAACCTTATAAAGCTCTACTTATACTATATCTACTGCTATTTCGGAGCTCTACTAATAATTACCTCTAATAGAGGACCTTAATTCGTTTCTCGCTTTTAGACTACGATTACTACGATTCTCGGTACTAAAAGATAACTTTCTATAGTAGACTACCTGCAAATAGATAGCTAAACAGAGATCTATAATTAATATCTCTAACGCAGATTATAACCTTTTATCTCTTACTATTAAGACGACTAGTCGGAATTCTTACCTATTATAGACTACGCCTAGATAACCCTCCCTCACGACTCCCTTAGAGGTCTCTTACCCTTTAAAGTCGTTTATAGATATATACCCCGCGTTAATTAGAATTAGAAAGACTTACCCGACTCTACTATACCTACTAACAAATTAAATACTTAGTAAGCTCTAGATTACGCTAATCGTCTGCGTAACGCCTAGACTACTACCTAATCAAGCCTCCTACGCGTATAAGCTAAGATATCCCGATCTTATAATCGCTCACGCTATAAAGTCGACTTTACTATAGACGACCTTATTTAGCTAGATATACGCTACTTTATAAGCACTCGACCTAGTAAAAAACTCGACTTCCCGACTAATAGACCCTTCCGTATAGTTAAAAAAGTTAGAAGCTTTTACTATTTAGAGCTCCCTACTAGTATAAAGGTATATAACGTCTTCCCTACTACTAAACTACAAAAGTATCTAAATAATCCTTTGCTAAGATAAACCTTACCGCTAGTACTACCTATTAATATCACTAGTAATAACGAATAGGAAATCGAAGAAATACTTACGTACCGTAAGTAGCGTAATAACCTCTTATACCGCGTCTCCTAGTTAAATCAAGACGTCGATCTTACGTAATATAATACTTCAGATATTAAGTACGCTCCCGTAAAGATTCAGTAGTTCCACCTCGATAACCCGATATAAGCAGGCCCCCCTACTAAGCTCCCTGATTAGCTAAAAGCTTTCTACGATAAAATAGATAATTACGACTACCTTAATAGTAATAAGGAAATAGACTAACGCTCGAGGGCGAGCTTTTTTCGGAGGGGGGAGTAGTATAATAACTAGTCAGATTAGAGGTTTCCCCCTATTAGTAGAAATACTTACTACTAAGCGAGATTACCCGAGTAGAGTTTAGGAGCCCCTTTTCATATATATACTTCCCTTCTCTCTCTAGTTCTTTACTCCTTAGTTATAGATTCTAAGTTAATTCTTACTACTTCATATTCTATGCAATATAAGGTCTTACCTATTAGGTAGTGAGTGAGACCTTTCTAGAGCAAGCATCATACTAGTTAGGATAATAGGTTTTAGGAAGATAAGGAAATTAATACCTAAGAGGTTACGAAGTTTAAGAGCGACTAAGGTACGCAGAGCTCTAAAGATATTTACTCTACTATCGATATATACTTCTATTTTAATAAATAATCTATTTCTTCTTAGTTCTATATTAACTAGGAATTATTTCCCTTTAGCGAGGGAACGGAAATCAGTATTCAAGTTATTCTATAGATCGAGGCGTTTACTATAGGGTGAGACTATTCTATAGCTTAGTAGTTTTTTAATAGCTTATCGATCTCTACTTAGAGAGAGATATTAGTATTATCGTCCGCCTTACTATATATAATAATAATATTCTCTACTAACTAACTAGTTATCTCGGCGATCTTTATAGTATTAGGGTATTCGCGAGCTTAATAACTTTCCTTCTTATAGAGGCGATAAGTATTAGTAGCAGCAGGAGTACGAGATACTTATGATCCGGGATCACGAGTCTTAGGAGTAAATCGTATAGCTAACTTAGTAGCACGATCGTTAATCTAAGAGCTACTCTTAGTAGAACGTTAGATACTAAAGGAGGTCTCTCTCTTAAGAATACCTGGAGTTCTAGCGGGAGTAGTAGTAGTAAGAGCTACCTTCTTAATAAGGTTCTCTTTAGCGGTAATATTACGAGACTCGCGATCTATAATAGCTAGGTACTCGTCGAGGAGGTTATAGTTACTATCTATCTTATACTTTTCGGCTATAATATAAGCCTTTAAGGTAAGAGATATCTTCTTTAGGATATCCTTAAACTATCTATCTCTAGAGATCTTACTAGTAGTAGTAAGGTTAGTAAACTTAACTCGGAACTAGTTATAAGTTATATTTCTAGCTATTTTCAGGTTCTCGTAAGCAGCCTTAGCACGCTAGATACGATTATAATTAAAGAAGCGCTAGTCTAAACCTCTAAGGACATTAGTATAACAATACAAGACTCAAGGCGGTATATAAGCAAGAATAAATAAGTAGGGAGGCCAGGAGCGATCTTATATAGTCTAGTACGAAGGAAACAGAAAGATATAGAGCTCTAAAGGAGTCTGCACCTTCTATATATATAAGGAGGGTATACCTAAGGCACCGATACTAGCCCGTATCTGCCACGTATACTATACGCTATTATATCACCCTCTTCCAAGATAAAGGCTCGCCCTCGAGCCTTTAAAGGTAAATAAAAAACGAAAGAAAAGGAAGTTAAATCAAGTCGAATTCTAAATAAAATCCAAGTAACTATTAATCTAAAGCGTAACTTTCAGTTAGTTACGACTTACTAAAGGTCTATAAATTACTAATTAAAAAGCGTTTAAGAGTAGATCCTTTCGGTAATTAAGGTATCGAGTTTACTAAAGGTTTAGGGTTTACTAGTAAAGTCGTAGGAGCTAGCTAAGCCTTCTTAGGAGGCATTAGGTAAGCGAGGCTAAGCGAAAGTGATAGAATACTTAAAAGTTATAGAAGAAGCGAAAGTCGAAATCGAATTCTAAAGAAGCTAAAAGATTAAGGAGAGTTAGATATCTTAGTTAAGTAGATATAGAAAGTATTAAATTAAAAGTTCTAATAGAAGGAGGTCGATTCTACTAAAGGGGATAAATTATACCGGGGTATAGGGATTACGAGTCGAATTCCGGTAATTTCCGCTAGGGTAATAAGCTACTTCGTCCTAGCCTAAAAGTAAGGTTTTTCGCTATTAGAGCTGCTTTCGGAAACTTGAAGTCGGGTAAGGGGATAATGAATTTTCTAGTAGAAGGAGATCGATTCTGCCGAGGGGGATAAATTATACTAGGGTATAGGAATTATAAGTCGAATTCTAGTAATTTCCGCTAGGGTAATAAGCTACTTCGTCCTAGCCTAAAAGTAAGGTTTTTCGCTATTAGAGCTACTTTCGGAAACTTAAAGTCGGGTAAGAGGATAGTGAAGATTAGGGCCTTAAGGGAAGTTTCTACTTAAAATTCGTCTGTTATAACCTTATATAAGAGAGGTAATTCGAGTATCCGAGAGTAACTCGTAAACCTAGTACTTCTAAGCGTTAATTATATCTAAATCTCTAGCTATCTAAGAGATCTCCGGAATCTTAGCTCTTTTAAAAGCCTAACCGTCGAATTAGAGCCGAAACTATATTAAAGTAATAAAGATACTAAAACACTTAATAAAGAGGTTAAAGAGTTTATCTATAATCGAGCTTTCTAAGTAAGATATTATTTAATACTATCCCTAGTAGTCTTAATCTTTCTATTTAATATAACGATATAAGACTTAAAGCAGTATATAAGTAAGAATAAATAAGTAGGGAAGCTAGGAGCGATCTTATATAGTCTAGTATAAAGGAAATAGAAAGATATAGAGCTCTAAAGGAGTCTGCACTTTCTATATATATAAGGAGGGTATACCTAAGGCACTAATACTGGCCCGTATCTGCCACGTATACTATGCGCCGTCACAATTAGAAGCGGTCTTGAATTAGCTATCGGCGCTAGTATCTATATATTAGAGGATAATAGTCTTAGCTTCTCTTCTGGTATACTTAAAGTAAGCCTTAACTTATATATCGCTAGCGAGGAAGTTATCAGAATATTCTTCTAAGAAGAGCTTTATAACTATCTTCTACGTATCGTACTTAATCTTACTATTATAATTAGTAAAGAGGAGATAAGGGAACTTAACTCAGTAAGACTCGATAGCCTTTATAGTATTATCGAGCTTTAGAAGAAAGTAATCTATAGTAGGTTAGAAGTCTATAGTAAGAGATCGTGACTTCCTAGTAGTATTAGCGTTAGCCTCTAGAGTAAAAGCAGCGGTTATAGTAGTAGTAATAGTAGTATTTATAACTTATATCTACTTATCTAAGAAACTGGGAGGCGCTATAATGAATTCTAGCGGAAAGTTAGTTTAAGGAGTGAGTATAGCATTTCGTATTTCCGAAGTAGAAGAGATTAGAGGTAATATAAGTAGGGGGGCAGTAGTAGCGTTAATAGTTAAGGTTAACTTTAGAGGTATAAGTTCCTCGTCCGCTTCCTCGAAGTCGTTATTATTAGACCCTGAACTAGTTTCTTCCTTAATAGTATTACTCTTAATAGTATCTCTAATAGTATCCTCCGCTAGCGCGCTTTCGCTCTTCCTCTTCTATTCGGGGAACCCGAGTCTATCTAGTACAGAGGGCTCTCGAGTGCTTCGGCGTAGTTACATATAAGAGGGCCCGCTACTACTAAAAAACGCGCTTAAGAGGGACCTAAAGCTTAATAGTAACCTATTTAAGGGAGTAAAGATTAATATAGCGTGAGAGTAAGTATATTCTTAAAGTCCCTTAGTAGAGTATATATTTGAGGTATTAGGAAGTTACTAATTAGGTTCACTTTTAGATTCCTTTTATAAGTTCACTTTACTTCGGCTATCGAGTTCTCTTCTTATAAGTATATATAGAGTTGGAATCGTAAGAGGGAGCTTCGCAGAGGTCGTGGGGTTTCGAAGGGTTTAAGGTCGAGGATACGTAAAGCTAAGCACGAGGCTAAGGGCGTAAAAAATATCGTAATAGGGTTTTTTAGTAGAATTATACTATAGAGGTAGTACTAATTAAGGGAGGGAGTTTAGCTTTCTCTGAAATACTCTACTTCTGAGGTATAGAAGTAGATAGCGCGTATAGTCGAAGTTATCGAGTATAAGTAGGGTAGAAGTTATAGAAGTCGTACTAAGAAGGTAGTACTAGCTTTAAGGCTTCTAAATAGATATTACTACTTCCTAGCGAGGTAATAGATCTTTTCTTATATTACAGTAGAGGTAAAGGGAGTAGATAACGAGTTATATTTGCCCTTAAGGGTACGCTAAGTAAAGGGAAGAAAAGATAGAGAGGAGGTTTCTACTCTCGACTCTCTCTCTAGGTATAACCGTAAGGTTATACTAACCTATTATCCTCTAGTATATACTAACCGCATCCCGCTAGCCCTGCCTGCTATGATGCCTAGGAGCCTGAGGCCGTTATGATATGGACCGTGATAATTACGAACCTAAGGTATTTTATTATTTATACTTCGAATTCGCACTTATCGATATCTAGTTATAGTCTAGCTTCGCGTAATCTTACTATAACTTTCGCTACTTACTTTCGATAGTAGTAGTAGTTACTATCTATATAGATTAGGATATTATTAATATAAGCAGAATAGAATTCGTTTAAATAGTCGCGTAAAGCCTAATTAATATATTATTGAAATATACTTAAGGTATTCGCGAGTCTAAAAGGAGTTACTAGCTACTTATATAAACTATATCTCGTGCGAAAAGCTATCTTCTATTTATCGCTAGTAGTAATACGTATCTTATAGAAAGCAGTAGTAATATCTAGTTTCATAAACTATTTCGCTTTTCCTATATTCCGGAGAGTCTTAAAGATTAGTAGTAATAAGTATTAATCCTTCTTCGTAATTCGATTCAACTTATAGTAATTAATATAAAATTATAACTTTCTTCCTAGTTTCTTTATAAATAAGATAAGAGCAGTAGTAAGCGAGTTACTAACTCGAATAAATCCCTTATTAAGAAGCTTCGTAAGAGTCTTTCGTAGTACTAAGAATTTATCGCGAGATATATTATACAGGAGGCCCTAGGGTACTATAAGTTCCTTACTATTATATAGTTAGAGTTCAATCTTATAGTTAATCCCGGAACCTCGTAGTAGTAGTAATATATCTACTTTCTTATTATTATATAAGTTAAAGTACTTATATAGCTAATCAGGGAGTTTTATTCGCAGGTTAGTCTTTATCTTTAGTATAAGGGCCTTCTGGATATCTGCTAAACTTATAGTAAATACCTATATCTTCTTATATAGTCGTCCTCGAGTAAGCCTATTAAATACTACTACTAATACTACGAAGTAATCTAGCTTATAGTCCGGCTCCTATACTCAGTTACATAAGGTTATAATAGTAGTATGAATATAGTATTATGACTTCAGTATAATTATATATAGGTCGTTTTTCTTAAACTATAATAGTCCTAAAATCAGATTATAGTCTTCTAGGCGTAATACTATATAGAAGAAAGCCTTAGCTTCCTTATATCTGTTAATATCTATTTCGATAATTACTACTTTAGTAATAGGACTTCTCTCCCTTTCGAACGAACTTATCTTAATAGGGAAAACAGGGAAACGCTAAAGGCAGTAGCAAGTAATAAAGTGGGAATTAATAATACTATATGAAAAGCACCTAGTATTAAGTAGAGTTTTAGTATAATACTCTTTATTAATTATCATAAATACTAGGAAAAGGGCTCTATTTATTATATCCTTAAACTAGTCCTAAGCTTCTGCTACTACTACTTAATTAACCTCCTTCTGCTTCTATTAGCGATTTTCGATAGAAGCTATTCTTTTCCCGAGCTCTCTAACTCGGAGCTCGATTCGTCTATCTCGATTACCTTTATTTTCGATTTCTTCGTCTTCGTCTTAGCTACTACTATATAGCTTTTCTTCTTCTCGGTTTTAGCTAGCTTCGTATAGTAGTTATAGACTATATACTTATCTTATCTATAGTAAAAGTAAAGTCATTCCGATTTCCGTCTTTCGATCTCGGCAGGACTTACTTATCGGGGTTCTTTCCTTATGTTGCGAGGATATGGGTCTTGGCATGGATCAGGTGACTGTAGTCACGTGCATGGTCCGTGCGGATATTCCTAGATAATATCTTCTGTCGATTCTCCATAGTAATTAGTACTGCAATACATATCATTCAACTACTCTATGCCTTACTCTGAAGATCAACGTAACCTTGCTATAGGTTATGAGCCGCGATAGCCAGAAATAGAGTAGTACTCAAAGAAGCAGTAGTACTATGATTCTTGATAGTAAGCATCGAACTATTTCTTAGTACTAAAAGGGAAGGTAGAGATTCAAGTTGCGAGCTTCCGATCAAGGTATAGTATACGCGTATAGTCAGTCAAACTAGCGCGTCTTTCTATAGTAAATACAGTCGCGCAGAGTGCTAGTAGAGAGAGTTCTTTAGCTGTCGCACTTACGCTATCATTGGAAGAAGTCGAAGAAGTGTACTCCGATAACTCTAGCTCTATTGAAGAATCTTTAGAGTCTTCAATACCATATATAAGCCGTATAGTAATCAATACTCGTATAGTAGTCAAAGTCGACGATTCCGAAATTATCGCATCTCGAGGTGCAGAGTTTTCCGCGCTAGCGCCGGAAGCTACTACCTAAGTCCCTAGGACTTAAAATATACCCGACTTACCCCCTATAGACGCTAAATCGACGTCCTAGGACTATCTAGAGGATCCGGAAGACCCGGAATCGGAACTTATTACTGCGACTACGCTAGAGCTATATAAACGTAAGAAGATAAGTAGCTCTATATCCTTAAACTTAGCAGATAGCTATAAGCTTAAGGGAGGAGAGAACTACACGGAATAAAGAGATAAAGTACTAAATATTACTAAAAATAATAGAATTAGTAAGTTTCTTAACGTTAAATCGCGTAACCACGTGCCTAAAGAGGTAGACGAATAGGATAACGAGGTCGACGATAAAGCCCTTAAGAAGTAGTAAGATTAGGAGTCTAGAGAGAGTTAAATAAAGCTAGTAATTATATTGAATTATAAGGCCGGACCTCTCGCGTATATAACTAGTAAAACTACCGCATTAGATATATAGAAGGCCTTATAGGCGTAGTACGAAGTAGGTAGTAATATACTAGTGTATAACGCTATATAAGATTACATTAAGCTCTAGTATAATAATTTCAACTCCCTAGAGAAGTTTATTATCGCTTTTAAGCTCTTAATTATTAAATTAGAGACTTTGATAATAGCTCTACCTCCGGCATAATATCTAATTATATTTATTACTATAGTTTCAGAGAAGTAGCTTATATAAGCTGAAAGATAACGTTCTCTCTTAAGAGTTTCTTCTAGTAACGACCTAAAGACGAATAAGAAGGCTAACTCAGGAGTAACCCTAATTAGTCTAATTGAAGATATTACTAATAAAGCTAGAGTAAGTAACTCTACTAGTAAGATAGCTAGTTAAGCTCTATACGGTAATAAGTCTGCACCTAATTCTAAGAAAGGAAGTAGCAGAGGAGCTACTAAGCCGGCTAGCAAGGAAGCTAGGCCGACTTATAAGTACTACAAATAGATATCGCTAAAGTATACTCTAGAGAACTATTTTATTATTAATAAGCAGAAGAAGAACGAGTTTAAGGAGAAGTCTAGAAAGAAGTGGATCCCGCATACTGAATAGCTAAAGAAGAAGGAGGGAGAGAGTAAGACTAATAAGACTAATAAGAAGAAGACTAGTAGTAGAAAGAAGAAGGATAACGATTCCGACGATAGTAGCATCTTCGGCGTAGCTCTTTTACTGTGTTTCCCTACTATTATAGCTTCTATAGCTATATTCTCTTACTATAATAAGTCACGATAGCTCTTCGATACCGGCGCTATAGAGCATATATCTAATAACCTTTCTAAGTTTACCTTATATACGCTAAAAGACGACTTACCCTATATACTTACTATTAATAGGCTATTATACCCTACCGGTATTAGAAGTTATACGATAAAGACCGATAGTATAGTACGCATATTAGAGTGCTATGATATACTATATATCCCGCAGTCTCTAGTCTGCTTATACTCCGGTTCTAAATTAAATAAATTAGGAGGTTATTTATATAGTTCTATTCTCTATACGTCTAAGGAGAAGGAGATCTATACAATTAACGAAGATCTGTTTATTATTAAGGAGACCTCCGGCGCAGGGTACGCTAGCCTTCCGGGTTTCAGCTTACCTGCAGCAGTAGAGAAAGCTACAGTCGATATAGAGCTTTAGTATAAACGTATATATCACGCTAGCTTTAACGTAGTACGACGCACTTAATCCATAGTTACTAGTATAAAGTTCATAGAGCTTAAGACTAGTAGAACTCGCCTTTACGTACTATATGAGAAAGGCCGACCTATTCGGAAGGTTAATAAGGTATTAGCACGTGCACGACTTATCAGATCAATAGATGAAATCCATATAGATATAGTATACCTTAAACCTAAGGGTCTAAATAGTTACTCTTATGCCTCTATCTTCTTATACGCTTATTTGACTAGAAAGTGGGCTTTTACTTACGCTAAGAAGTCGGATATATACCTAGCTAATTAAAAGCTAATTAAGTTAGCCGAAATATAGTATTACTATAAAATTAAGGTATAGAGATATAATAAGGGTAAGGAGTACTCTCTCTCTTAGATAAAAGAGCTTACTGACTACCTTAGAATACTACTAGAGGAGTCTACTCCGTATACTTCAGAGTAAGATAGAAGAGCTAAACGCTCTATATATACGATTATCGAGAAGGTACGTATAGTTATAGTAGATCAGAATATACTTAACTATATATAGCTAGAAATTCTACTCGCTTATATATATATCGCTAACCTTACTTCTACTTCTAGAGTAGAAGGGAAGACTCCTTTTAAGTGCTTCTAGGATAATTTAAGCTAGGGGTGAACTATACTCCCTCTATTAAGTATCTCCGTGTATTGGGATATCCTGTCTTTATATTAATTAATAAGGAGAAGAGAATCCAGAGCTATAAGGTAGCTCCTAGAGCCGAAAAGGGTATTCTAGTAGGATTTGAAGGTTATAATATCTATAGATACCTAGTTAATAGAAAGATAGTTCGTACCTCTTATCTACGATTTAATAAAGATAGTTTAGTTATAGAACCTCACGAAGAAGACGCTATAATAGTGCCTTAAACTAGGGGTAATTCTATCGATACTTTGAGTTAAAATCAAGACGTCGAGGTTACTATTGCTACTACTCCTGATACAGGTATAGTCTCGGAAGATAAAGTCGATAGTACGGATAGTACGGATACCGAATCTATAGTTAAGGACGAAGTTCCAGCACTAGAGGTCGATATTCCGGAGCAAATTACTATACAAAAGAAGCGTAGTAGGCCTCCTAGATCTAAGAACTATATGCCAGAGTACGTCCCTAGGGCTACACGCTCTAGCTGTAATAATCCGACTCTAAATTCGACGCCTAAGGTAACACCGAAACTAAATAATAGCTACTCCTATGTAATTTCACTACTTAAAGAAGTACAAGAGAGTACTAGTCAGTATCGACTAGCCTTCTATATAGCTTAAGAAGAGTCGCTATTTTTAAATGATCCGACTACCTTAGATTAAGCTATAAAGAGACCTGATTAGCTAGAATAGAGAAAGGCAGTTATTAAGGAGTACTAATCTCTTAAAGAGAAGTCGACTTAGAAGACTATAAGTCGCTCTAATATGCTAAAAGGGTACAGAGTACTAGGTTCTCGTCTAGTTTTCAAGACTAAGAGAGATATAGATAGCAGAATCGATAAATATAAGGTTAGATTTATAGTCTAAGGTTATACGTAACGATTTAGTCATGATTATAATTAAACGTATACCGGAGTCTATAAATCTTCTACTTAGAAGATAGGCTTAGTAGTTACAGTAGAGTATAACTTAGAAGTCGAATAGTTTGATATAGTAACGGTATTCTTATATAGTGAAGCCGATATCCCGATATACGTTAAATTACTGCTATTTTATAGATAATATAGGCGTAGACTTATAGACGATAAATATATGCTCTTGCTAAAAGCTCTATATAGTCTGAAGTAGTCTCTACGTCTCTAGCAAGAGATACTACGTAAGGAGTTCAGTATTATCGACTTTATACCTTTATAAACTAATAATTACGTATATATTAACTAAGAAATTAGAATAATTATCATTACTTATATCGACGATTTTCTAGTTATCTCAAAAGCTAGAATAGCTCTTGAAGAGCTTAAGAAGAAGATTCTCACTATATTCGATATTCTACTAGCTAGACTAGCTAAATACTTCCTTAGCGTTAGAATTATACGTAATAGAGAGAAGAAGACGATTTCTCTTTACTAAGATACGTATATTAATAAGATATTAGATCGATTTGGAATAACTAACTATAAGAGCGCCGATACGCCCTTTGCTACTAGTTCAGAGGTTTCTATAGTTAAATTCAAGGGAGTAGCTACTCTATAAGAGATTAAGCTATATTAATAGCTTTACGGTAGTCTTTAGTATCTAGCTTATACTCGCTGGGATATACTATACTATTGCTTCATACTATTATAATTTCTAATAAATCTATTACCTTAATACCTTGTAAGCGCTAAGAGAGTACTTGCGTACCTATAAGGTACGAAGTATTACGCTATGACTTACGGAGGAGACGTTACTAATAGAGAGAAGATGAAATTAAGAGGTTTCTATAACTCTGATTAAGCCGGTAACCGAATGAATAGAGTATTATATACTGGAGTCTTTTTCTTCCTTATAAGAGGTGTTTTCTCAGCTATTTCAAAGCGATAGACTACTATAGCTCTTGCCTCTACGGAAGTAGAGTATATAGCTATATGCGCCTTTACTAGAGAAGCTTTATGGATACGCTAAGTACTAAAGGAGCTAGGCTATAATAAGCTAGACTCTAGGAGTATAGAGATATAGTGCGATAATCAGGGAGCTTTATCTCTATCGGAGAACTCTGAATTATACTAATTTATTAAGTATATTGATATCAAATTTTACTACTTTCGCTAGGAGGTCGCTAGAGGTTATTTAGACCCTTAGTATATACCCTTAAAAGAGAACGTAGTAAACGGTTTCACTAAACTACTTAGCTTATAAGACCTTAAGGCCTTTGTAGTAATACTGAATATAACTATTTTACACTTAGAATAAGGAGTGTAGATATTAATTAGAGGGCTGATATATCTTGAAGGAATTACGGAACCTGTAGTTTATCCAGATTCACGTGATATCGAGGCATAGTGCTAGTCTCTAGGGGTGTTAATATACGTACGCATACGATAGTATACTTGACTAATTATAGGAAACTAGATTACTTGTACCTGTAGAAGTTACCGACTTTATAGTATCTCTATAGAGGGGTGTGTTGCGAGGATATGGGTCTTAGTATAGATCAGGTGACTATAGTCACGTGTATAGTCCGTGCGGATATTCCTAGATAATATCTTCTGTCGATTCTCTATAGTAATTAGTACTGCAATACAACTAACATCATTCAACTACTCTATGCCTTACTCTGAAGATCAACGTAACCTTGCCATACCTTATCATCGTAGCTATAGTAGTAGTAGGAGTTACTTCCTACTCTATCAGGTCTACTATATATCGATCCGTCTTAGGGGACTATCCTCGTACTTGCTTCTACTAGTCTATTCTAGCTAATAGCTCCTTAACTTCGGTCAGCTAGTCGCTGAATATTCGTAGTTATAAATAGTACTTTTCATACGACTATTCCTCTTTTATTCCGATTATACTATAGACTAGAGTACTCGTGCGCGTTTTTAGTCATGCGACTAGTAATTAGCCGAAACCCCTTAAATTCTGCCTAGAGCTCTAAACCTACTAACTTCACTTAATTTTATCTTAACTAATAATAGCTCAAATCGTGCGATTCTAGTATTAGTTTACTCCCCTGATCTATAAGATTAATTATCTAACTTATCTAGTCTATCTACTTAACTTCCCTACCTCGTAATCCGAGCCGCAAGTTAGCGATATTATTACTTTTGAAGCGAGAGCTTCCGATACGAATAACTCTAATAGAATTATAATAATAAAAGGAGAGTTATTTATAGGATAGATTAGAAGAGCTAATTTAGCTATTATAAGGTCATATTTAGAAGCTAAGAAAGATATAAGTAGTCGAATTAAGAAGTGCGAGTTAAGAGAATAAGAGTAAGGCGAGAGAGATAACTTCAAGGGAATAATTATATTAAAGATACTATAAAGATAGCTAAGCACCTTAAAACCTATAGTAAATAGCTATCTATAGAAGCTATTATTACCTCTATAAGTAATAACTTTATATACCTTATCTTCTAGCTCTTTATTCTATTTATTAATCTTCTTAACCGGTATTAATAACTACTCCTGCTCCCACGTAGTAATATACTCTTCCTCTATATAATATAATAGATTCTTCTTCTTAATCTGCGTATATATATAGTCCTAAGCTCTCTTAATTAGGTTTAAATCTAGTGATTGCGCTAGCTATATAACTCTTATTATATTAAGAAGGTATATGATCTTATTTATATACTTCGATCAGTATATAGGCATATTATCTATTACAACTTCGATCTGTGACTTATAGCGCCGAGTAGATATTCGCAGATCTTCCTTCTCTTATAACTCTTTAATCTAAGGGTCTAATAATAGCTCGATATACTTAGAAGTGACTCTTAGCTAGTTAATACCTCTATTTTTGCGATCCTGTCTAATTATATCGTACTTCTTCTTATAGTTTTCGAGTGTAAGCTTCCTCCCTTTACGCTTTTAACCTTTCGATACTACTACTTCCTTTAGTATAATCAGAATTTAGATATAATAAAAGATAGGAAAGAAAACACTTACTGATTTTAACTTCTCTAAATTAGCAAATTCAGCCTTAAAGCGAGGAGCTTCCTTAGCTTATAGCCTTTTTAATAACTTATCTACCTCTTTAATCTCCTTTATAATCTCCTTCTTAAAGACTATAGCAGGTCCAGGTAGTTCTCCCTACTTAATTACGCCTATAGATTCAGCCTTTTAGTAGTCTTGTTTTATAGTAGATTATTTAATATCTAGGTATAAATACTCCTCTAGAGAGTACTAATAGCTCTTTAAAGTATACTCCTCTCTAGTATTAGCCTAATCGATAAAGATAATAGTCTTTCGGATTAGACTTTAAGAGATACTCGGCGAGTATAATACGCTTTTATATTGAATATTTATCTAATCGTGGTTTTTAACCTCCTAGAAGATAATACTACCGGAATTTGAAGAGAAGAGCTTCTAAAGTAGACTCTGAATAAGGTAACTCGTCCTTATGGATAATTTATAGGGTAGTTCTATAGCAATTTCCATAGTTCTTAGTAATTCTATTCGTAATTTTGTGACGGCGCATAATATACGTAGCAGATACGGGCTAGTATCAGTGCCTTAGGCATACCCTCCTTGTATATATAGAAGGTACAGACTCCTTCAGAGCTCTATATCTTTCTGTTTCCTTCGTACTAAACTATATAAGATCGCTCTTAGCCTCCCTACTTGTTTTTTTCCTACTTATATACTACCTTAAGTCTTATATCGTTATATTAAACAGAAAGATTAAGACCGCTAGGGATAGTATTAAATAATATCTCACCTAGAAAGCTCGATTACAGACGAACTCTTTAACCTCTTTATTAAGTATTCTATTATCTTTATTACTTTAATATAGTTTCAGCGTATATACGTACCTGTCTCGATTATATATATAACTCTCTGATTCGACGGTTAGGCTTTCAAAAGAGCTAAGATTCCGGAGATCTCTTAGATAGCTAGAGATTTAGGTATAATCGACGCTTAGAAGCACTAGTTTTACGAGTTACTCTCGGATACTCGAATTACCTCTCTTACGTAGAGTTATAATAGACGAATTTTAAGTAGAAACTTCCCTTAAGGCCCTAATCTTTATTATTCTCTTACCCGACTTCAAGTTTCCGAAAGCAGCTCTAATAGCGAAAAACCTTACTTTTAAGCTAGGACGAAGTAGCTTATTACCTTAGCGGAAACTACCGGAATTCGAATCGTAATCCCTATACCCCGGTATAATTTATCCCTCTTAGCAGAATCGACCTCCTTCTACTAGAAAATTCATTATCCCCTCACTCGACTTTAACCTTTCGGAAATTATCGGAATTCGACTCGTAACCCTTATACCCTAGTATAATTTATCCCCCTCGGCAGAATCGACCTTCCTCTACTAGAACCTTTAATTTAATACTTTCTATATCTACTTAACTAAGATATCTAACTCTTCTTAATCTTTTAGCTTCTTTAGAATTCGATTTCGACTTTCGCTTCTTCTATAACTTTTAAGTATTCTATCACTTTCGCTTAGCCTCGCTTACTTAATACCTCCTAAGAAGGCTTAGCTAGCTCCTACGACTTCACTAGTAAACCCTGAACCTTTAGTAAACTCGATACTTTAATTACCGAAAGGATCTACTCTTAAACGCTTTTTAATTAGTAATTTATAAACCTCTAGTAAGTCGTAACTAACTGAAAGTTACGCTTTAGATTAATAGTTACTTAGATTTTATTTAGAATTCGACTTGATTTAACTCCTTTTTCTTTCGTTTTTTATTTACTTTTAAAGGCTCGAGGGCGAGCCTTTATCTTAGAAGGGGGTAATATAATAGCGCATAGTATACGTAGCAGATACGGGCTAGTATTAGTGCCTTAGGTATACCCTCCTTATATATATAGAAAGTGCAGACTCCTTCAGAGCTCTATATCTTTCTGTTTCCTTCGTACTAGACTATATAAGATCGCTCTTAGCCTCCCTACTTATTTTATTCCTGCTTGTATACCGCCTTGAGTCTTGTGTCGTTACAAATTTCCTATTCCTAGCTATCTATAAAAACCCGAGGGCAGTAGCGCTTTCCTAGCGAATTCTATATGTTTATAATATCTAAAAGTGGTCTCCGGTGCTTATTAGAAGACTATTTAGCTCGAGTAATAATACGAGCAACTATAGTTAGGTGCTTATTATAGAATTTTCTAATAGAATAGTTATCTTCGCCCTTCAGATAATCAGTTAATATTACGTACCGAATTTCGCATAGAACCTCCCTTCGATCTGTCTTATAGATAATAGGTTTAATTCCCTTAGTCTTGCGAATCTTTTAAGGTATAATTAAAGTAATTTAGAGTAAAGATAGTAGAGTTATTCATAGTAGAAAAGTACGTGTTTTAGTAAGATTCGCTTATTTGATAGTTTTAGTATTCTACGCGTCGCATGACTAAAAACGCGCCCGAGTAGTAGTAATAATAGCCTTCAGGTAACTCTTCTTAATTACGTCTATCTAGTCCTATCCCTCTGCTTCGAGGATTAGCTAATTGAAATTATTAAGGAACTCGTTTAATAGATAAGCTCCTTACTTAATCTTATTTAGTTAGCTTATAGCTTTCTGCTAGTAATAGGAGTTACGAAAAGTAATAGCTATCTGCTGGAATAGCCCTTCGACTATTAACTGCCCTTACCTCTAAGCGAAGCTTACCTAAGAGTAAATTCGTCCTGCTATCTCGCCTAAGAGATAGCTAAATATATACTATATCCTTTCCTTCTTATTACTAATAATAGTAATATCGATCTCTAGCTTCGCTCGTAGGATACCCTCGAATTAGGGGTATAAGGCTAGGTCGGTACTATCGAACCTTTCGGGTTTCAGTATATATTACTTTATTATTATAAGTAATTCCGGGGTTATCAATCGTATCGTATCGATAGGAGTTAGTACTACTAGTAGTACTAGTAGTATATTTCGTTATACTTCTATATCTTCGATCCTACTAGTTAGAGTAGTAGTTATATTTACTTATTATACTACTAGCTTAGTAACTTATTATCTTTATACTTCGAAGGCATCTAGTAGCTACTAGGGGGGCTATTCTTCTGCTATAGTGAACTATATATTCTGGCGTTATTATAGTTACTACCCGTATAGTAGTCGTATAAATAGCCGGACCTATTATATATAGTCCGAGGCGTCTATTCGTCGTAATCGTAGGTATACGTATAGCAATAGCAGGGCTAGGGTACTAACTTTCTTATGTACTCGTAGGTAAGGCAGCCGGATCTACTATATATAGTCCGAGGCGTCTGTCTTTATATTATAAGTATACGTATAGTAATAGTAAGACTAAGGTACTAGCTTTCTTACGCACTTATATTATCTACTGCTCGAAAGCAGATCCTCCTTTATTTAATTAAGAATATTAGGAATAAGTTAATTCTAATATCACGGGGCGAATATAAAGTATATAGTATAAAAGCTCGTTTATATTATAAGGAGAATTAACTAAGGAGAGAAGGGAGAAATAAGAGTTTCCCTTCGAAGAAAAGATAATACCGCGGCCGCTAGTAGTAGTAGCATTAGAACACGTACGATAATACGTCAGGTACTAGCGTAGACGCCTCAGGCGTTAAGCATACTAACGGGTGCAACCCGTCATAACTCGAATATTAAACCTTATATTCTTAATAAAGAAAAATCATAAGCTTTCCTTATTTAAGGTCCGGGTCAGATCGTTCCGCTAATACTTAAGTAATCTACTTAGAAGGAAGAAGCAGGAGGCTAGTATATTTATACTATAAGTAAGCGACTCTCTTAGAGTCCGAGAACAAGTATCGTAATAGCACGCTGATTCACTATAACTAATAAACCTATTATAGTGCACGAGACGTTAGTAGATAAGGGCAGTAGCTAATAAGAAATTAAGCAGGAACTCCTAGTATTAGTACTTAGTAATATAATTAGCCTAGTGATAATTATACTATATTCACACCCATGCTTACTATGGATTATGTTACCTACTAGTCGAAGATATACTCTGGTTAAAGAACAGGGAATAATATTATAGTAATATAGGAAGTATTATTACCATTCCTTTCTTAACTACTAGTCAATCTAGAATAACTAGTAGACTAGCGATAATATAATATAGTTATACTCCCGGACTTATTATATCCTCCTAATAGAGCTCTTTCTTAATAATAGTACTAATAAAGTAAAAGCGAGAGAAATTAACTTATATCTCTCTACTAATAATATCTTTATAATTAGTAATAAAAGGAAACTTCTTCGATAAGAGGATATTCCGGAGGAGATAGTCGATAGCGTCTAGTATTAATAAGGGAGTTTAAAGGTCTAGGTCTACTTTAGTAAGACTACTAATAAGTATTACTTTTACTAGTAGTAGCTTATATAAGTAGATCGATACTAGTGTCTTTTATTAATTATTAGTAGAATTAATTCTATACGAACTAGTAATTTTCTTTTACTCTTTTACCTTAAAGTCTTTCTACCTTACCTTTTGGCTAAGAGTATTAATATCTTCTATTAGTAGCTTTTAAGCTTACTTATCTACTACTAGCTTTCTATTAATAGAGACTAACTAAAGATTATTATTATTATTATTATTATTATCCTTAAGCTTATAAGCTTAATTCTTCCCTAGGGGAGGCTTATTAGTAGGTAGCCTAGAAGATAGAGCTTACCGAAGCTTAATCTAGGAGTATCTATTAGGATAATACTTATTATTAAGACTACGGAGTAGCTTAGAGTAATTAATATTAAGATAATAAATAGCTTCCTTTTTAGGGACTTAGTAAGATATAGTTATATTAAAGGAGGAAAGGTAAGATAGTATAGAATTATTTAGAGGAGCGATAGTAATTATATACTATTACTCTTCTATATTACTCTACTAAGTCTACTATAGCTAGAAATTTTCGAAAAGTATATATAAAAGCAATAGCAAATAGTAGAGAGCTTATAAGCGGGGTATTAAGGGGTATATAAAGTTAGTACTATTACTATCTAGTATTACTATACCTTGAGATTTATCTATACTTGAATTATAGCCTTACTAAGGTTTAAGTTCTATAAGGAATTCTTCTTAATAGTTTAAAATATACTCTTAATAACTATACTTGAATTAAGTTATATAAAGTAGAAAGACTTTCTATTAAAGCGTTATTCTAAGTCTATTTCTTTAGAAGAGTTACGGGATAGGTTTTCCCTGTGAAAAAAAGTCTAATTGCAAGTTGAGACATGTGTTCACTAAAACCCGCTATAGACCTCGGTAAAGAGTGGGGACTTGCGCATTGGGTTCAAAAACGTTGTATATGTTGCAGAACTTTCGGGGCAAAAGAGGTAAACCAGAGGGAGATGAGTTATGAGAGGCGCATGCACATACTCCAAGACAACTTCGTATAGCATAGTGCAGGTAGGCAATCTGGAGTCGAAGTAAGATAGCCGCTTCATAATCAATGTCTTTTTTGCATTATCCTCTATATATTACAATTCACTATTACTACTATCATAAAGCCTTATTATAGCCCCCTTAGTAGCATATCAGCGTACTAGTGAAGGAGGACTTCTCTAGCAACCCTCCCACCTATTCTGCTCCTGGTGGCACTTTATACTCGCTGTACGGAGTAGTTGACGAATCTGCTACGGAAATGATTCAATGCAGAGCCCCTTTATTCGTAAATCATCTCTGCTTCGATTCTAGAGATATGCGCATGCGATTAGTAGCCTAGAATAGTAGTAGAGATCAAAGCCAGACTATCAAATACTCGCATTTGCACATATTTCATTATGTTAGGACTTCGTATTCTTAGAAATTTCCTTACTCTACGATACATCTAAACCACGGAGTATACTACGACCGTATGGCGCAGGTTGATACTTGTAAGGCTGAGGTTCGCTTAACCTCGAAGGTAATCAATCAAATCAATCGACCTTGGCCACTACACGCTTGCACGTGCTTCTGACTAGGGTTCGCCCTGCGGAAGCGCATAGTTCAGCCTCCTTCACCTCAATTTTACCATTCGTCGTTCCAAACTGGTACCAGACATTTGATCGATAAAACTTTCAGACGAAATCATTATTTTCTTGAAATCCACCATCTCATAAATTACTCATACTCTAAACTTCGAGCTCACGAACATCACTACATGCCAGCATTGCTGCATTTGTGAGTCACTTCTGTCAAGATTGAAACCCCACGTCTCGCAACGATCCGAAAGCAACCACAATTTACGTAGCCATTGTACTATACAACCACCAGATCGAATACAAGATATTTCCACTCGAAGGGGGCTGAATTGAAAAACACTCATTATGCCATCTTCCGATCCCTCAACAGTCGCGGAGCTCATCACGTCAGATCCTCTCGTAGCGGCGCAAACAAAAATAGCAGAGCTGAACGGAACCGCGAATGCAGTGACTGCTCAGGATGTACCAGCTACAGGCGAACCGAAGTTGTCAGCTGCGGAATTGAAGAAGCAAGCAAAAGCAGAGAAGGCCGCTCGGAGACAGCAAGCTTTGGCGGAGAAGCAAAGTGGTGCGCCTCCAGTCACGATAGCCCCAATTTCAAGTCCACAGCAGAAGGCCGAAGGACAGAAAGGTGCCAAGAGCAATCACAAGAGGGGCGCTTCAACAACAATGGAAGTGAGAAATTTACCTGTCAGGGGGCCACCGGTCGTTGCAACTCTCCCTGCGGCACCTAAGAAGGAAGATAAAACGGTCGAGTTCTTCAGGCATCTTTACAAGCAGAGAACGACAACGATCGCAGGAGCAAGTAGAGAGGTCCACCCAGCAGTATTGGCGCTTGGGTTGCAGATGAGTAACTATACAATATGCGGAAGTTGCGCCAGATTGGTTGCGACTCTGCAGGCATTCAAGAGAGTAAGTGATGATCCAGACTTTCTAACATGCAGAGCACGGATGCTAACAATTTCAGGTCATCGAGTCATATACAACACCCAGAGGCTATTCACTAACCCGGCATCTTACGTCGCATGTCCTCTCACCACAAATCGAGTACCTATCTTCCTGCCGGCCGATGTCAATATCTATGGGAAACGCCATCCGTTGGCTGAAGCTTGAAATATCGAAGGTTGACATAAGCACACCAGACTCTGAAGCGAAGAGAGATCTATGCGACGCAATTGATAGGTTTATCCAAGAACGAGTTACATTTGCGGATCAAGTTATCGCTACTAGCGCAGCTGAGAAGATCAGAGATGGTGATGTTATTATGACATACGCGAAAAGTAGTATCGTTCAGCGGTCCTTGGTTGAGGCACATCAGGCTGGAAAGAAGTTCAGAGTCATAGTTGTGGATTCGCGACCATTACACGAAGGAAAGCACTTGGCAGCAGCTCTTGTAGCGTTGGGGCTCGAAGTCAAATACTGCTTGATTAACGGCCTTAGCCACAACATCCAGGACGTGACGAAGGTGATGCTAGGAGCTCACGCTATGATGAGCAATGGTCGATTATTCTCAAGAGTGGGAACTGCTCTTATAGCTATGGAGGCTAACGAAGCTGACAAGCCAGTTCTGGTACTCTGCGAGACCATCAAATTTACGGAAAGAGTGGCTCTAGATTCGATTGTTCACAATGAGATAGCTCCGGCAGACGAGCTTGTGATTCGGGGTGGACCGCTTGAAAAATGGGGAGATGTTAAGAAGCTTCAGCTTTGTAATCCGATGTTCGATGTTACGCCAGGGGAGTACATTCAGATGATTGTCACGGAGTCAGGGAACGTGCCGCCAACTTCCGTGCCAGTATTGCATAGGCTGGGTAACGAGAGCCAGTAGTGCTGAGTGATGGCATGCAATTTCGACGGGGCATTAGAATTCGAAATCTTGCTTTGAAATTTCATTCATTGTAAGATAATGTAAATCAGCTGTCTCAAAACATACTCCTTATATAACGCGGACCCATTACATATCCGGTAAGGCGAAATCAAAGCTCTAAGTTATCTTCGTGACTTCCAAAGAACTAGCACAGTGAGGTGCTCGAACAATTGCATGAAATGAAAAAGCTGCTACAGGGAACTCTAGAATACTATCATGACGTGAGAATGTTCGTCTGCTCAAGTCCGTTCGGACTTTATGACAGTGCACTGTAGTCGAGCTCTTACTTGACCAGTGACGAAACATTCAGCCCCGATACACATCCGTATTTTGACCCGTACTGCATGAACACTGCATTACTTGACTTTCAATGAATACATTTCGTTAGCTCATTGAGCAACGATCGGTTGCTGACATTGATGAATTTCCGTGCCCAATGGCTTCACACTTGACTTTGTACATATTCTCCGTCCCGGAACTCCCTAAGCATGGTCAATCCAGCCTGACCGGATCTACACCTGAGACTCAATCTTCTCCCTCTCAGCCCTCCTCGCTCTCTTGTCCAGAAGAATCGACCTCCTCTCCTGCAAGACTCCCCGTTGTCTCTGCTCAACCCCCGACAACCAGTATCCGAAGCTTGCCCCGATTCCACCGAAGAAAGGGTATGCCCATAGCGACTCTTTATTAAAGAAAGGACGCATTTCAAGGCCGAGTTGCCATAGTCGAGTCGCGATACCTACGTATGCGTAATTAGCTTCCGTAGCTGGAGTAGTGTAGGTTGACTGGAAGAGTTCTTGAGGATGCCGTACCGAAACCGGTCCAGAAGAGGACTTTGTGGACCATTCTGAGAGCTCTCTTTGGGTATGAGTTGAGATCAAGATACGAGAAGGTCGCAGGAGAGAAAATCAAGCGTGTGAGCAGTTTGTGGAGTTGCTTGTTGCTCAATCGGTGTGCTCGCAGTGAAATGCGAGATTGAGTTGAAGCTCGGGAATATAGACGCTAAGCTTGACACGTGATTTCCGCGATCCCTGCCAGGATTTCCATATCGCAGCACCAGGCTCCATTTGACCTTGCATATATAACATGAGTTCAATCGCAAGACCTCAAGTCTGATTGCTGAGGAACGATGGCGACTACGATGGCGTATTGCAAAGATTCCGCGGCGAGCAGTAGTTCGGGACCAGTGAGAAAGAAGCTCAAGACTTCAGATATACCTCTCTCCTCTGCGACAAGACTATCCATCGACGAGCTGGCGCATAAATTTAAGAAGAAGGGAGGCTACGATTCGTTGCGCAAACAGGTCTGGGAAGATTTGGAGAGGACTGTATGTTGCGCTCTCCGCTCCTCACAGGGGTTTAGGGGCAAAAGTTAATACGATGTTCATAGGATTTCGAGAAAGAGTTCACTCAATCTCTCCTTCAAGTCGCCGAGGACGAAATTGAGAAGAATCCTTCTCAACTACTGAAATTAGATCGCGGAAAAGCAGCGGCGTTGATTGAAGGTGCAGTTGATCGAGCGGGCGTCTACCAGATTGCGGAATCACGAATCGATGCTTTGATCGATGCTCACATTGAGGATATTGAGAAGGGGATTAGGGCCTTGCGGAGAGAGGATGTTGGCGAAGAGACGGCAAATGCGGAGCATGCTAGGGGGGGCAAGACAGATCAGCAGTATGCTGAAGAAGCGGCGAACCGAAGGGACGCCAGGGAGAAGATCAGACAGGAAGCTAGGGCGAAGGAGTTGGCTGCTATTGATGAGAAGAGGAGAGAGGAGAGGGCTAAGAGGAAGGAGCAGGAGAAAAAAGAGGAGGCAGAGTTGGATAGGAGACGGGCCGAGAGAGATGCCAGGAGGAAGGCTGAGAGGGAACGTGAAGAAGAAAAGGAGAAAGAACTGAGGGAGCGTGATCGTGAGCGAGACAGGGAAAAGGGCCGTAGACGAGATCGCGACAGTGACCGAGACCGAGATGGTCGATACAGGAGACACGACGAGCCTCTTGGTCGCAGAGATTCGACCAGAGACACACCCAGAGACACACCCAGAGACGCACCCAGAGACGCCAAGGAAACATCCGCCAAACCAGAATTATCAAAGGAAGATATTGATCGTCTCGAGCAAGAGGCCCTCAGCGATCTATTAAAGGAAGGCAAGAAGTTGTCGCAGCGTTCAAGGCATCAGATGGAGGTTGAAATTGATGAGAGTCTAGCACCGCCTCCAAAGAAACCCACCCCAGCTTCCGCCATTAACCCTATCTCACGAGACTCATCTGCGAAGTCCGACGTTAAAAAGCCATTGGCAGTTCCAACAGGACCAAAGGCAGATGCCTTTAAGACGCCACATCTTCCCTCCGACCGGCTGGATGATAGGAGAAGGAGCCGTAGTCGTGATCGAGCCTCGACCAGGAGATCCAGCCGGAGCAGGAGTAGAAGACGCAATGACAGCAGAGAAAGAGATTCTCGTCCCCGCCGGAGAGACAGCCGTGAGAACCGACGACGCCGCTCAAGTCGTGATCGAAGCTATTCGGCAGACAGACGGCGAAGCAGCTACCGCGACGATAGCCGAAACCGTGGGAAGCGCGATCGTGACCGAAGCCGTGACCGAGTAAGACCTGCTAGCCCTCCCCCAAGAGATTCAGACCTGGAGAAGTGGAAAGTTGCTGAAGCCAAGAAGCGTGAAGAACAGGCCAAGGCGTACAAGTTAGCACAGGACGAAGCTCGAGCAAAGGGGTTGCCAGTACCCGGATGGTCGGATCGACCCCCAAGAGAAGCTGGCACGCCACCGAGACGTACTTCAGATACCCGGATTGTCAGTCCCGTTTCCGCACGAAAGGCAGAGGGTTCTCGAGAGAAAGATCCTGAGCGAAGTTCCCGTGCCAGGAGTAGGTCAAGGTCACCAGCTGCTAGCCGTGGAAGCCGCATTGAGAGATCCACGAGTCCTATCAACATCGACCGTTACGTCCCGGGCGTAGCAAGTCGAAGTACTCGTCGTGAGAGCACGGTAAAGAGGGAGAGAAGCCGCAGCCGAGAACGTGAAAGGGACAAGGACAGAGATGCGCGACGGTCTCGCGAAGAAAAGTGTCGTAGACGAAGCCGGTCGAGAAGTAGAAGTCGCAGACGAGACAGGGACAGGACAAGGGCAAGGTCTAGAAGTCGCAGTCCGTACGTAAAGAGAGATAGGAGAGAACGAAGTCGAAGTCGCGATAGAGACCGAGATAGGCGAAGGGAAAGGTCCAGAAGTAGGGATAGAGATCGTGATAGGAAACGATCTGATAGGAGTCGCAGTCGTGGAAGTCGACGAGAATCTTCCAGGCGAGAATAATCAAACGAATCTGTACGACATGATACTGTATGGAGAGACTCGCTGATTAGTCAGAAACCCATAATCTTTGAATGGGGATTTGCAGCGTTATATGGAAGCATGATTGATTAACACAGAATGTGCCCAACACAAATGCCTGAGCACAACAATAAGAACCATTTTAGGGCCCGGCGTTTACTCAAGAACTTGATGTCGCGGTTATGTATGATTCCAAATTGATTTATCGACTCCTCGCTAAGTGAGTGAGTGAAATTGCTCGCCCAGGTATCATTAAGCAGCACTATCATACTCTCCGACACCCAACGACGACTATACCAACCCGAACACTCATCTGTTACCACTAGACCTCTCTCTTCAAGCCAAGCGCACGCTCAAGGAAGCCAGCCATGTCATCCACACCATGATCGCTATGGATCCAATGTCCGCCGTCTTCGTACGATTTAAGCCTGGCATCAAATCCTAGTCGATTCATAGCACGATTCATTTCTTTGCCCAACTTGAATGGAACTGTCTCATCGTCCTCTGAGTGAGCGAAGAACATCGGCGTAGAGTGGATCTTTGGTCCTTCCCCACGGACAAGCTGTTAAACCTGGTTGCAAAAAACTTATCCTCAGTATCAATCAGGAATGCCGTTGCCTTCTCTTCTGCCTTGCTTACCTGACGCTCTTCATCATCAGTACTGTCCCTCTCCAGAACCCTCCTCACATGCATCGAAAAACTCTGAGTCGTATCTTCCCAACTCTCAGGCTCAAGAAAGAGAAAATTACGGATCTCCCTGCTGAAAGGCAGCCACCCACACCACCCCACAAACGCCCCGACCTTCAAGTTTCCTTCGAGCAAAGCCATCAACGCAGTCGCACATCCTTGCGAGATACCACCCAGAATCACGTTGTCTCGTCCCACAATCTCTGCCTCCTCCTTCACAATCTCAGCGATTTTTCCAATACTCGCCTTCAAGCCCTTTCTCATCAGCCCTTTCTTCACCCCAGGCTCCGCAACATCCCAAAGATCGAACCACTGAGAGATAACTTCTTCGCCCTCCAATTGCTTATCGAATGAGCTCTCGCTGAGTCCTTCAGCGTGTCTTTCAGAGCGGAGGAGAGGAGCGGTCGGGAATACAAAGCGCATTGAAGGGAAGAGGGTTGCGAGTGAGGATCCGGGGGAGGATTTGGAGGTACTTTGGAAGAACGATCGTGAGAGTTCGGAGCCGTAGTCTTCGCGGCTGTGGAGAAATATGAATGTGTGGGTATGTTCTGGCCCGGCAGGGGGAATAATCGTTGTCTCTTTGCTGGGCACGTTATCGTCGTCGTCCTCCTCCTCGCTCTCACCATCCTCGCTCTCATCATCCTCACTCTCATCATCCTCACTCTCATCATCCTCACTAACATCATCCTCATAGTCCGCATCTTCTTCATCATCCTCTTCATTTTCGCTTGGCCAATTCGCTGGATTCGGTGTCTCTGGTGTGTTTACTGGAGGCGTTGACGTATTGCTGTTGGTTCCCTCAGATGAGCCTGACGCTTCGCCTAGACCAAGCCTCTCTCTTCCATGCATGGCTGGTGCCAATGAGTTATGGCTGGTAGGTCTAAATTCGAAGTGTTGAGAATGCCCAGTGTTGGGATGATGAGAGTCCATTTCAGGCATAAATCCCGACGACGAGTTGGGTTGGATGGGTGCAAATTCGACGTGCTCAGAATACGGTACATCCTCGTCGATAGATGCAAACTCGATGTGTTCGGAGTATCCTGTATTAACATCGATCGATGCAGCTTGGAAGTATTGAGAATAACCTATGCGATTGTTGATGGGTGTAGATCGGAAGGTCTGAGAATGACCTTTGGTGGGTAGTGTATCTTCGGCCATTTCCTCGCGTAGAACTCCAGAATCCTGCCAGTACTGTAGGTTTGCGATTTTGCGACTCTGATGTACTTCTTGAAGTTTGCTGCTGGGCAATGTCAGTGTGGGCGTAATTGCTATGCTGAAACTAGGCAAAGGTGTGTGGAATATATCGAGTTGCAGAGAAGAAATGTTGGATGATAAGACCTTATCTACAAGCGTTTCCAGCTTTCATTTTCAAAGTAGAGTTTGTGCGTTGCCTAAACTAGTTTCCCAGACTTGTAATATTTTGGTTCGGCATCGGAACTTGGTTAGACTGACGATTATCGCAAGTGTCACAAGTGTGGACTTGGTTCCCGTTCCTTAAAATGCTTCCGTCAATGTTATCCGGCCTAGAACATCATACCGACGACCTTTTAGCCCGAGGATCCACGGCAGAGCTCAGAAATACAGGTCGCAATAACATTTAATCATTGGGAATATCTCTTCCTGGGAGCTTTTACATTTCTTTGTTTTGTGCTTAGCATCTCGCTCTGTTCATGAAGCGAAGCCCGATATTAAATCCGAGATTTTCTTGTAGTGTTAACAAAAGGTTGCAAACTAAATGTTTTTGTTACCGTGAAACTGAAAGAAGATCCTAGTGGCCTGAAATTCGAAAGGAATGAGTTGAGTGCAGGAGAATAGATAACTGAGCCCAACAGAGCCAAACTCAAGTATGGCCCTGTATGGGAACTTGGGAAGCTAGTCTACGTGACAATCTCACATCTGTAGAGTCTCGTATTATCTGAAGATATTGAGATAGCTATATGATCTAGAACAGCCTGAGACCAAACCCTAGTGGGATTGAAGAAATACTTAGAAGTTATGTCCCTTGAAATCAGAACACTGGCATCAGTCTTGGTAATTCCACTTAAGCATTGAAGCCCTGTTACCAGGCTGCTACGAAATACAAGACAATTCCCTCTTTGAAGCAGGGAGGTTCCGACCAGCTTTCAGCTTCTCCGACTGCTGACATCAAAAGTGTAAGCCTCTTGAAATTGCTAAATTCTAGCTAATCTCACAAAGTGGTTGGTTAACACGAGGCAATTTCTTCTCCTAATAAAGTGATGCGGAAATTTCTTATCGTACAATATTCATACTCAAACAGAGTCATCTCGACTAGCTATCTGACATCAAAGCATTACTATGAGTAATGCCGATTATTTGAGTGACACTGAACTCAAATAGCTATGTTGAATCAAATCTGGCAAGTCTACATGCGAACATAGCTAGCCTCGGTTTCATCGACTTACTCTGTTTCTTCTCACGACAGGTAACAAAAAAGCAACTCTTAGATATGAGACTACATGAGACTACATGAGATAAAAGATTATCAAACAGGTAACTTTTGAGTAAAGTGTTCATTTCGGAAGGTCTGTGGAGCCCCCATCTTACGGAGTCTAATAGCAGTACATAGGCCGAGGTCGAGGTCCCAAGACCGTCCTGCCATGAATTGTTTGGGTCACGGAATCAAGCTATCCGCCAAACGTTGAATTCATCCACGGTCTCCACTCCTTTTCGTCAAGAAACACTTTTACTTCTAAGCGACTCAGATAGGAGGTGAGTCGCAACGATTTATACTCTACGTTAGTGTTCGAGAGCACATCGCGTCTTATAGGAGATGCGAATACTGGAAATCCCGCCCTGAGACGCTAGTTGAAGCTCTCATAACATCGAAGCTAGGAGGAGATTTTGAACTCGCCTAGTGTTCGAATAGCTTGATTTCCAGTCTTTCTGAGCGGGTGCTGTCTCGAAGAGGCAGTAGAGAGCAGATCTTTCCCCTAGACCTCTCCCTTTATTCTAATGATTACCCTATGCTGTCCCATAAGAGTCTGTTAGACTCCCAGAGTAGGCCCCTCAGATCTATCACTTATATCATCGTCTTGTTGTAGGCAGCCTCACTTTCAGAAGGTCAGTTTGACTGTATCTGTAGGATGTCAAACGGTTCTTGTGGAGCATTACATTCGATCGAGACAAGTGCTTGAGGTGTCTTTCTTTGTTTGCTTCGATGAACCTGTTATACACCAAAATGATAGGACTGAGTTGACCGCACTTCTACCATTTGTCAATGAAGTTCAATACTTGAGATGGTCATCCAGGGTGGATTCAGAAGTGAGTTGCTCCAAGCATTCTTTACATTCTGCTTCAAGATTTTCTTATGGGCACTGACTCGGGTTCATGTCAGAAGAGGGCGGGAAAGCGATGCCGTTCTAAGTGCTACCTGTGGTGAAAAGATTCAGCGTGATAAAGATTGGTCGGTCTAGCTTTAGTGACTTCTCAGTGGTAGTGATTGCAACGGCTATGAAATACCACAATTGATGAGAATGTTCCGTGTTAGTTTGAAAAAGTAAGAATGTTCGTAGTGTGCTGGGCTGGACTGAAAAACAAGTAAACGGAAGTAACCAACGTGAGAAGTCCTATTACGTTAAGACAGATTTCAGCACTTGGAGTAGAGGAAGATAAGAGTGTAATAGGGTAGGCTAAGATAAACCCCCCGTTTCAAACGCAGGACCAGAAATTAGACGCACAATTCTTCAACCTGGGTATTTTGCGGTGTCCGAGAACGCCACTAGTTTCCCATTTTCCCCCCTACTCTCGGATTATACACGAATGCAAGCACTAGAAACCTAGATATAAAGTAGCTTTACTACAAGCTTGTAAATCCTCTGTGAGGAATTTGGATATTCTTGATTCGATGCTTGCCACTCCAGCTGGCGAGCCCGAAATAAAGGAACAAGAAGTTGTTACTCCACCTCACGCACCATCAAACGAACTGTGTTACCATGAAGATGTTGCAAGCTTGAAAAACAGAGTGCCATCAAAAAGTCACTCAAAGACCATCTGGGCAACTGACTCACTGCCAAGTACAAACTCCCCACCCTCACATCTTCAACAGAAATACAATGCCTTAATTAACATAATTTGAAAAGTTTACGACTCGTTCGTATAATAAAATGGAACTAGATATACCTTACAACAACGCAATTAGGGCCTCTACAGATCTTGAGGAGACATTAGTTTCAGAATAAAAACGTAAGTGTAACGCTATGAATAGATTATGGATAACTGTATACGAAGATAATGAATGCATGATTGCGAAATGCAAGGAACTTTACCGGGAGTCGTCTGAGGGATAAGGATTTTGAAGTGTGGCAGACAAAGTCTAAATGAAAGAGAGAGAGAGAGAGAGAGAGAGAGATGTTTGTTTGGATGGCATGACGGCATGGCAGGGTGATCCACCGCTTTGCTAGAGAGACTTCGAACTTTAGAAGTATGTTCTTCCGAGACAAGGATAGGCAAGTAGGAAGGGAGATCTTTGTGTATCTGAATCCAACCAGAGAAAAGACGGGTTTCGGGAATAATGCGCGCTCGGAATTAACGAGACCCGATAACTTCACGACGTACTGCAGCCCGGGCGTAATATCCCGAGTTTCGTCGATCAATCTCAGAAACAAAGGAATCCGATGTCTAAATGAAGAAATGAAGAATAAACAAGGCTGGAAAATATCCACCCACGCAACAATACGAGACTATCTAACAAAGTACCGCAGGCAAGCAGCGTAAAACTCAAAAAATGCGATTCCCGACACTCGACGATCATGACGGCATGCCATGGGCGCTTCTCGAGATGAGCGCCAGGCGTGTGTTCGGGAAGGTAGGTATTAATAACCCGATATCTCGGGCTCGTTTCATGTATTTTTTCTCGCCGCACCTCAAAGCTAGGAATAGATACCGAGACATCCTCCCCATGAGCGCTTGCCCAAACCTCTCTACGTGGATATGCTTGCCGCTGCTGAGCCGCGCAGCCGTCCGACGCAGGTAACCGCCAATGCCTCTGGTTGGTCGGATTGGCGTCTCGCTGCCAGCTTTACACACCTCTGTAAGGTAGATGGCTATCTTGAGCTGCGTTTAATGAGATGAGGTATTCGGTATATAGTGTTTCATTTCCTTGGAGGAGGAGATGATGGTTGCCGAGCCGCGAAGGTGCGGTGTTACAGGCACTTGGTCGGGAAGGTTGCCGCTGAAGCGAGGTTTCGAACCGAACCAACGCTGAAGTGTAGGCTGTTCAACCCTGGGGTGAGGCTCAGCCACTTGAATTTACTTGAAGCTGAAGAAAAGGGTTCCATTTGATTGACTTATGCCGCTCGCGACTGAGGAGGGATATAGATTATCGTTCATTCTGAGGGAGATGAAGTTGCCTTTCTTCAGAGTATGGATGAATCTGTAAAACCAATAATGGCTCGTCTTCTCTCCAAATTTTTCAAGATCGCCTCTTCCGTAGGCAATTACCCGTATTAACTGGTCGCGTGACGCTGGCAGATTTACATCACTCCTCTTTCAGCATGGCGAACTTTTGACCACTAGGAGATAAAAGGATAAGAGCAGTATACATATACACCGGCTCCGGGCGCCTGACTAATTTTCCGTTTTTTAGCCTCCTTTACCTTCCAAATCATGTTGGGTACCTACTGTAGGTACCTTTGCCATACTCAAATAACTATCATTGTCAGTAGCTACTGTCCAAGCTAGTATCCTGACTCTTGGAGTGGTCAGAAAGTAGCGCTACACTGCTAGCATCACCTGACTGACAGTGAACCAGTTGATACGGTAAGCAAGTATCACTCCTCAAACTTGTGACTTCACGACAGCACTTCTGACACGCCGTATGAATACGTTGGAAGTAAATCTGATCCCGATTTCACCTGATCATCTTCCCCAGGTCCATCTTGAGAGATCCGTACACGCAAGCTGCTGACTGGTTCTGCTGATGAGCTCGAGTGATGTGGTGGCAGTGAAGATCAAAAATGACTGACTGAGGTGAGTGTTTCAAATCGGAGTGATCTTGACCCAATCACGGCGCCGTCGAGGTCCCTGAAGATCAATTCGCTTGGTGCTGGCGCAATCCGTGGCACTACCGCTACGCTGTTCGAGGATTAGGGAGGGAGATCCCTCAGCCACTAACTTCAGGACAGGAGGACCCAGTCGGACCAGACGGACCAGAACATCACGATTCCAAGACTCCAGACGGACCTGGACCCGAAGTCGTTGGTTCAGCTGACAGATGTAGCGGATGGCTTGAAAGATAGAAAAATGTCATTATCCGCAGACGAGACCAGCTACGGGAAGAAGAAATCGCCGCAGCTTTTGAGCTTCGTTGCTTCTTCCTCATCGGAAGCGGACCATCAAATGAACTTGTATGCCATCATATAGGTAGGGGTCCTAGACTTCCATGCCCCGTCCATAGCCTCACTTGACACCCAATGGAATGTAAGCAGATTCAAAGTCGAAATGGACTCGTTATCTAGCAATCTCACCCAAGCGAAGTCATCAAAAAAGTGGTTGAGTTTGCCATAGTACTCGAAAGTCCTGTGATATTTTCATGGCTTATGAGCCGAGTCGTGATCTTGATTTTGCATCGCCTCGACTCATTCGGGTTACGTTCCGGTCAAGAAAGTGGATTTCTGAGCTGCGAAGCTTCAAGATGCGTTTTACTTTGTACAGCACTCAGAATATCGTAAAGACAAACCTGAGGTATAATCCAGCCACTCTCAATAACGCATGAAGTTGTTCTTTCATGCATGAACAACATCGCATCGTATCGTATCGTCGAGTCCTGCCGAGTCAAGCAAAAGGCGGGGGATAAACTTTGCCTCAACTTCAGATGCTTCACATCACTTAACTGGATACCATGACCCAAGATGCAGGGCAATGCATGTTTCGTGAGAAATCGTGATGTGAGAATGACTGTTGAACTCCCATTCACCGCCATCTCTGACGCATGGGAATGAACAACTCATTCACCGTTACTGCATTGTTCGTGACTCGAACCCAGACCCCAACCTTCTCTCTCTGCGGAAGGAGTGAGCATAAAGAATAAAAAATTAAGTGGCGGTGATATACATACATACCTTGAGTCCAACCTCCTCACCCGTGCATGACTAAATATATTGGGCCTCGTCCTCCCTTTCTTCCACTTACTACACTCACAGAAGGACGCAAATTGGTCCACCCTATCATCCGCTCTATCGATAACTCCAATCCCTCCGGCGAAAAACGAATCTGTCCAGATCTCGCCTTCGTTGCGGGACTTATTACATGCTTCTCGAGACGAGGAACGCAGCCCATTGACATCTTGATTGAATCTTAACAATTATTGAGTTCGTCCTGTTTCAGGATCTCCTTGGTGGCCTTGCTTCAAGCATCTATTGGACGCCAGCCAGATTTGACGGAGAATATATCGACCAACCGAACGAACTGGCTCAGGAGACTGCAGTCGTCTTCAGACACAGAAGCAGAAGGTTTAATGTAAAAGCAGGGGAAGGTTATTGTACAATAACAGAAAAAGCCGAGCAAGGCTTGTACTGCAAGGCCAGCGAGTGCTCCAGTGCCACAGATCAGTTGCTTCTCCATTACAGGATCCAACTATCCAGATTTCGCTCACGTCCCTTCATACTACGGAACTGTCCACCTTGCAGTACAATAGATTCCTTGTGGAAGTTCCAAATCAATCGATATCCGATAGCCACACCCTGCCCTGCCCTGCCCCCATCTTACAATAACTCTCCAAGGCTTCGATAGATCCCCTACCTATCACCATCCTGTCACCATCCCATCCCATCCCAACCCGATCCCATCTCAAATCCCCTTCCCGCCAGTCGATCCTCTATCCTTTCCCCCTGCGGCAAGTGGGCTGAAACTGGCCATCCAGGCCGTTTTTGGAAACGAGGGGTCGGTCGGCATTCCAGCAGTGTTAGCTATTGTATTGTAGTGGCTTGTCAGGTCTTCCCAGCGTCTACCGCGGTCTAGTTTAGGGTGGCCAGCAGCGTGGGCCAGCCTCCGCCAACCATTCAGTGGCCACCGCCAGATTCCTCACTTGGACTGGCGACAAGGCCGATGGACTGGAATTGAATTATTGGACGAACCCACCTGAAGACACCAAAATATAATACTCCTAGACAGCGGCGTGTGTGGAAACACAAATATAACACCATTCCGGACGTAGTAGTAGACCTCCTGGCATCGAGTCCTGATTCCGCGGCCATTGACTGGACCTTGACATCAATCACATCTCACACTCCTACCTGCACCCTTCCCCTTCTGAGAGAGATATAAGTAGGTATCTCCATTCGGAGCGTGCAGTAGATACATATCTATATATCATCCACACCCTCATCTATTCGGAGGCTCTACCACTATTCTACTCATCTGACCTGGACTCGCACACACCTCCTCCACCACCACCACCACCACCACCACCTTGATTCTTGACTCTTGACTCTTGGCTCTCACCCTTCACAATCCCTCTCGCTCATCTCGACGACCCGGTGTCCGTCGGATACTCAGGTGCATCAGTCAGTCAGTCAGTCACTCGGTACTGCTCAGTCAGTCGCAGCAGTTAGAGAATAATTATATCGACCTTCCTCCGTTCTTGCCCACCATTCATTCTACCATTACATCAATCACATCATATCTCTCCAGGAGTACATAATCCACGACCCGTTTCACACGAAACGAAACACACGGACTTAAGTCCTCTTTTGCAGCTTGAAGATCTATCTATCTATCTATCTGGCGAACGGACAGACGGAATCAAACGGTCAGCTCTGCACTGCACTGAACTTCGCTCACCCCTGCGTCTGTGCGCCCTGCATCCGCGGGAAATACCACCATCAACAGCTTCTTTTTTGATGATATTGTATCCAATCCGTCCGTCCTACATCTCAACTTCCGGAATCTTTTGGTGCGGATCTTGGCTTGATACGCTTCCAGATCATCCCGTGCTCACTGCCCGTCCCATTACATCCACATCCACATCCACATCCACATCCACATCCACATCCACATCTATATCTCTCAGCTCAGCTCAGCCTGAACCGCCAGCATCCTCCCTCCATCCGGCCTCTTACGCAGGCAGGCATCAAACGAGGCATTTGATAGAGCATCATCCTTCCTCCCCCTCGGCGCATCATTCGCATCCATAATCCTCATCCTCACCCTCGCCCTCGCCATCATCCACGACTCGCATCCGACTCTCTTGATCTCCCCCCTTCCCCCCCCTGGTCGGATTGCGAATCATCAACATCGCCTTCGCCTCCGCCTTCTTCTTACCTTGACTTTCTGCCTTGCCTCACCATCGTCCCATTCTCTCGACGACTCCCTTGCGGCCGTTGGATTCTGCATGATTTGACTTTTCTAAAGCTGCGCCTACGAAACATCGTCCACTATTTCCAACACTCCAGTTGGAACCAGTGCCTGAATCTCTCTGCCGGTCGGAAAGTTTGTCACGACAGCTCAATTGCTCAACTTCTTCATATACTGCCTACTGCCGGGTGTACATCGCAGCAACTCCACATTCATTCTTCGACTTCGGCATTACTGTTGCACAATACAGCACCACACAACATAGTACTTGTACCTCGCTACATTTACTCACTTGCTATCCGCATTCTCCAGCCTGCTTTTTATTGTTCCTGTTCCCATCTACTTGCATTGCCTTGCACTGCATCCTTGCATCGAATCGAGTCTTTGTCCGAGCCTAAGCGATCACAATACTTGCTGTTCCCGTCGTCGATCAGATCCACATTTCCGCCCTGCCCGGTAGATTTGTGTACTATTCACAGCCTCGCAACGTCCTCAGCCTGACTAGCCCCTCGGCTCGCCCAACAACAATAACAAGCACCACAATAGCAAGCAGATTTTTGCAAGGCATAATTTCACAACACGCACCTCACGACCCTAGACTACGATATAACGATATTCATTATCAATTGATATTTATCCTTCCCCTGCTCTGCTTTGCTTTTACCAACACCGATTTTCGACATCAATCACCATTCCTCCATACCATCATACAGCATGTCGTACTCTTCTGGAGAAATGAACGAGGCTGCCCTTGAGCGCTTCATCTACACTCCTGTCAGCTCCGAGATGATCTCATATCTTGCCATGAAGGCAACAGAAGTTATCCAATGTGAAAAGACCACCTCATACTCGTCACCTCCCTCCCCTCCTCAAACACCTTCCGAAGAACCAGACGCATCAACCCTCCCTTCTCTCGAACGCTTCATCAGCAACCTGGTACGGAAGTCTAATGTCCAAGTACCCACTCTCATGACCACATTGGTGTACCTCGAGAGATTGCGGCAAAAACTCCCTCCCGTTGCCAAAGGATTGAGATGCACCGTCCACCGCATCTTCCTCGCCGCCTTGATCCTCTCCGCCAAGTTCCTCAATGATTCTTCACCCAAGAACAAGCATTGGGCCGAATATACCAAAGTCCGAGGCTACGAAAACTTCGGCTTCTCCCGCTCCGAAGTCAACCTCATGGAGAAGCAACTCCTCTTCCTCCTCGACTGGGATCTCAACATCAGCTCAGATGATCTCTACACCCATCTCGACCCTTTCCTGGAGCCAATCCGCCACGAGATCGAGCGCAAGCAAGAGTATGCTCGTATGAAAGAGGCTCGCAAGAGAGCAGCCCGCGACCAACAATTGGCCGAAGAAGAGCAACATCGTACACAATACGCATCCGCAAGTCAATATTGGTTACCTGAATACCAGCAACAGCGAACTCTCGGAGGCCAATATGTCGACCCTACTGGTATGATTATGGGCCGTCCTCGATCTTCCAATGTCCGCTACGACTCTCCACCTCTTTCTACAGAAGTCCCAGGCCTCGCTCGCAGCGGTACTGCAGATACATATTCCAGCGTCTCTTCCTCCGCTTCCTCATACGTGGACTCAATGTCTCGGGCTGGTACACCTAGCTCTAGTATCAGCTCCTACATGGACATGGAAGTCGAGAACGCAACAGAAGGCCAGTACTGCCGCGACACCAACACTTGCAGTCCTGGTCCTATAATCCGTGACATCGTACAGATCGAAATGGACTCACAAGTCCTGTATCCTCAACACGGCAAGCGCGGCATGCTTCCTTACGAAATCGAGCGTGAACCGGTCGTCGAAGATAAGCCAGCTAAGAAGCAGAGGATGATGGGAGGCAACATCTTCTCGCGTTTCCTTGGGGGTCAGAGAGACAGGAGTAGCTATGCTTCATGAGTATTGCTTACACGAACGAAAAGAAAAGAACGAATCTCCTTTGTTGCATGGAATTATGGGTGGAAAAATGGGGGGCATATCAAGATTTTACACGTTCTCCTGGATTGAATGGATGGCTTTATGGATGGATGGATACCTCACTGGCATTAGCATGGCGCCTCGGAGTTTGGATTTTGTTTTTCCTTTTGCTTGTAAGATCTTCATTGCATCATAGTAATGAGATGAGATGAGATGAGCTGAGATGAGGGCAAATGAGGTTTGATTGCGCTGCTGCATCGCCTGGTTCGAGGAGGAAGATGATAGACATGTCTTGAGTACAGAGCAGAGAGAGTTGGATGCTAGATGGGTGGATAGAAGAACTAGAAGAGTTGAAGACCATATTCATTACACCACACCACACTACAATGCACCCTTTCACGTGATTTCATCCTTAGTTTTCCTCTCTGTTTCCTTCAGAATTCTTTTCCAGCAATTTGCATAGGACTACGGAAGATCTGTAAAGCTAGCCACAGGAATTACTCACCTTGAATCTTGACTAGGTTGGTTGGTTGCCGGACTGCCGAGGTGCTGGTGCTGATGCTGTCAACCTCGAACCCCGGAGACCAAGACACCTCTAGGAGGCATCTCTAAGAGTCCCCGACGCCGTCGCCGTCGCTTTTCGCTTACATATGTATGTAACTTGCAGTAGCTGCATCCCCATCCCCATCTCCATCCCCATACTTACTCCATCAACTCAGCCAGCCAGCTACCAATTATTCGACTCGAGCCAAGGCAATCTCTAGAACCAGCTAGGACGGAAAGAATACCTCACGCCCGATAGACGATCGTAAGTTTACAGACTACACCGCCGGCCCCCGCCTTCCCGCCTCCTCACTAGAAGCGCCCGAAGAGGTAGGCAAGATCCGGAGATGGGCTTGCTGGAGGCAGGAGGAGTGTTACAAATGATGGGTATGGTTCTGACCAAAGCCAAGCCAAGACCTACCTACAGTACCTATATATCTAGATCTAGGTAGCGCGGTCACGCAAAATTCCGTCTCCTTGCAGGCAAAGCGGTAGAATTTTCCGATCCGTGCGGAAATTCGGAATGGATGAGGTTAGCTGGCTAGCTAATTTAAGCTAAGCTAAGGTGTATCTCGGAAGGATTGGAAGATGGGAGACGGTCTAGATTTGAAGAAATGAATGAAGGAAGGAAGGAGGGAAGGGGATGGATGGATGTTGCTTCTTCGGTTCATTTGAAATTGCGATTATGGATTTATGGATTATGGATGTCTCGTGAAGCTGGAGACGCTGGAGACGCTGGAGACGCTGGAGTATATCTAGGTATGTACGCGTGTTTGGTCTTGCGTATTCTGTTCGTTTGGTGCTGTCGTCTCTGTGGGTTGAGATGATGAGATCAGATGGGATGAGTTGAGATGATGAATGACTGGGAATACGTGGGTTGGGTGGTGAAATCTGATAAACAAATCAACGCCTACGACACTCCCGTCGTCAGCTCGCTCGCCTTCCCCAACATCATCTCGTCTCCCGTCACTGTGCCGCGAGATTCTCATGTCTGCCTCGCTTTACCATGAGTGTCGTTGAGGCGGGAAAATGGATTCTGGCTTCTTTAGATCCACAATGGTATCGTCGCTACGTACAGAGTACGGATGTTCGGTATCTGGCGTTCATGCTGGATCTTTCTACATGATTGTTTAATTTGATTGCTTGATTGTATTCGCTTGGAAGCGAAGATGACTAGTACCTTTTCTCACATTTTAGTATGACCCCTAATCACTCTATCAAGAATTGAAACAATCAGTAAGCGATACTCGGAGCAAGTCAGAGTACGACTGAGCTGAGTTGAGTACTACATCGGCCTCAACTCAACTCAACTCAACTCAACTCAACTCATTCACCACGCCAGGCCTGCGATATTCAACACCCGACAGAATGAACACCTGCCAGCCTTCCGCTTTCGGTTTTCCGACCTTCGAATACCGACTCAATCACTCACGTACTCGCCCACTCACTCCCCCACATCTTTCTACTAGACCTCACGAAAACCAGGCTCCGGGATACCGGAGAAGAAATTCTAAGATTCGCAGGAAGATCGGACCTGATGATTTTTCACGGGCTTGGAGAGGGCCGCGTCGGAGGTCACAGGGTATAGGGTGAAGGGAACAGGGGATGATTTGATGTGCGGTGTGAGATGAGAACGATATTGATGTGACGTTTAAAGTGCGAGAAAATGGAGATCATCTCTCGCTTAGCAAGGTCAACAAAACAACATCTAGTATCAAGTATCTTTACGATGATTAGGTAACGAGGAGCCGAGGTTGGGTCTAGGAATGGAATGGAATTTTGGCTCTTCAGCTCTTGTTACCTCTGAGATGAGAGAGACCAGGTGATAGTGGTCGGTAACGTAATGTTATTTTCATTCAGGGTATCGTATCCATCACTTTTCTATCCTCTCTAACAAGTCAGGTATATGTAAATACAAAGAAATGGAACCATTCCGGCCTGCTTCTATCCTATCCGACAAGAGCAGTTTGCTGACTCAATTGAGAGGGAAGAGGAGAATGACTCATGCATCCTCATCCCATCCGCCCTGCTCAATCAAGAACCTCACAATCCTCTCCTTAACACCCTTCAGCTCCCTGCCCAAAGCACTACTCCACAGCTCCTCCACACACCTAACCTTCTCCTTCAGATCATCCGTCAAACGGACCTCCTCATCCTTCTCCACCAAGGTCAATTCAAGATCAACCTCCTCCTCGCTTTCCCCCTGCGCAATCCTTTGGGTCCGCATCAGCCTACAGTTCGCCAACGTAACACCACTCTTAACCTCATGCAGTAAACAAAGTAGATTCGTCTGACTCTCAATGAACTGATAAGTACTCTTTTCGCAATGTCCTAATAAGCTGTACAGGTACTGCATCGGAAACGTGTAATAACTCGGATTCTCCTCGTACTCCGCAGCCGGTATTTGAATAGCAAAATTCTGGTCAATACGGCTGGGGATCTTATCCGTGATGCGGCTTAGTGAAGGGGCGATGTCCCAGAAAGCAGAGAGCTGCACTTCTACTCCACGAACAACATTCTCTTCGATGATGTCCATAAACTCCTCGGTACGTTTGAGAACTTCTTGCTCGAATGCTAATTTGCGTTTCGAGGCATCTTCTGCGAAGAAGAGTTCCGCGTTGAGGACTTTCTCCTCGTTGCCGGCGAGGCGGTAGGGTATAATTACCATGTCACGGTATCGGTTGTTGCGGTCGCTGAGGAGATCGAAGAGCTCCCTGTGCAGCTGTTCGCGCGCCTCGAATATCCATTTCAAGAGTGTAAGTTTCTCGAGTAGTTCAGGCTGCTCGTCGCCTTCCTCTTGTGTGATATTGGGGGATTGTTGTTGTGCGTCGACGAAGAGTTTGGATCTGAGTTGGGTGAAGAGCTCTGTGGCACGGTTCACGCGATCCATGAGTAGATCGTTGAGTGGACTTACTACTTGAGCTTGGAAGAGCTCGAAGTCTAATTTGGAGGCTTCCTTGGTCTTTTCTTGCTCAGTAGCTAAGGCGGTCTCTTCCACTTTTGCGGCGTCGGAGTAGGTCATTTGTCCAGACTCAACTTCTCGCTGAATGTTAATCCGTAGAGAGTCTCGACGTTTCTTCTTCTCCGCGACCAGATCTTCCTGGATCTGGTTACTGACACTTGAAAATCGCTCTTTGGTCGCTTCAACTTCAGTGAGGTCACTTATTACTCGCACGACTGTACGAATAGATGTTAGGTCTGGATGATTGTTGTTAACAGCCGGATGGTGGCGAGGATAAGGCGGAGGCAGTGTCACAAGGCGAGAGACATCTAAATGCTCGGGATTCAGCGTTGGCGTGGTAAGAGCAGGTGAAAATGGTGCTGGGGATCTGGCGGACACTTCTTGGGGTTTTGACGAAGAAGATCTGTTGCTCGGCTCGTGTAATCCCACCTTCTCTGGCGGGTACTCATTGGCTCCGTACGTTTTTTGCTCTCGGGGCTCTGACATGTCGATTCCTTTGCCGTTCTGAGTTGCTCGGAGGTCACCATTGTCGTATTGCAAAGACTCGCGTAACTCTCGAGGCATTCCCATATACTTTGATTCCCGCTTTGATCGTTCCATTCTCAAAGACGGCGTACCGGTTGAGCCTTCCTGGCTGACTTCCCACCATCTACTTGATGGGCGACCTCTTGAATCTGACCCGTCTTGCGCTTCACTTACGCTCATGCTAGGAATTGGGGAAAGAGAAGGCATGTAACCAGTCCACCAAGTGGACTCTGGTCGTCCAATAGCTGGGGATGATGGCGTTGATCCAGATGATGGCTCAGGTGCGGTCTGAAGGGTAGGTGCGTCGTGCAAAGCTGCCATCAGTGAGCCTCTGTGAGACCTGTTGCCAACCAAACCAGGGGATCTAGGTCCTGTCGAAGATTCTGGAGTCCAAGCACTTGAACGTGAAACTGTAGACCCTCTTCTAGGACTGCTGTAAGGTCGGAACAGATCTCGGGTCAACTCCAGAATTTCAGAACCCATGTCATCAATTGCAGAAGCATATCTCTCTCTTCGTAAGCGAGATTCGTGGACAATGAACTCAGCAAATATGCGAACACGTTCTCCGTCCGTCGCCGCAGCAGCTTCTTTTTGAGCAAACACCTGATGCCTCTCCACCGCTGCACGAGAGAATTGCTCTGCTGGTGGGATTCGCGACAGTTGGCTGTGGCTCGATTGTCGTGACCCAGGCCGTGAGGGAACTAGAGGTGCAAGAGATGTATTGTCATCATTCGGCGTATGCATTATATTGGACACTGGTCGGCTTGGAGAACTCATGGTCAGTCGTGACTGTAGAGGAGGGGTAGGCAACGCTCTGGGTGGTATTGAAGGAGACCCTTCAGCGAAAGCCGCCTTGATCTGGCCAGGGGAAAAAGGGGGCGTTGGAGCTTCAGGTCGATTGGTAGACATGAGAGGACGCGGTGTTGAGCCTCTAGATCCAGTCCCTGGACCTGTTTGTACAGGAGTGGTGTATTGCGAATCTGCAGATCTTGGCGTCTCTACATGCTGGGATCTTGCACTTCTTGGAGTTGACCGTGTAATAGTTGATCTTCGAGTAAGCAGAGATTGTGGGAGAACAATATCCGAAGGCGTGATGGACTCGGCCCATGGATTATTGGAAGGTTCTTCTGTAACAGCACTTCGTCTTGTTTTACTCTCAGTTCTTCTTTCTCGTAGACTCTTCTCCCCTCTTACAGCATGGGCTCTAGCTAAGCCTGAAGAACTCGATCCTGAATTGGAATCTGCAGCAGTACTTGAGCTTACGCTTGATGTATCAATATGCAGACCATGATTTGGAGATCTACCTCGTCCTGATACATCTTCGTCAACCCAACCCGCTGGAGTTGGAGGCACCGGTCCTAATGTGGAAATCAGACCGGGTCTCCTTGTTGGTGGAGAAACGACACGATCTGTCGATCGACTCATACTCTGAGACCTAGATGATGGTGGAGGAGGTCCAGGCGGAGGTGGAGGTAGAGGCATTCCTGGAGCCCATCTCGACGTTGACGACCCTCGTGAACGGGACGAAGACGGAGTACTGATGGCTCCGGTTGATACAGCTCTACGAGAAGCTGGGGGTCGCGAGTCCTCAAGTAGCGAAATCTCTTCCTCCGACGATGGTGCTTCAATAGAGATGGGCACTGGCCGTCGTGAGCCCAAACCATGATCCCTATTCACCTCGGGAGTAAATCTCGGGGCTTCTTGCTGTGCAGGTTGCGCAGATCTCCTTGAGAAAGAAGATACATTGAACAAGTGTGGCGTTCGATCACTAGATCCAGCACGTTGCCGAGTGTGTGGAGGTGGAGGAAATGCTGTATTTGAGGAAGCTTCTGGGGAGGATCGGTACTGATTTGCAGGGGAAAGTCGAGTTGCGGGTGATATCCCAGAAGAAGGCTCTTCACCAATAATCATCGACGTCCGTTGTGACCTTGGGGGGCTGTAAGGCGGAGGAGGGGGTGGAGCAACTAGAGAGAGCTAATCAGCTTCTCCACAACTATGGTTAGACAACACGGCGTTCGCTGAAATCGATTATATGTAAAAGAAAGAGACATTGCATACTCTCTAGATCTTGAGGCCGGGCCGACGAATTTGCCGAAGAGAAATGATTGCTGCTGTCTGGCGTAACACTGGGCGAGTTTGACCATTGTGCCGGGTTGTAAGCGGATGTCCTGACAGCACTGACTGGCGTGAACGATGATGGATTATATCCAAAAGGAGCACTTAGGGACGTCGATGATAGAGCCGAGCTAGGGGTCTGATGGTGAGACTGGTGCTGAGGCAAGTTGAGAGACGTGGTCAAGGGATCCAGATTCAATCGTCGCCGTGCTGCTTCTCGTAACGTTGCCATGATAGCTGGCTGGCTAGCTGGACCCCAAAATTGCACTTGGTCCGGAGCTTGCTGGGAAGTATTTCCTTTCCTTTCCTCGCGTCCTCGCCCTGTTCATTCAAGCTGCTCGGTTAAAGAAACGCTCTTACACCCAATGAAAGCCGCCGAGCTTCGTCTGACGGCGACGACTCTGGCGTGAATACATCTGGTCTCTCCTTGAGTCAAAGGGAGAGAGAAGATTGAGGCTCGTCGTTGAAAGAGAAGAAACGAGATCAGATCAAAAGTCCAAGATGCACGATGCACGATGGAGGGGTTCCGGCCAGTTTAATGGCCTCCTTGGGGCTGGCAGCCCAGCCCAGCCCAGCCCAGCCCTTGCCTGTCTGTCTGTCTGTCTGTCATGCCTCCGAAGAGAGATGGCTGTTGCACTGTCGAGGGTGCATGTGGAGGTGCAGGTGCAGGTACTGGTAGGTACCGAGTCTGGTAGTGTAGGTGTATGGCAGGGATCATAACGGAAACTAGCCCCATGCACAGGCGGGGATATCTTTTTTTGGCACACGCATTGATTGGCTGACACGCGTGACAAGTGGGTAGTCTGCATGTGGCTGGTCAATGCTTGTCCAATGAGGCGTGGTGACGGTGCGGATAGAAGAGAGACACGGCGCTTATCGCCTTGAAGACTTCATGCAAAAGAGTGATGGGATGTGGCGATGGCATGAGAGAAAGGGAAGGAGACAGAGATCGGGATGAGAGAGAGCAGCGAGAGCAGCGAGAGCAGTATCCGTATCCGTATCCGTATCCGTCCGTAACACTTATCGCTATTACTCTGTAGAACCGAATCAGCACAGAAAGAGAGGCTATTTACTTACACCTCACCGCGAGGCGCCATACGACAAGACCGAAGGATGATGGTACGGTAGGCAGGCAGGCAGGTAGGTAGGTAGGGAGAAGCACCTCGAGGGAACATCGAAATATGAGCCAGCCACTCATCGGCTGCTGCAACCGGTACCAGGCAGACGGAGACCTACCTGCTGTAGGCTGGATCATTGCCATCCTTGCCAAGAGCTTGCATCATGTTGGTGTTCCCAGAGATTGATTGTACTGGCATCGTGACGTACTGCTGGCATGAGAAGGTAGATAGATGATGGCACTCACACAAAGTCCCACGGTAAGTGTAAGAGCCGGCAATCATCTCCTGGAACCGTGGTCGGCATTCGCTTCGTCGTGGGTAAAGAAAGGCATGGAGACGAAAATAGACCCCGCCGAGTGTAACCCCAACCCAACTACCGTAAAGGAGTTGGGGAGGAGGGGGGGGACGCCTCGAAACTTCCTTTACCCTTCCTTCCAGAATATCAAAGACGGTCTAAAGTTGGACCTTTAGAACACTGACTTCAAATCTGAAGATGGTGGCGTCCAGCTTGAAGTGTGAAGGTGCCTCGTTAAATCTCCGATGTACATACATACATACTATACTGTATGTTGGTGGAGACGTGCACTGCAGGCCCCCGATTTCTTCCCAGAATAGACATCCGTCAAATACCAACAAAAGCCGAAGACGTGACGTGCGATAGTTTTCATCGAACTGTAACAGGTTGAAATTTCGACCGCAGGTATTTTGGACAAAAGAATGTTGTCTGCCAGAGCAATGAGTATCTAAGGACTCAAGCAGAGCAAGCGAAGCATTAGATTGAGTCATGAATGACCTATCTGTTGGTGGTGCCACGGGCCGCCCATATTGCAAGCAAGCAAGGACTTTTTTCCTGCTGTGAAGCCCTGTTGTAAATGGAGATATGACTGTTGAACACCTATGATGGCGAAGTGCCTGACAACCGATGTGATTCCGATTCTATGATCCACTCGATAAAAGTAACAGACGGAGTGTGGAATGTTCCTTGCCTTCGATATCTCGAGTAAGAAGCTGTTTGAATGTAGCCGGAAAAAAAGCCAAATTGAAACTTGGAGCTAGGCGAGAGAGGATTGCCTCAGAGAAAGATATAAATATCAATCTAATCAATGTTCTCGGGAAAGGAGCGCCGCTACGCAAATTTGTTTTCGGCAACGAGAAGATAGCCAAACTTCCGCACCTGGATACATACTTAGTACATACATCTCAAGGTCGCTTCAAAGTCGCAGGTCGGTTGTCAGAACATTATCCGAACACCTCTTTGACGTAACCTAACCTTCTTTGACCTCCAAACTCTGAAATGACGGTTTTACCACGAAGGCTACGAAGTTTAAATCGCTCCGCTCAAGACGAGCTTGGCTGGTCTCGGAGCGAGCAGGAGGCGGAGCATAAGAAGAGCCTCAAGGCAGATCGCAAATTCACATGATGATGTGTATATACTTGGGTATCAACATCTCGAAGTTGCTATATAATAGCTATGTAACGAATTTCCTGGTATTCAATGAGGCCTTATATTCAGTGAAAATAAGCAGGCCGATGAGAAGGCTGTGTGTAGGATGTGATTTCAGCCTCTTACCACTTGGCTCGAAAAGATGATACCGCTCGAAAGGAATGTCATAAAAACAAGTAAGACTTTACTTATAAACAGAGTCCTCGCGCTGTAGCATAATAACCGAAGCAGGAAAAGAGTAGATTCGGAAACTTGAGCTATCCACAGCATGATTTGCCTTGTGAATATGTTTTTTATCGGATGAGTACAGGCGCACCTACCTGCAGCTGTGTGTGAGTGGAAGTGCGGGCCCTCCTTCCTCGGGTCTTGGCGCTGCGCATGCGACGACCTTCTAGCGCCTCTTTGCCTTCGAACTCGTCGTCACAGCCAACCTTTCGCATTAATCGCGCCCGACCGGAAGTTGATTAAGCCAGTTTACAACATTGAAACTGAAGCATTTCGTCGCTATCCTGTGCTGCCCGTGCCCTCTGATTCTAGCCCAAGAGACATTTCTTTGTCCGTCTATTCGGAGTGGGGCTCTCTACTGACAATCTATCAATTCAAACGATCAACTACGGACGTCGGCGTCGCTTATTCAAGATAGTAATACAGGCTGGGCCTCGTCCTTCGAGCAATCTGCCAGCGCCAGGAATACCTGTCATCTATACCGACTGTAGATTCCGACTCTTCTCCATCGTCTCTATCATCTACAAGTTGCAAACATGTCAAAGGTCATTCGAAGCGTCAAAAATGTGACGAAGGGCTACTCCTCCGTCCAGGTGAAGGTCCGGAATGGTGCGGCAACGATCTTCTTTAAAATGTGCACCACTAATTCAATACAGCGACCAGCAACGATCCATGGGGACCTACCGGAACGGAAATGAGCGAGATAGCCCAGATGACATTCAATTCGTATGCAAGAACGCCCTCCATAAGTGGCCATGCTCTAACAAGCACCATCTAGATCGAACGAGTTTTATGAGATTATGGATATGTTGGACAAACGACTGAATGACAAGGGAAAGAACTGGCGCCACGTGCTAAAGGCACTCAAAGTTCTAGACTACTGTCTTCATGAGGGCTCGGAATTGGTTGTTACGTGGGCACATAAGAATATCTATATTATCAAGACTCTGAGAGAGTTCCAGTATATCGACGAAGATGGCCGGGATGTCGGGCAGAATGGTAGGGTTCATTTTATGAAGGTATTTGTGTCATGGCTAATTGTGTTTCAGTTCGAGTATCTGCAAAAGAGTTGACCTCACTTATTCTGGACGAAGAGAGACTGCGCGCAGAGCGTAGTGACCGCAAGAACTGGAAATCGAGAGTTACCGGTATCGAAGAATATGGCCCTCAAGAACACCAACAGCCACAACGTCGGGTTACCCGCCCACAACGTGCTCAGCGTGCCGATGAGGAAGATGCGGAGTATAAGTTGGCTATCGAGGCCAGCAAGTACCAAGAGGAAGAGGACCGGAAGAAGCGACAAAGTCGGGGTGGGGAGCCTGTCGATGATGATCTTGCGAAGGCGATCAAGTTGAGCAAGGAAGAAGAGGAACTGCGGCGGAGAGAGCTTGAGGAGCAGAATGCTGCAAGCCTCTTCGATGACGACCCAATTCAGACTGCTCAACCTACCGGCTTCAACCAGGGATACCAACAGCAAACTCAGGTTGACTGGGCTGGAAACCCAATTGACCCCAACATGCAGCAACAGCAGACAGGATACATGAACAACATGTACACAGGTTATCAGCAACCACAGCAACAGCAACAGCCGACTGGTTTTGCAAATGGATATTCAAATGGATTCGGAGCTCAGCCAACTGGCTTTGACCCCTCCTATGGTCAACAGCAGCAGCAACAGCAATTGCAGCCACAACACACAAGCTTCAATCCATATGCCCAGCAGAGCCAGTTTCAGCAGCCTCAGCAGCAACAACCTGAACCTCTAATTCCAGCTAGCACGAATAATCCATGGGCCACAAATTCTCAACCTATGGCCATCAAGCCAACCCCAACTGGATCCAACAATCCATTTGCAACTGCTAGCTTTGCTCGTCCTCAAACCGCAACTCCTTCTAAGCCATCTCTCTCTACTCTTCAAGAACAGAAGACCGCCACATTCAACAACAGCTCCTTCAACACAAATCCAAACCCGATCGCTTCATTCCAGGCCCCTCCCAAAGAGCAAGATCCTCACCATGCAAGACTTAACGCTTTACTCGGAAGTGGGGATGGTATGGATACATTTGGTAACACTGGCGAGATGAGAATCCCAGCTCAGCATACCGCTCCTGGCACGTTCGTCAATAGCTCAGGTGCAGGACTTGCAAGGCTTACAGGTCAACAAACTGGCACGAACCCGTTCCTGCAAAACCAATACACGGGAATGCCACAATCGCAATACGGCGCTCCAGGACATCAGATTCCGGCTGCGACTGGACCGGCGGGCATGTCAAATGGCTTTGGTGGGGGCTACGGTGCTCAGCAGCAGCAGAATGCGAATCCTTTCGGTCAGAAACCGCAGCAGAATAACGGGGGTGGGAATGATCTGATACAATTCTAAAAGGATCTATCTAGGGGAAGGGAGGGAAGCGACAGGTGATGATGGAAGAGAATGAGAGGAGAGGCTGGGATTACACCTTCAGATATAGAGACTTGAAAGCGGGAGGAGGAGCTGCTCGCCTGCGTGCACCCATTTTGTTATTCTTCAAGCAGGCGTGCATATTTATTAGGGAATGTCATGATAAGTCATGTTATTCATGGATTGGTGCGGCTTGGGGTTCTTTGGTATTTAAGATAACGTTGATTAAGCTGAACTGGAATGAAATGAAACGGACAGGAACCGAAGTGCTTGTTCTAGCTGCTGAGTGACTAAGTATGTAATTTGGTCCCCTAATAGATCGAGCAACTAAAAGGGTGGTAAATCAGGCAACGAGGGGGTAAAGTACAGCTGTCTACTTTCCGGCGAGGATTTGACTCGAGGTACGGATATGCTGCACGATCTACGAGTTCTTCTGTAGAGACTGAGTTCGTGTTGATTATAAGGAGAAGGATTCAGGAATTCGTTAACGCTCATCGCAAATGAGATAGATGGACTGTTTCGGTTGGTATAGCGTTCGTTCCATCATGGGTTGTTTGCTTGATCTGATCTGAAATGACCTTGACGCCTGCCTATACTCCTCGCTCCGTAAAAGTACCAGTGCAAGCAAATAAAAATTTAAATAAAAAGGAGCCTTTCCTCCTCGCTGCCCCGTTTCTCGAGCGTCCCAAGATTCAAGATTCGTTCAGTGATTATGCTCGAGACACATCTACTGCACTCCGGCCATTGTTCGTCTTCCTTTCCAGTCCAGCTCAACTCATACAGATACCCACGAACTCATCCCTCCCTACACCCCCCTTCCCCTCTAAATCAAACTCCTCAATCATAGCCACTAACTCCTCATCCTCGAGCCCCTCGCCAAGTTCCCTCGCAACCCTCCTCAAATCATCCAGCGTGATCATTCCCTTGTCATCCGCATCGAAGAGTCCAAACGCCCTTAAAATCTCATCTCTCGGGTCTCTTTCACTGATTAATTTCGCCGCGATGTGTTGGAAAGATGGTAACGTGAGAGTGAGGCGCCCGGGTGGTAGGGGGTCGGTGGAGGGTGGAGGGATCTGGTGTTTTTGAGAGGGGGGCTGAGAGGCGGGAAGGGGAGGGACGCCGTGTTGGGTTAGGAGGGCGAGGATCTCGGATTTGGGGAGGTCGAATCCGAGGGCTTTGAGGGCGACTTTGAATTCGTGGTAGTCGATTCGGTGGTCTTTGTCTAGGTCGAAGAGGGAGAACTGTTCGATATTTTGTTAGCGTCGACTTCCTGCACTGAGATTCTGATTCTGTGTAGACACAGAATCGAGACTGGACAATTGAGAAAATCCATGATGTTTGATATGCGCCACTGATCATTTCTCAAACTTACAGCTTCGTTTATCTCCTCCCTCTGCTCATCGGTCACGGGCGGTACTTCAGGCTCTTTATTCTCACGTTGTGCCCTCTCGCGCTCCCCTCGTCCTACATCGCGTCCTGCTGGATGCGATGATCCTCCAAATGCATTGCCTTGCCGATCAGGGAGCTTGCCGTGGAGTGTGGAGGAGTACGGCCGCTGCGGAAAGGAGGGGTGTGCTGTTGATGCCATCTTGCGATGTGGTGTTTTGCGCCGGAAGGAAGGGGAGCAGGAGGAAATTGGCGCTGAGGGGGAGAAGTTCTCGGTCGCAATAATAGGTAGTCGCTATTCTTATGGTTTGATGTGTTTATGTCGTATCGCTGCCTGTGATGTTCGTGTATTTGCTTGTTTTCAGAAATGTGTTGGATACAGAAGGAGACGTGTGGATGAATTCTGAACTGCACGCGACGCGTGCTAGCGTGTTCAGGGGCTATATTGAAGTTTTGAAGTGCTACCCTGTTTCTTGACAGGTGGCCAAATTTGAAGTGCTTTTGGGAGCGTCGGTAGATATAACTCCATTGATGACTTAGGAAATGAGAGATTTTTCCATATTCCTTATTGATTTGGAATGTCTTTTAGAAGCATTGAAAGCAAATGACATTGACTCCGATCTGTTCATCAATAGAAAGAAGCTTTATCCTTGGGTATTTTTCTCGGTTATACAGTGTTTTATTACAGGGATCTAGCTCTACTTCGAGGTCGAGTTCATCTTGAATTATCTACTCCTACATATCCGTGGTTTTCTTACATGGACATACGCATTATTCTGGTCGTCTGAGCATTGGGAGTGAGCGTTATTTCTTGAATTCTCACTTCACTGCTAGTGACATCAGACACTTTACCCCTTTATCGGTCCAATAATCATTACACTGCAGTGGGAAAGTGAGGAAGACAATGATATCTCCTCAAGACGAAACCTCATGGACAGTCATAATGACGAAGAAAGCCCTGAAGAAAGCCTGACATGACTCAGAAAGTTCACATACTCAAATGAAAGCGATTTGTTTTCTTAGGCAACAACTGGTGCGATAATCAGTGGTAGTACAGTTTCTAGTCTCGACGTTCGATGCTCTCTCCCCTTCTTAGTGCCTTATAATCCTCCAGGCAGCCGTAGAATCAATCACCTGCAGTTTTCGAGCGTGCTGATTGGTGGGGCCCTAGCTCGCGCCCGCGGCCTCTGCCGAGCAACTTTGAACTTCACCTCGAATGCTTGCCAGCATTACCAGTCTTCTCCTCATAAAATCTTCTGGTCGCCGACACAACGACACCCTATTCTTCTTTTCACCAAACCTCATCCTTGCTTCTAAGCGGATGAATCTCGACCTTCTATAGTCAATTCTAATGTTCGCGACTCTTCGTCGTTATTGAGCGCGACCGTCTTTACTTTCACAACCACATCGCGTCTCCTTTCAATCTTTCTCAACCAACTCTCCTTGGCCCGACCACAAACAAACAATCTCATACGCGAATACCTCTCTCATAGGCACCATGTCGTTTGGAGGGGGATTCGGTGGCTTTGGCCAGAATAACAATACTCAGCAGAGCGCCTTTGGGAGCGGCGGTGGATTTGGAGCAAATAACCCTCCTGCTACAACTGGTATGTCTTCAATCTCTTCATCCTTCGAGAATGTATTTGAATCAGCGTGTACTATGGAATGAGATCTTTGGAAACGGCGCGGTTCATCGCTTACTCGATCGTCTTCGCGCGAAACAGGCTTTGGCGCAACTGCGAACACAGGTTTCGGAGCTACAAACACTGGTGGTGGTGGTCTCTTTGGCAGCGGTGGAACTGGAACAACTGGGGGCTTTGGAGCTGGAGGTACGTCAATTTGCTGCTCTGGATCTTTCTGGCATCGGTCATCTCGCTGCGCCATTTCGGCCTGCTTCTCATTGTCTTCACTATTTTCACCTTTCTCGTTTTCCTCGATCACGATCCGGGTATTCTTTCTACACAGGAGAAATGGATCCGCGTAAAGGGCTACCAGGAGCTCGTTCAGGTCTCTTCTCAGGTGCTAAGGCGGGTTGAGAACCAAAGCTAACATTGCAAACACAGGTGGATTTGGTGCAACGAACAACAATGCTTTTGGAGCCGCGAAACCCTCAGCATTCGGCACTGCGGCCTCTAGTGGAGGTATGTTTGGTGGAGGTGGAACTGCCACAGCAGGAAGCTCAGGATTTGGTGGGTTTGGAGCAACCAACACGACATCTTCGCCGTTCGGTGGAGGAAATACAACATCTGGTGGAGGACTCTTTGGCCAGAACAAGCCTGCATTTGGTGGTACTGCCACACCAGCAGCTTCTAATCCCTTCGGAGGTGCTGCTACGAGCTCCCCCTTTGGCGGTGGAAACACAGGAGCATTCGGCGCTCCTCAATCGACTGCTCTGACCACCACAGGTGCAGGAGAGTGCCAGGGTACTGGGAATGTCCAATTCCAACCTTTCGTCGAGAAGGAACCTAACAGCAGCTCGAACCAACAGAATTCCTTCCAAAGCATATGCTTCCAACAGCCATACCAGAAATTTTCTCCGGAGGAGCTGCGACTAGTAGACTATGCCCAAGGCCGCCGATATGGTAATTCCAACAACCAACCAGGAGCCTTTGGCGCATCGAATTTTGGAGGGTTTGGAGCTACCCAGCCAGCATCAACTGGTTTCGGTGCCCCTGCAGCTTCCAACACAAATGTTTTTGGTGGAGGAGCTGCTAGCACAGGCTTTGGTGCGAGTCAACCTGCTTCAACTGGATTTGGTAGTACTGCGACAACTGGCGGTCTCTTTGGTGCAAAGCCTGCGACTGGAGGTCTGTTTGGAGCCCAACCTGCTGCTCAGCCCTCTGGTGGTCTTTTCGGCGCACAGCCTGCAGCGCAACCAGCTGGAGGTCTTTTCGGAGCACAACCTGCTGCACAAAACACAGGCGGCGGTCTTTTCGGTGGCAACAACGCTGCTAAGACACCTTTCAGCTTTGGAACATCCCAGCCAGCAGCCGCAAACACTGGATTCGGATCTACAGCCACAACAGGCGGCTTCGGAAGTGGCGGAGGTCTCTTTGGTAGCACTAATACACAGCAGCCTGCTGCTACCGGTTTTGGAGCTGCACAGCAACCGGCTGCAAGCACTGGCTTTGGGTTTGGAGCCGCCAATACCCAACAAACTGGAGGTGGGCTATTTGGCTCAACTGCAGCCAAACCTGCTGGGGGTCTATTTGGTGCCGCACCGGCTGCTACTAACACTGGCGGTGGCCTCTTTGGAAATACTCAACAGCCAGCCTCTAACAACCTCTTCGGCGGATCCGCAAATACACAGAATTCTGGCGGTCTCTTCGGCGCTAAACCTGCTGCAACAGCTGGCGGTATGTTTGGGAATACCTCCCAACAGAACACTACTGGAGGAGGTGGTCTTTTTGGGGGAGGTTTTGGTAATAACAATCAAACCCAGCAATCAAACACTGGTGGCGGAATGTTCGGTGCAGCAAACAACCAACAAAAGCCTGGTGGGCTGTTTGGATCTACTGGAACTCAGCAACAGGGAGGAAGTAGCATGTTTGGAAACACAGCAACTCAACAACAGTCAGGAGGTATGTTTGGAAGCTCTTTGGGCCAACCACAGCAGCAAGCACCCCAGCAGCAGGGATCATCTTTTCTTGGCTGTAACAATTCCATCTTCAATCCAGCTGCGCAAAATCAGCAGAACCAGAACGGTCAATCACTTACGGCAAGTCTGAACGATAACACAGCCTTCAGCGGTTCTTCGTCGATCTTCGCTCCTTTGGCAAATAACCAGGTGAACAACCCAGGCCCAATTGCCACACCTCTGTCAAGCAACGTCAAGACCAGGAAGAGTGCTGCTCTCCCACTGTACAAGCTGAACTCGGCTTCCACTGCACGCCTCTCTACTCCCCAGAAGCGAACAGGATTTGGGTTTTCGTATAGCAACTATAACACACCCGGAAGCGCGTCTAGTACTTCTAGCACACCCGGATTCGGCGGTAGTATGGTGGGCGCTGGCAGCTTTGGTAGAACTCTGAATAAGAGCATGTCTACAAGCAGCCTTCGCCGAAGCTTTAACACCGAGGATAGCATTTTGGCACCAGGTGCATTCTCTGCCAGTCCAAATGCTCGTCACTACGGCAGTACTGGTAGTGTGAAGAAGCTCACCATTAGCCGAGGACTTCGCCATGACCTCTTCGCACCACCAACTCCGCAGTCCCAGCCTGCGGCTCCACCAGCCATTAAAAAGCGAGTCTCATTTGGCGCAGATGTCAATGGTAACAGCTCGGCATCTGGTTCTGGTTCATCTAGCCCGTTGAAGCAAGTCTACAACAACGGTGGTAGTTCGGATCCTTCAGCTGATACGAACGAAAACAGTCAGACCAGCTCTTCTGGCGCGCCTGAAATGTCTGAAGTTTCCATTAGTAACAACCAGCTGACCATTGTGCGAGAGGAAGAGATCACCCCTTTCGCTGCCGAGTCGAAGACTTCCCAAACACCAAAAGAACCTGGAGCTTACTGGATGAAGCCTTCTAAGGAAGAGATTGGGAAGATGAACCGGGAGCAGCGCAAGAAAGTGATGGATTTCACTGTCGGACGTCATGGTGTTGGACAAATTCGCTTCGAAACCCCTGCCGATCTCAGCGCCATTGATCTTGATGAAATCCCAGATGGCATCGTTGTTCTTACAAAGCGATCAGCTACAGTCTACCAGGACGCTGCTCAGAAGCCAGCCGAGGGTAAAGGCTTGAACTTACCATCGACCATTCAACTTGAAGATTCTTGGCCTCGGAAGAAGGACGCCGGATCTGCTAGAGGCTATCAGAAGCACATTGAACGCCTCAAGAAAGTAGATGGTACCACATATCTCGACTATGATAAAGATTCTGGGATTTGGACATTCCATGTCGAACATTTCACAACCTATGCACTCGAGGATGAAGATGATGATATGGAAGATGAATTCGGTCAGAGTACCTTGAGCGCTCCGCCCGACACCCCTGCCCCAAACAGCGCCACTCTCAAGTCAGCTCGGATGGACGAATCTTTCGCCTCGCAGTCTCAAATGACATACACTGAGTCCGATCCCGAAGACACTTTTGAGTTCAGAAAGAAGAAGGTCCTCCCTGGTGCATTCGACGATCAAGAGCTGTTCGAGGATGAAAGTGGAGACGGTGAAAACGACGAGCAAAACCAGGAGTCTTTTTTAGATGAGCGCTCCGCGGGTTCGCAGTCTGAAAGCGGCGTCGATGAGCCAATGGACCAAGACGACGAAAATCAGGACGACGAATCTGTCAGTATTGCAGATGAAGAGATGGCGGGCTCTTATCTGGATGCTGACGATACCGCGGAGCTTGTTGACTCGCAAGATGGAGATGAGAGTGTACATGGCACGATGGAAACACCTGGTGCGGTTCTACGGGCTAGAATGAGAGCATTGAAGAGTGCTGAAACTCCTTCAAAGAAGAACTTCTCTGCTGGCGACGATTGGGCAAATACTTTACAGGCCACCATCAGTCCGCAGAAGCAGAATCGAGCTTTGCTCAAGAGCATGATGGATGTCGACGGAAATCGACCTGATTCGGAGCCGACACCTATGCCAAAGCGAGTCGTCTCCGACGGCCGTGGCTTTGCGACTAGTATTGATCTGATGAATTCGTTGTTTGGTCAGACTCGTAGTCCGGTAAAGGCAAAAGTTCCGGCAAAGCCCAAGGGTTTCGAGGTTGGTATTCCTTTCTAAAATTCAAGTTTGGGATTTGGCCGTCTGCTGCGCCTGCTCATGTATGTAACGATAAATAAAATATTTGCTAAGACTTGTGTACCACAGTGGCCCTATGCGAAAAGACCAAAAACTGGTGACCACGACATGTCCGATATGAGCGACACTGACCGCGCTTTTCACGATTCGATGAAACCTCAATGGGGACCTGACGGTACTTTAGTATACGCCGCTCCTCCGAATGTAAAGCCTTTTGGCAGATCGTCCCGTCGCGCCCGTGAGCGAGAGGGCCTGCTTACTGTCCAGAAGAAAGGGGTTGTCTCTGAGCATCGAGATGTTTGTTTTGCAAAATTCTCGAATGAAGTAAGTGATCTCTCGAAATCAAATCTGCAGCAAAACTAATCATAATTAGGCCTCTGCTGCTCTGCTCAGAAAGCAAAAAGACATGTCTATCATCGACAATTCCACTGGCGTTCCTCAGGCTCACCTTCCAAGAGGTTTCACATTCAGCGACTTCTTTGACGAATCCACGGCTACGAACCCGGCCGCAAGCCACGAGAAGCTTGTATGGCAACTTGCCAGTATTCTCTTCGACGAAGTTTCCATTCCCGAGGACCTTGAAGAGATTCCAAATATCGAAGAGCGTCTCCGAAAGGATAAGCTATCTGCATTTTGGCAAAAACTGGTCGACGATGCATCCTCGAAAGGCGCTGCTCTAGCTACGTCAGATGAAGAGAAGGCCATTGCATCATTATCCGCCCACCGAGTTCCAGACGCATGTGGTCATCTTGTCAATGCCAGAGACTTCCACCTTGCCACTCTCGTGGCGCTCATAGGTAGCAAGGACTCAACGAGAAAGGGAATCCGTCAACAGCTCAGCGACTGGCACAAGACCCAGATGCTCTCCGAGTTCAGTCAGCCTGTACGTGCGGTGTATGAAATGCTTGCAGGAAATGTATGTGTTTGCACCGGCTCGAAGGATCTCAACAATCGCATGGATTCTTTCATCATCTCCAAGCGTTTTGGACTTGACTGGCGTCAGGCCTTCGGTCTCAGACTCTGGTATGGCATCTTATCTAGTGAACCGCTAGATGCTGCCGTGGAAGCTTTTGCAGGAGATCTTAGCCAAGATAAGGAAACTGCTAGACCTGACGCTTGGTATATCGAGCAGAAAGTCCCAGTTTTGTGGAACGATGAAAACCGCGAGGAGCGTGAGGATCTTCTTTGGGGTCTTTTGAAACTTTACACCTTCAATGATTCAGATATCGAGGACGTTCTTCGACCCGAGAACTCCCAGCTATCTCCACTCGACACTCGCCTCTCGTGGCAACTCAGTCGTGCTCTCACATCATCTGGTCGTGCCCGCTACACAGACGATGATAGCCAGAAGGCTGATCAAACAACATTGTCTTTCGCGGCTCAGCTTATCAGCGAGGATAGTTGGCTCGATGCTATGTTTGTGCTTCTCCATCTCTCATCGGACCATGCAAGAGAAAAGTCTATACAGGATCACCTTGCACATAACGCAGGACTTATCGGTGCCGAAGACAGCCACAGCTTCACAACGCTAACCCACACCCTCAAGATACCAACAGAGTGGATCTGGGAGGCAAAGGCACTCTACATGCGAAGCGTCGAGCGAAACCCAAGCGGCGAAGTCGAGTGCCTCATTAAAGCAGGATCTTATAACGAAGCTCACCGCACCTTCGCCAGAGAAGTTGCACCAAAGGCCATTGTGGAGCTCGATTACGACATCCTCCGCACCCTTCTTCACGGATTCCAAGGCAAGGAGGGTACGATCGCTGAGTGGCACCTAGGTGGAGAGATTTACCAGGATTTCCTAGAGCTACTGCATAATGATAAGAAGGGAGCGCCAATTGATGATCTTGTTCTTGAGAGACTCTTGTCGGGACTTCCGGCTGTGGTTCAGGAAAGCAGACATCCGAGTTTTATGGAGACGGTGGCCGTGGAAACTATTAGTGGGGAGGTTGCTAAGACCGTGATTGCTATTGGTAAGAAGGGCGATGTAAGTACTACTCTTTGTTCTTATGAAAGCAGGAATGCTAATATAATACAGAAATCCAATCTCTCCAAGATCTTGAGGCTTCCCCTCACCGAAGACAAGTATCTGAAGCATACCGTGGAGCTGAGCCTGGAGTATTACAGAGGCGTAATGGCCAGCGCGAGATAGGAATCCTCATGTCTGGAAGCAGAGATAGCAGGTGTATGAAAAGTTCGTTATTGATTGTGAGTAAGGGATTGACGAAAGAAGATCTTGCGAAATGGTTCAATATCGAGACGATGGATGGGAGGGGGTGCACTGAACGACAATATTACTTCGAGCGTTGTTTGTAGATAGTTGATTAATATTTGTTCCTTTGATGCATTTGCGGGCGGGCGGGCGATATGGTAGGGCTGTACACCACCAACTCTTTCTGCGGAGGACAAACGAGAGAGCGAGTCCATCAAGGAGATAATGAAGTTACTTTAGATAGGCAGATAGTATAAAAGCATCAAGTGTTTGATGAACCTGATGTTTTCTTTGGATTCCTGTGGGAGCACGAGTACTGAGATTCGACCAGTTTCTTTGTCTGGTCCCCTAGGGAGGCAAGACGTACCATCTCACTACTCAAACCAATATTCTCCCTATTTTACCTCTCCCATTCTCGTGTTTGTGACTCCAGTTCAGACCAGCCATATAGGTAAGGTACTGACAATTTCCCAACACAGTTCCTGCATAATGATATCCCCAATTTATACATTGGAGAGACGTATGAGGTCATGGCAATGTTTACTTTTGAGACAAAGGGGTTCGTTGGTTACTTGGCGTCGCGTCACATCCGGAACGTACTTGCTTCCATGTCTTCGACCCGTGTGTTCCTGCATTCTTTCTTTTCTTCTTTCAACAATCAAAACTTCTCGTCCGTCATCAATTTGACTACGACTCTTCTCAACCCAATTACCCGTAGGAATTGAATCCTCTATCTAACCTCACGTTCAGATACCAGAACCAACCTACCCTTTTGATTTTTGACATTCAGGCAAGAGAAGAGTTGAGCAGTTGGTGAAAAGCATTTCTTGAGATAAGGGGAAATTTACGATGCCTAAGCTCCCAGTTGGTAAATGCGCCACTTGCGACGCGGAAGATGTTACGTTGCGCCCGAACCCTTTTACGAATGAAGAGCAATGCGAAGATTGTCGTGGGGAGAGCATTGTTGGAGTTTCAGATGCGAAGAAGACGTATAAGTGAGTCAAGTAATTTCTAATCCAGGTTTGACCTGCTATATCTCATGAAATCATTTTCATTGGCCGTCGGATTTTCCCTTTATGGCTATGGCTTGGGCTGAGAGAGGAAGATGTCGTTGGAAATGGCTTAGGATATCGAAATTTTGAGAATATAAGCTGACCTGAAGTCCTATAGGCTCAAAGAGGAAGACCTCGAGGGCCTTCAAATGAAGACGGAGCCCCAACCCGCTTTCCTGGGTGGCGCGGATAGACGCTGGTACCTCGTTGCGGAAATCGAGGAGAGAGCTGAGAAAGTGGAGAAGGAAAAGATTAAGATTAAGAGTGAAAAGGAGGCTGTTAAGAAGGAGAAAGAGGACGCAAAAGAGGCGGCTAAGAAGGAAAAAGAGGATGCGAAGAAAGAGAAGGCGAAGGAGAAAGCGAAGGAGGAGGAGGAGGACGCCAAAGAGGCGGCTAAGAAGGAGAAGGAAGATGCGAAGAAAGAGAAAGCGAAGGAGAAGGAAGACGCGAAGAAAGCGACTGCAAAGGAGAAGGCAAAGGAAGAGGAGCCTAAGAAGGATGGCAAGCGGAAGCGGAATAGTGAGGTGTCTGCGAATGGTGATGAGGAGAGTGGGGATGGAGAGGAGGATGCGGATGAGGAGGTCGAGAAACCTGCTAAGCGTGGACGGGGAAGACCAGTTAAGGCGAAGACTGAGTCTACTGCCCCTGCTCCGAAGGGGAAGGCGAAAAAGGTCGTTCCGGCTTCGTCCAAGGGCAAGAAAGAGGATATTACTGCGAATGGAGACGCGCCAGCCAAGAGGGGACGAGGAAGACCTCGTAAGGCTAAGTGAGGGACTTCGTTTTAAGGGAAAATAGGAAGAGATCGGAGATAGCCATTTATACTTGTTGGTCTGTTTCTCATGTCTGATATCCACCACGGCGGGTCATACGGTAGTGGGAAAGTGTTTGGGTCTTGCGTGCAACTACAACGTCGCGCAAGTGGAAGTGTATCAATACAACGAAAATGTTTGTTAGGTCCATTTCTATCATGAAGAAGAATCCTTTGGACTCTTTTATAGTGAAAAGGATAAACATTCCAGTCGGCTTGAAGGATTATCTTCTCATCTGACATAAGAACTGTATTTACACTACCACTTTGTACCTTTGAAGTAGGTGCAAACTCGGTTGCTTAACTGCTCAGTGATGGGCTTTGCTTCTTTCCAGCCTCCCGATTCACACTTACCACATCTTGTAGCGCTTGGTATGAAATAGGGGCTGCTTGTAATACACACGTCTGCAGGATGGAACCCCAAACGCTCAGGAAGGAAGTTGGCAGTTTTGAAACCCGAGCCAGTTTCGGTATTTCTTTGCTTGAAGATTATATCTTCAATACAACAGATAGAAAGTTTGAGTGGGGACTAGGAATCCAATTTGTACTCCAATTTGTACAAGTACAAATCTCGTGATATCTTTGATCCGTCTCGAATCTCGAGGGACCTGGTCATGAGGCTGATAATGTACCTGCTGCTTACGGTAGGCGAGGGGCAAATGTCTTGGATATTACACCTATGTGACTAGACCCCTCTCTCATCGTCTCAACCTTACGAAGTTAACTTGAAATTCAGATGGCTGGCGATCTTTTCAATCGATCAGAATCTAAAGCCACGCCCTAGGATTTGTATGCAAGGGACGTCTTGACTAAGGTATTGTTGCTTCTTTGCCAACCCTTTCATTTATATCATTGGTTGCTGGTCTCGCTGCGGCCCGTTGCTGGACCTGGTCGTAGAAGAATCATTGGTTCTGCCACCTCTTCTCTTTCCACGTACCAGTCAGTATCTTCCGAGCAAACCATAGCAGGGCGATCGTTGTAGAGGCGGCCAGCAGAGCAGAAACCAGCAGAGCAGAGCAGGAGTAAGAGAGGTAGGTGAGTGCATCAAGGTATCAGGGGCCTGTGCAGTGCAGTGCAGTGCAGTGCAGTGCAGTGCATTTGTGGTGTGTGTTGTATAAAATTCGAGTGGCTGGGAATCATCCTTCCGAGAATGTAACCCCCCACCACAACTACAACCACAATTGTCGTTGCCGCATCTTCGCTTTTTCTCTCGTCACTGTCGACTCTTATGCAATCATTCTACTGTCGTTATTTGTCGCATGAAATCCAGTCCTATGTGCGCATCCTGACCCAGCAACCAAATCTGTGTCACAAGATCGCATCAATTCCAGCGAAGAAGCGATACGGAATGACCTTGTTCACTGTCGAGAACCACGTGAATCTCTCTCTGGTCACTCTCAATATCCCATCAGGAAGCTTCTTAATTCTCGCACTTTTCGCATTCACCTATCTCTACATAATTCACGTCCGAAACCACCCAATACCCCGCCTGCAGGTCGCACAATTCCAAGCCCAAGTTGAAGGCGCCTACCATGGGGCCCCAGACTACCACCGCGACGATCGACGAGCTGGAGCAGATGTTCGAAGAGCACCCTTCATTAAACGTCTCTCTGCAAGATTTCGAGCCGACAAGCAGCGAGATAGGCCAATCGCCCCGCTTCGGGTACCCATCTCATCACTCTGGTTTCCTTTCAGATACGGGCTCGGAGATGGCAGATTCGGCGTCGGGAGGCAGATACAGCCCGCCAGCCTGGCGCCGCGACGAAAACGGCAATCGAAGCAGCGGCTTTTGGAATAGGTCGTTGTTGGGGAAGCGCGGTAGAGAGGATTCGAGGGAGAGCAGCCCGGAGTATGAAAGCGCAGATGATGGAGAGGATGCTACATTAGCGACCGCTGCGAGGACAAGACTACCGACTGGATCGATATCGCCGCAGAAGCAAAGAAGTCCGAGTCCTGGTGTGTACCCTCAGGGTTCAGAGGATTTTGGTAGAACGTTTGGGGGGCTGGTAAAGCAGGAGCATGACCGAGATAGTGTACATACAGCGGAAAATGCTAATAGCTGTATGGATTGTCGCTCATCGTATGTATCATTTCACTGACCGGTACTAGATATTCGGTTCGCTGTCAGAGCAGAAGTTCAACATCGTACAGAACCTTTTGAAGCAGCGTTCTCTTTCGTCAGAACGAAGTTCAATGCCGTTACTAAATCGTGGGCATCCCTCGCAACCTCTATCATAGTTGCATTCGTTTCGTATCTCGCATTACAAAGACTGTTTCAGCCTGGTGATCCACCTCCAGTTCCAGATCTGGTCAAAGTCGCAGGTCTTGCTAAGGCATTCGAACCTCTCATATTCTATTCGGAGAATGGTGTTCAGCAAGTTGGAGATCTGCAGGCTACTGGGGTGGCAGTATGGGACCTTGGGGAGAGTGTACGCTCAACAAATATGACCTCGGCTCCTATTATAGTTAAGGAGTTGGATGACTTAAGCGATAGTCTCAAGACTTTGGCCATAGAGCTGACGAGATTTTTCGCGAATGTGGATGGAGATGTTGACGGGTGAGTGAAATGCATTTTAATTTTTGGGGGTGGTGACTAACATGCTATAGAATTTTGATAGTTATGGACTGGGCTAGGCGAGAGCTTTCTCAACTTCAGCTTCTCCCTCCGTCACCCATGACATCCGCCTTCGACAATGTCCATACATTATTAACGAAATGCGGATTCCTAGAAAACCCATCAGGAACACCAACGAGAGTCGGAATCCTAGCAACATCCATCTTCGGCCTCTCTTCTCAACAACGTACCCGCCAAACCCTCCAACGCACATTCACCGAATTCCTTTCTGTCCTCGAAGAATCAATCAATTCAGAACTCACGCACTCCCTGGCCCTCTTCTCACTCTTCGAAGCAATTGACCGACAATTCGGCAACCTAGCACGAACAGTCGCTCGCGAATCTGACGCCCAAGATTCGGCTCAAGATGACCTCCTCTCCTCCCTATGGACTAAACTCCTCGGCCCTAACGCAAGCACACTACACAAATTCGAGAAGAACAAGAAACTCCTCAGCAATATCCGCTCTAAGACCGTGCAAAACAAGAATATCCTCGAGGACCACAATCGTAAACTCCTGATGCTGAAAGCTAATCTTGAAAATCTGAGACGGAAGCTTGTTAGTCCACTTGTGAGAGCTAATGGGAGTACACTGGGTGTGGATGAGCAGATTAGGGGGTTGGAGGAGGTTAGTGGGTATCTTGGGGGCGTGAGGGAGAAGCAGAAGACGAAGTTGATGGAGTTTTTGTATGGGGCGGGGAGTAATAGCGCGAGGAGGATCGCGGGTGTTGAGAGAGGCGAGGTGGATGGGCATTGGGAGCGGTAGTCTCCAACTCTATCCTCGTTTCTTGCTATGATTTTTCGTCATTGTATTGGATAGTTTGCGTTTGCGTTGGTGCTTTGGATTTTGCGCTCGACACGTCATGTTTTTGGAATTCTCATCGTTAGAGATGGTGTTAGATGGCTGTTTGGATTGGGTAGATAAACGGCTGATACGACTTGAAGGAAGGATGGAACGGTTTGGAGGGTGTTCTTGCGTATGCATTGGGAGGAGGTCCTGGCGTTCGTTTTGCATTGATTTTCCCATCATCTTGCCATCTGGCTTTCGGCATATGTCCCGAACCCCCCTTCTTGTATAGCACCTTTTCGTCTCTTCTTGGAGAGTCTAGAGCTCATCTAGCTTACTTGGAGTCCAATTTGGGAGCTCAGAATGATACGATACTTCACAAGATCTCTTCTGTTGACGACTGCTTGGCTTGAAATTGTGATAAAACGCTCTGTTCACATAGCTATGCATAGTTCCAGCCTCAATTCCACTTCGTCAAGTAGAAATCATCAGCACCCCACCAAATCCTTTCTCTAACCAACAATCCCCCTTCCATCTGTGCCTTTCCTTCCCGTTCTCTTTGCTGTTCCGCTCTCCTCTCGTCCCTCTCAGCATACGGACATATATTACCCTAATCCACACCCACCACCTCATCAGCACAATCGCAACTACTTCCCCCTCCCCCCCAATCCTTCCCAATCCATCTCCCCTCTCACCACATCAGACAGGAGAAAAAAACAAAACAAAAAAAAAACATACCTCACCTATTCCACACCCCCCCTCCACAATCCCTTCCCCCTCAACAACAAAGTTCCTACACAGTCTACAATCAGGCACCTGATATTTCTGCCTTCTCGCGCTTATTTTTTGGCGTCGTCGCGCGTGCTTCTCCAAAGCTTCTTGGAAGGGGCAGATTGAGATGAGGGTTTTGTGGCAGGGGCAGTGGGTGTGTGTGAGGGGGGTGTGGGTGCACATGATTTAGCCAAGTGGGTTGGATGGATTTGAGAATACTGGATGGGTGGGAGGAGGGCTGTGTTGCCGCTTTGGTCTGGGTTGTGTGGGTGTGGTGAGGTTGGGAGTTTGTTGAGAGATGGGGTTTTCTTTTGGAGAATGTAGAGTGTAGAACTTGGGATGGATAGTTAGCTGGAGACTGACCGACTGACTCCCCTGCTGTGGGTTTCAATTGTCGGGTCTCGGAATACTCGAGGGGAGGGTGCTGATGTGTGGGATTCCAAGTCGATGACTCCAAAGAAGTAACTTCTTCTTTTGCTTGAATGTTTCGTCGTGACTCTTTCTGCTTCGAATTTCAATCTTAAGTCTCGATTTCCCTACATCCTTCGTTCTCTGATAGAGCTCACAATGAATATACTGTGGAACTCTAATCGAGACGCTCCAGTGATTGACTCTACGGAGATATGATATATATCAAGATATACAGCCCCTACTTACAAACAGCCAGACAATAAGACGCGTGGATCAAGGTAGTATTCACAGATCTTTCCATCCATCTGAATACCAGCAAACATCACCCTGTATTCAGAACAACCTTCGGTATAATCCCTCCACTCCCCAAATCTACATCCTCCCCTCACCAGACCATACTCAAAAAACTTCTATTTAACCCCCCCCCCTCCCCCTTCCCGCCCCTCAGATCCACGAAAAGATGTGTATCCAAACCCCCTGCTCCTTCACGCAATGCGCCTGCCACGGCGTCCGCATCTCAACCACCGACTGCAAAATCTACGCCGCTTTACCCAGCTACGATAGAGCGGTTATGGATGACTGTGGGACCGTGACGATGGCTAAGGATCGGATGAAGAGAGAGGGAACTTGCATGTTCAAGGATGGTGTGGGGTGTCCGTATACTATGGCTGGTAGGAAGAAGAATGAGAGGGGAAGGGGTTGGAGGGGGTTTAAGGGGCCTGATTATTATTTTTTAGAGAGATGTGCTGCGGGATGGTTGTTGGGTATGGCATGGGATGGAGGAGTATTTGGAAAAGAGACTCATGGTGGTGAAAGGGTGGGAGATGGTGCCAGACTTACCTTGGCTTTCGTGTTAAACATGAATCTCATTACTTGGTTCGATGTCCAGTGGTATCCTGGGTGAACCACACCATATAACCTCGGGGTGAAATCCAATGCCCGCTACTCCTAGCCCTATCCAATTCGTGACTTATACAGCATACCTCTCCTCATCCATCAACGTCTTCTCTACCCAACTATCCTCCAACCACTTCATCCCCACAATCCTCGGCACCTTCGTCAATGACGAGATTCTCTGCCGTACTCCCTTAACCAAAGCACGATCTACATCTACCATAACAAAATGCGTGATCTCCTCATCCTCATCACTCTCAGCAATCCTACCACCTGAAAAGAGAAATCTGTTCTTCGCAATCAGGAGATCGATATCTTCATCCATATATCCTTGACCAGACGAGATGAATCGAACTACGCATCCTCTACACATAGATCCAGGCCTCTCGCCAAGTCCTCTCCCATGCTCTTCGAGCTGTCTGAGGAAGTCGTCTGCTGAGAAGGTAGAGTTCTTAGGGTGGATCATATCATCTACCAACATCTTGAGCTCCGCTACACTAGTGTCCCTCGCGTAGCTGTCCCCATACACGTCCACGTTATTGTTGAAATCCTCTTGAGAAGTGTCCAGCATGTGAAACAAGTGATTTGGCTCAAAGGGAAGTAAGAATCGAGGCCGATCGGGTCCATCAGCTTCCGCCTGCCTCAGTGCATCGTAAACCCAAGCGGGCTTCAGGATGTTGATTTCGTCTTTCCTTATCAGACTTGCAACCTTGATCACTTTCTTGTCTCCAATACAAATAATGCCTTCCCTAGCCGTTACACTTTGGAAGATGTTGCCTCCATTAAGCTTGATCGCTTGTTCGACCTCTGCTTTGGACTTCTTTACAGGATGCAGCATTTCAGTCATAACGCAGAAGTCCAAGCCCTCAAATATTTTGGTCTTTGGACCTGCATATGGTATTTTGACTTTGCTGTCGTTCCCGGCGATGACGATTGCTTTCTTCAGTCTTTTCGCCATTCTCCTGTTCTCGACTTTGAATTCCTTGCCTTTGGACTCAGCTTCGACTTTCTCTTTCAATTCATCAAATTCTTCCAAGGACAGGGCTTGGTCCCAGCTTTTGTCATCCTTGATCTTCCGAAATCTGGGAAATCGTAGAGTAAATTTGGTCCCAAATTGATCCGAGGCTCCAACGGACGCGGCTTTAACCTCGAGAACAACAGAATCGCATGGCTCGATCCATACATCGGGCCGCTCGTACTGTCTTTCTCCTCCACCGAGGACAATAAGATCCTTAGGTGGCTTCTTCGGATCCCAGTCATTCCATTTGCCATCAGTAAGGTGGCGAATCTTAGCATAATCTTCTGCTCTGAAGCCTCCTCCAACTTTACAGAAAGAATAGCATTTCATCGGGTTTGCACCTAGAGTAGAATATCAGCAACGTTCGTTTTTGCAGGTTTCAACGACTTACCACTAGTGATGTGGTTCTGATTAACTCGAAGCCCACACAAGAATGATGACAAAGCTCCACCTCTACGGCCAGAACCGTAATATCCACCAATGACAACACAATCGAGGGACTCGCCAAATTCTGTCATGTATTCAGGCTTGACTTTCATCCATTCGTTATTCCGATCATTGAGTCGGTATACAGACGAAGGCTTCTTCAAAACCAGTCCCTCGGATGCTTCAGCAACAACCTGCCGCAGATGAGTTTCGATCTCAGCCGTGGTGTGTGCTACTGTGTAATGATGCTTCTCGATTCGACGATGGACGTTGCGGACAGATGCCTCCAAAGCATCGCGTCTCTGACGAAGGGAATATGGAGTGAGTTGTGTTCCATTTAGATACAGGCAGTCGAATACCCGAAATAAGGGTCGGATGCCAGCATTCAATTGGAACCCGTTCCGTCCTTCAGCAAGAGCGGCAGTTTTCAATGTCCCAAATCCAACCATGACATCCGTAGCAACGTCCCAGGTGATCATTTCTCCATCCAAGATTATACTCTCAACTCCCTCGTCAAATGCATCCGCAAAATGTCTTGTCAAAGCCGAATCCTCGTCACCAGTGCTGGTTCCATACAGATAACTGTAATCTTTTCCATTCCGAGATAACCAGCGATATTCTCGATTACCATTGTCGTCCTCCTTCATATGCATTTGCATGCGTTCGCCATCAAGTTTCTCTTCGATCCAAAACTCGCCGACATGTTCTTTTTCAGTCTCGTCAAGGCCCATCTTTTCAATCATTTTTTGGAAGGAGTGAGATTGAAACTGAGCAAGCTGAGGCTTGAAACATTCCATAAGTGTGATTCCTCTTGTTTCCTCATCGATGCGGATATCCGGGTTGACCAGTTCCCAACAGACTCGCCGAAGACTTGATGAAACATTGAAGAGAGCTTCACCATCTGGATGCCAGATCTGGTCTACCATTAGCAAATTATTCAAAACACCCAAGGGCAATACTCACATCTAAAATAGTCTTTTCTGATGCTCCAACCTTCATTTGACGAAGGATGATTCGAATCAACCACATCAACTCGTCAGCATTCATTCTATTGTAGAACTTATTAAAAATAGGCAGCTGATCTTCTTCCTTTGATACCGCAGAGAGCTTGTCTAGAAGAGAGTTGACCTCAGCGATCCTCATATCGCCGACTTTGGTTCTCATAGCTCGCTTCACCAGCACATCATAGCACCTTCCGGCAAAATCGCCTGCCGACTTACTGCTACCTCGTATGTCCTTCCAATTAATGAGACTCAGAGCGTCTTCTGACTTGTTGTTGATTTTCAGCATCCTAATGATGAGCTTTCCAATGGCTTTTTCCTTCAGACCGTACATAGCACGGTCACGGTCCTTCTCAGGCAAGATGAGGCGGACTGCAGGGTAGAAATCATCTCCAACCTGACTCCGCCATCTCGACACAAAGCGTTCGATAATACTCCTGCGCATCTCATGTGGACTGAGACTCTTCGACCCAGGACCCTTCTTACGAGCAGCGTGTGGGCCGCTCGGTTTCGCCTTGTTCTCATTGAGTGGGTCGAACAGTGTCGTGAAAAGTTCGTGAAATGGCAGTGTCTTTGAGTGATTTCTAGGACGGCCGGGATATCTTTGGCAATAAGCTGTGTGATCGCATTTGATACGGATGACTTACTTCTCCTCCAACTCCTCCTCGGTTGTTGGCCCGTGTCCGTATTGGAGCTCATGATCATCAAGAGCATCCTCATCTGGTTCTTTAATTTGGCTGATTTGACTGGGCATCGTGAGGTCAGATCAAATGAGACAGCAGGGCGTAGAGATGATCACGCCTTGAAATGACAATGTCAGAAAATGGATGTCGTGATCTAGGCAGACGCGAAGCAAGTACGAAGTCACCTGACCGGTGGGGTGATGCTACCTCCATACATGAGGCTACTAAGCGAGTTTTCTTTCCCTCTGTTTACATCTCCCGGTCTTGACGTCCTACTATGGCCTTGGTCGTACATTCCGCAATAATATAACGCCTTTTTTGATTCTCATTCTATTCACATTGTTTTTTGTCTTCCCATGGGATCTACCTCCAGGCATGGCGATAAAATTACATCCTTCCATCACTCGCGCGGATATTGGACGTAAATACCTTTCCTTTACGGTCGATCGCGAATTTTGCCTTTGCTGACCATCCAACACCTCGACCATCTGTAGTCTAAATTTTATCTTCAGTATCGTCTTTCGAGAGTTATGATCCAAAGCCACCTAATAATCATTCTAGAATGAATGTCGAGTAGGGATACCACGCCAACTCACTAACTGGTTCTTCGCTATTGACATTGTGGTCTGTGTATGGAGAGTTCACCGTATGCATTAAGTGAACTGGATTGCATCCTGTTGGGTGCGTCAAAGCAGGGTAGATCAGGCTCTCAGTATAATTATTTTCGTGTCTTGATGAGCTGACCTTGAAAAGCATCAAGCAGCAACTTTCTTCACGCTGTGAATAGATTTGTAATTCACATTACTCGCTAATCTGCTGTTGGAAATCCCTCTCTTCTGATTGCCTGCTCAAACTTTGGAGATGTGCCTTGAAAGGAATGTCAGAGGAAAGTTTTCTAGTTCTTCTCATCCGCTCCAAAAGAAGCACGAGTAGCTAATCCAGATAATACTGGGAGGATATTCCATGTATTTGTAAGTCTTACTGCGAGTATAGCGAGATAATCAAGGGTCGTTCATTTTTGACTTCCTATCTCGGGCGTTGTCTTGTCCTTGGGTTGCACTCGTTACTTCAGTTTTCCACCTGGCACATCGTCTCTAGTTGTGTGGATACTTCCTACTCACAAACTACCATTACATTAAAATCTCACAAGAGCTCCTCAGAACGAAGTAAGAGGGTCAATAGTGATAGAAACCTCTCTCTCAACACGTAAGCTCGTGTATCAAAGCCCCCACATCTGCTCTCTCCCCCCCACGTGTAAAAAGCATCATGTGAGCCGAATGCCCACTAAGTACGGCTCGTTATACCAGTAGATCAACAATTCCCTCGACGCGCGGACAAGGTATTGACTCTTTGAGTCAGTCAGTCAATCGACAACTCACAGTTCACAAGACTTCATCCTTTTGTGGAATCAAGACCACCACCACCGACCTCCGGCAGACTCCGGTAAAGCTTCGCCTCCTGATCCAACAATAACCACTACGGCTAATACCCGGGCCGATTGACGTATCTTCCATGAATATCGTATGAGTGAGGTACTGCATTTAAGACGTAGGATCCACCCACTATGTCCTCCCGCGATCTCATGTCTGCAGACTTGGTTTCGAAAGATCAGTATTTTTGGGAGAGAGTGGCTGCTCGACGTAGGACTCTATAGATCTAAGCTTCGATTGTAAGCTGCACTAGGAAATAGTCTAGAGGTGTGATGAGGCATCAGCCTTACAAGCTCAATAAAAGGGAGCGATTTTACTACATGAAGATACTCTCGATATTTACACAATTGAACAGGTGGTACCTTACAATCACACTTATGAATCAGGAGATATTTAGGATTTGTGTATTCCGGCAAGCAGCAGCCACGGCCCCGAAAGACAAGGGGGAGAGCGAGAGCAACTCAGCACATGCCGTTTTCTGGATTCCTTCGAATGGTTTCTTGTATAGCGAAGTACCGAGGCCACTAAGGAAGGGTTTCAATTTTTTTTCCAAGTCATGACATTTCCTGCTTAGGTTACACTCCTCCTGGCAGATGATTCGTGCTGATCTTGGTTTCTCAAGACAAACACTTCTCAAGACAAACACAACGAAATGTCAATAGACAAATAAGCGAGATGACCACCTACCTACCCTACCTATCTACTAGGTCTCCTTTACGGAGGTATGCATCAAGATACCAAGTAGATATCTGGCGAATCTCGGATTCTGCCTCTTCAGCATACAGCCAAGCCAGGCTCTGGACTCTCATAAATTGGCATATTGTAAGGGTGCATGCATACCTTGATTCGACCCTCAATCAATTTGCATCGGAACAGCGGATTGAAGGCAAGGAAATGCGTATCATTTTCCGCCATCTAGTTTTCGAAAACTATGAACGACATGTGAGAAAGAGGTCCTAGGGGATTTCTATCTATCTCTGTTATGCAGGCGATTAGCGATGCGAATGCGCACAGATAAGTCCAGGAACTCCTTTCATCTTCTCCTAGCCATCTTCTCTCCATTTTCTCAAGCACTCCAGCGGAGCTCCGGCGGAGTTAGGGAATCCCCTTCAAAATATGATAGAAGTACAAATACGAACAGGCAACACTCCTTCCCACCCGCTCGTACCCCGCCCCTCCGCGGACCCATCCTCTACAGACAACAGACGCACCTAGCCATCACTCAAACTCTAAAGAATGGAGAAGATGCTAACCATAACCCGATTGGGCGAAAATCCAGCAAGATCTGACAGGTCATAGATAAGGGCTGCATGAAACTGGCGGAACTGCAGTCGGCCTGTTTGTGTGCAGGTGTTGGCTCGTTGCCTGGAAATCTTGATTAGTGCGTGTGGTGATGCAGGTTTGTTCGCTGGAAATGGGAGGGCGATTTTGATTGAAGGGTGGGTTGGAATGCCGGAAACATCTCCTCGAGGCCTATGCTTGATATCAAACTCTTGCTAATGCTATGACGAACAGCAAATGATTGGAGGACCCCTCTGTCCAAATGCCGATATGAGAGGGAAACGCAAGTGTATGTATGCCAAGGCCAAAGTTGAAGACGGACTCAATTCTTTAGTGCTATCTTCTCCGCATTGTACTACTGAGTGTATCTCCCGGTACCTATCAACCACTTACCAGTACTCTCTTAAAACAATAGCGGATCGCCGTTGGCAAAACTCGAGATTTTCACTGCAACTTGCAATCTTTAGGAAGGCCAAGAGAAATACGAAAAGAACAGAGCGAGCGGTGAGATCCTACAACCGAAAGGTGGATACCAAACAACCCCTCAGAACAGAATCAAAAACAGGTGTGGATGCAAAAAGAGAAAAATCTGCCACGAGGATACTGCAAGTCCTGATCCTTTTGAATGTCGAAGTAGAAGGTCGTCGCCATCCGCATCACTGTAGCATTGCATCAAGTAAGCAAGCAACCTCTGGTGCTACTGTAGCAATGCTGGTATGTGGGGAAGGCTGAGAAGGCTCGCTTTGTCGACCGCAATGAACGAATAGGAAGTGTCTACATGGTAAGTCCAAGGAAATGCTACTTCAGCAGGTCAACGGTTTGACGATCATAGCTTGGCCGAAAATAGAGTTAAGGTCAAATGCAAAGAGACCTCTCTCTGCCTATCCTACAGTATCCTATCGTGGCAAGTGATATCCATATCAACGCACGATCTGTGACTGGGCCAACTCGGAAGCCGCGCTAATCTGGAAAACAAGTACTTGTAATAGCGGGATGCAACATGCAAGATGCAAGAGAGGAGATGGATGGACGATGCTGATGCTGATGCCCATCATCGTCATGTTTACACTTGCGGGCGTGGTGTCCCGGGAAGGCAGGTGGTTTCCCTTTCTTTTTTCTTCCTTTCTTTTTTTTTTCTTCCTTTCTTACTGAAACTCTCACGGCTTCAGGTAGCGGCCGACTTTTATTGTCAGGAAGAAGTCTGCTTAACTCTATCGAGTTGAGTCCTGAGTCCGTCCCATGAAATGACTGATTGTGACCGACCGAGGTCTTGTAGAGGAATCCGCTGAGACATCTCGTGTAACACACACCCAAACTGTGCCCCCCACGGCAGCAGCACGGAAGAACGCCGGTGGCCCGTAGGTGAGTGAGGGAGGGTGAGTAACTCTATCGGGACGGAACAATTCGGGCGGGCCACGTCAAGGAGGATTGAGATTGTAAGCTGGAGCCGGGCCGCCAAGCCAAGGAGGCTTCTTCCCCTGGCTGCGGTGCTGCGCTGTATCAGGGGCCCCGGGGTGTTGTTGCGGATTATATCTGTATCTATCTTTCTTCATCTTGACTGAAGAGCCCATTGCAATTTGATGGAACACGAGCCCGAGAGGAAGAAGTTGTTGATGTTATCCCGGTATCGTACTCCGTCGTCTATTGTGTCGTACTCGCAGAGCGGCATCACCCGGGTAACTCCCAGGCGGAGCACTCCAAGCGCAGAAGGCTTCTGGAACATCCAATCGATTAGGAAGTTACCTACAGTACAATACTGTACTGTACCTAGCTAGGTACTGTACAGTAGGGCCAGATAACCAAGCAAGCAGCGCCCGATAGCGAGTCAGCCTAGGGAGCCTTGGAGGGGTACCTGGGTACCTAAGGTAGCTAGATAGATACCTAAGGCACCTACCGCACCGTGGCATTCCGGCGTTATCCCTACTGCACCTACCCTCTAGGCTTCTTTCAGCGCCAATAACACAGTGCTCGGTACCTACCTATACCTATAACGAATACCTCCAAGTTCGTAACAGTGTCGCGTGTCGCTGCGCTCCACCAAACAGACTTCTCTCTCTCTCTCTCTCTCTCTCTCTCTCTCTTATCAGTTCGGTCACATCGTTCCCCTGTCCAAGCTGCTGCTGTACTGTACAATCTACAAGGCTGTGCGCTTCCTCACCCTTATCATCCCTCTCTTCCCTCCCTGCTTACAACACCTGGCTTGTAACTGTCTTCCACTCCGACAAAAGGATACTACCAGTAGAACACGCAGTCCTCATTTCAGTATTCAGTGTTGTCCTAAAGTATCCCTTATCTTCAACTTTCTCTACCACACATAAAGGCACATACGTACATGTTCCATGTGCTCCCACAAGTAGTCACGAACAGAGATATGATTCATCATAATCACCAGACACAGCTCTGCCTCGAACTGCTTGATCAAGAAGGAGCCTGCTCCCGATAAGACATCTACCACTCGGTAAAACATCCACAACAGACTACCGGAGTGGGAATCATCAGGAGAAACCCACCGGGGACTTGTGGAAATCTGGTTTGCGCCGTTTTCATTTGGTAATAGGCGTCCCTTAGCTCCTCCGAGGGGTCCCCTTCCCTTCCCTTCCTTCCTTCCTTCGCCATGCTTCAACCTCGCAGTTTTCTCTTCACACGAGGATCTGCTGCACCCTCGCCTTCCCTCAAATCAAAGGAAACGAAAAATGAACGTTCGGAGGGAAAGGCCAAGCCCCTTGCGAAGCGCGACACTAGAGACATGTCTTCCACCACATCAACAACGACTTCGACCGAGAGCTCGAGACTGACCACCTCTTCTTCTCCCGTTGTAATACCTCTGCGAGGCCATCGAGATACAACTCACGACCGGAAACGATCGCAGAGGGGAAATAGCGAGAAGAGAGAACTCGTGCGGTCCGAAAGAAGGACAAAGAATGTCCACTCGGCTGACGAGATCCCGCCTTCAGTCGCGGCTCTACTGGCTTTGACGTCAATACCACCCCAGAAAAGCGGTAGTCTAAGGCGCAGGAGCGGTGCAGGTCAACGGCTGACCGTCGATGCAATACTGAGGCATACTGGGGCGTCAGAGAAGGAGTTTGGCATGTCGTTAGGGAAGAGTCCTTTGGATTTGCTACTTTCGCCTCCCGATGAGGAAGATGAGATTGCGCAGAGCGAGACAGGTCGCGAATCGGTGGTCTCAACAAGGACACTGTCTAGTGATTCTATGCCATCCTTGGACGATGAAGAATCCATTTCCGAGGCTTCCCCTTCCCTCAATTCGCTTGTCACCCCGGGTTCTGGCTCTCGCAGTAGGAGGTACAACCCTCCCAAAAGGGCGCAATCACTACCGCTCTCGTCCTCCACAGAAACTCATCCTTTATCTGAAGTAGAAGTTGATGAACTGGACTTCCGCGTCTTCCAGAAATCGCCCGAGGAAGAGGAGGAAGATGCGCTTGAACAGATGGAAGTGCCTCGGCGCAAATCAGCCTTCAAATCAAATTTGACAGCTTCACTTAAGGCACTGAGGTCTGCCGCAAGGTCATTCTCGAACCTCACGACACCCATGATCACGCCAGATGATTTTCTCACAAGATCTATCATTTCTATCGATCCTCAAGTGCCTTTCACAGATGAACGAATGCCTCCTCGGCTTGAAGATACTCCTACCCCCGCACTTCGCCGATACCTCAATCCCACGACCAATGCGCCAATCGAAGCTCATGTTACATATCCACACACTCAGACCATGAAATCTACGACTTGTACAGCTTCGATACAGATGCAGACCTACAAGATATCTCGCCCATCTAAAGGCACAACACCTATAGTGATCAGCCGACGGACTCAACCAACGACGGAAGATGTGGTCGAGGTCTCCGCGGGACCACTGGCACGACAGAGGGACATGCGCGAAAACAGCGATTTCATTCGGGTGGCTGTCATGGAAATGCTGATGCGCAAGAAGGGCAAATTGGACGATCAAAAGCCTGGAAGAGCACGATGGGCTTTACCTCCGAGGATACCACCGACGAAGGCCTATGAAATCTCTGAGGACGGAATTCCAGCCAGGTGGATCGCTGTTACGTATTAATCTAGGTACGGAAAGGGACCTGAATTTTCGAATGTAGCACACGATCTTACTCGCACATGATGCTGGAAGTTACCGAGACCATGTTCATCATTACGTATCGCGATTCGCGAGACGCCTCCAGCCTCTTTGGTTTGGACCATTCCACAAATAATCATCTGCCGGGCTTCTGGGAGATATTTCGACCCACTTTCCTACGGTGCAATTCCCATCAGGAAGGGTTGGAACTGCACCCCACTTGGCTTCGGCGGAGCCGCCCGCTTTGCCATTTGTAATGGATGGAAAAAAAGAAGGGTCCGTCTCAAGAGTCGTCTGGGTGATTTCCTGCCGTCGAAGCGCAACTTCGACTGTGCTTTGAAATCTGGAACATCGCACTGGAGAAGTCCCCACCATTCTTATCTTGATAGGAAAAGACCAGCTGTTGTTCATTCCGGAGATGTCCGGAAATCCTTCAAAATTTCCGGCTGTTAGAATCAGGGGTGCTCCCGTCAACATTGCAGCATGCATTGCTGGCTCAAGGACCAGGTACAGACAGGCTAAATTGACACAATAAATTTGTCCTGCTACAGGGCCCGAATTTTCGAAGCACTGTGCCTGGATCTGTCCTCCTCGGGATTTGGTCATATGGCATGTGCACCTGTCCCTCTTTCGACTGCACTCTACATTGGTGTCCGGTGGAAACGAAAGCCAGATCAGCACTAGAGATTCGGGCGGAGAGGCTTGGCAATATTGTGCTCCGGATTGCCAGATGTACATTCGATATGAACATGCTTAACCGCCAACTGGTGATCGGATAGGACTCGAAGTTTTGACACATGCCGAGGGCTGTTACACTGCGGAGGAAATATGCATGAAGGGACCAATAAAGGGTTCAAACTCTAAATATTCGTCATAAGACACCTGGTCCGAAAATGATCCATCGATACGAAATTTATCCGAAATTTATCCATTGATACGAGAGTGCGCGCTTTACGGAGTTGGCCGGTGGGAACAGGCAATGTTGGCCGTCTAGAGATGAAAACCCCGTGATTATGGCGCGGGTGATAGACGAGGGAGCGCAGGAGAAGAGAAGGGACACAACTAGAGGGTAGCGACATACAGAAGAGAGATGTCGTTTATGCATAGCGCGGCATATTTCTTCAAGGACGTTACAATTGCATTGCGATCGGCAGTTTTGGGAATTATGAGATTGGATAGCACGCGTCTGGATGGGCTACAACGGAGTTATGATGGATTCCCAGCGCCTTACTGATACCACAGGTCTTACTTTCCTTTGTTTACATGAATTTGTTCAACTAGCTTTGACGAGGCTGGGAGCTGTATACCGCAGAGCGAGACTGAAAGATAGAGAATTAAACGTCAAAAATCTATACACTTTTGGGTGCCTGTGAACGATCGAGCAAGAATTCTGTTTTCGGTGATGGCTTTGGCGATGCAAGCGACATAAAAGACTTGGAGTTCCGAAGAGAGATGTAAATGGAGTACGGAGACTCAAACATTTGTTGTCTTCCGATACCTGTGAACTGAGGTAGTCACGTATCTGATGACAATAATTACGCATCTTCTGATATGATTTCTTCTGCCATGATAGACTATCGCGTATCACAAGACTACGGATAGATAGAGAAAGGGGTCTCCTGGCAAGCAGCCTCGCCAGGAAGTGCGAATATCGTGAAGTGAACGAAGCAAAATAATTCTTTCCATCGACAAGTCTAGAGTGTCTCCAATCCGAGTGAACAAATCCACGTCAAAATCAACAGACCTCACACATTGAAGGCAATCTTACAAACCCTTGTTTACTCGTGTAAGGCTGGGTACCTTGAGCTGCCAAGACGTCTCAGCCTCGTCCATTTTTATACCCACCCTTCATTCCAACCTCTGCACGTACAGCTCACATCTTGTAATCAACATCACTTAACGAGCTTCGCAGATACATAACCTCATGAAACGCCATACGTATGCTACCCTATATCCGGCACGATCACGATCGCCAACCCCTCGCGATCCCATCATCGTGGCTCGATGAGTTCGAACAAAACAAGCTCCAAAGACAGCCGGCTTGGCAACCCTCTCCCTACAAGCTCAAGCTCCTCAATCACAACACAAAACGAGAACGCGGCTCTCAGAGGTGCCTCTCTAGCCTTTGGCAGACCCCCTGTCAAACCGAAACCGCAGATACACAATTACAGTGGGAAGAATGGAGCGTTGGCTGCGGCGAAGTCGGTGGGAGCTATTGGTGGAGGAGGAAGCTTACGTCAGAACACCAGGAGCTCAATTTCTTCGATGCAAGATGATATAGGAGAAGAACAGTGGCTGTTTCAGCAGAACACAGGATCGAGTATTGGTAGTAGGATATTTCCGCCAGGCTCGGGCCGGAATTCTGTACAGCAGAGACGGAGCCAGTACGGAGGTGGAGGAGGCTACCTACAGCCTCCAGGAGCAGGAGGGAACACAGACCAAGGGAGATCTGCTTCTTTCATAGCTGCCACGCTCGCAGCATCACGTTCCGCTTCGTTAAGTCCCAATGTGACTGGCACTGGCCAACAGGAATCGTCTGCTGCGAAACCGAGGAGGCCCGGGAGCTCTAGAACGCCGTCCGTGAGAAGTGCCAATTCGTCACGGAATTCTGATCATGCCCTGGACACGACTCCAATACCACCTACGACGTCCTTGATAGGCATGTTCGAGCAGAATGCTGCCTCTACATCGACTGTTAAGCGGCCAAGTGCTAGGAGGACAGAAAGGGCCACTCCAACGAAGGTATCTAAGAGCAATGGGTCCCCGGCTTCGATACAAAATCGTGCGCCGTCACCGATGGCAAGCAAACCGAAAAAGTTACCAGTAAATCATACCAAACCTACTTTGGAAACTATACAGAGTGTATCCGGTGAAATTGAGCCTCGAAAGCCTCCCCCTACAGGAAGAAAACCATCAATATCTACCACGACACCAATAAAAATTCCACCTCCGACAAAACTCAGGCCGCAAAAGGCAGAAACTCCACCCGGAGACGACGATGGCGATTCTGACGACTCGTTCGTCTCAGCTTCCGATTACCAACCGTCCGAACATCCACTCTCCTTTCGCGCCGAACTCGCCATGCAAAACCGACGACTCAAGTCCCAGTCTCATTCCAACCACTCCGCCCCCTCAGTAACAGTCGATTCTCTCGCCAACGCAATCGTAGCCTCCTCACTCGCCTCATCCCGCGCAGCCTCGCCCGCCAAATCGCTCTTCTCCTCCTCCCTCTACCCCGTACCACCTCCTCCACGACGAAGTAACCGCAGCGGACTCTTCCACAAAGAATACGACGCCTCCCGCACCCCCAGCCCAGCTAAGCCCGCTGGTCTGCGCACCACAATGCGGAAACCCAAATCGAAAGAAGATATCGACGAAGGCGCTCAACGGAGAATAAAAAAGACGTTCGGGAAGAAACACCCGAATAAACACCATGAGGGCGATAGGAAACGTTGGCGTGATGCGATTACAGAGCGGGAACGGAAGAGATATGAGGCTGTTTGGGCGTCGAATAGGGGATTATTTCCTACACCTATACCGACAACCAAGGGGTCGGGGACTAGGGACGAAAATACAGTACCGAACGTGGTGGTTAGAGACGTTTTTTCGAGATCGAGATTACACATCGATGTACTGGAAGAAGTCTACGAGCTCGTGGATCGGGGGAAATCCGGGAGGTTGGAGAAAGAGGAGTTTGTCATCGGATTGTGGTTGATTGACCAGAGGCTCAAGGGCAGGAAATTACCGATACGCGTCTCGGATAGTGTTTGGAAGAGTGTAGGCGCACTGAGCGGTTTGAAAGTTAAGATCAGGAAGAAACATTGAGTTTGTTACAGAGAGTTGGATGGCATGGCATGTTCTGAGGTTTCGGAAATTCGGATCAGCGTTATATAGATATATATATATATATATATATATCTCTAGTAATTTGTGCATAGCGAATGGGCGTTTGTTTCTTTTTATTGTACGATTGATTCTTGGACAGACAGTCATCGAGAAGGAAGCTACAGGATAGCGAGAGCGGGCGAGCGAGTCTTTTAGATACAGATACAGATAGATGGCATTGGCATAGAAGCACAGGACGTGTCATTGAGGGTTTCGCTGTCCTTTTTGGTTGGGAAAAAGAAAAGAAAATTGGTTCGAGCGAGCGAGACAATTAATATCCCCCAAATGGCAAATATCGAATTTCAATTAGCGAAGAACAGAGCAGAATAGAGCGGAGCGGGATAGATGTGAATTGTACACAGATATTCGAAACTTAAAGTTAGAGCGACCGTCCTATGAATGCAGCCAGCCGATTTGCTTGTTTGAAGGGGGAAAGTAAACTAGATAGATAATATTGAGTGGATAATAGGTTGCTTGATTGAGCCAAAAAATCAATACATAAATAAACTTTCGCTTCTCGCTAACCCAGGCGGGACTTGAGCTAGCACCGATACAGTAGTCAACAAAGAGGAGTGAGTGAGTCTGTCATAACAACATCCATCATTTCCGGATTAATATTTCACACAGCCCATTCTAATCACTTTCTTCCTCCCCACCCAGTAATCTGTAGCCTCAACTTCGATCCTGTATCGTAATACTCCATTTCCTACCATAAATCTGAACCTACCTATCCCGGAAACGGGAAAACAGCCGGACTTTTGAACCCATTCTCACCCACACTCCTGACCCCAAAAACAACATTATCCTTACTAATCTCCACCACCACACTCTCCACATCCCCAACATCAATCACTCCCCGCCACGAACTCTCATCCGTGCCCCTCCACAGAACCTCATACCCTATGGCTCCATTAACCCTCTTCCACTTCAACATACTATCATTCGTCAACCCAGCTGTATCAACACTCACGCCCCTCGGCCCATCCGGACCCTGCGCCAGACTCCACGCCGCAGCACCCGTCACTCTACCCACTCTCGCAATATAATACCAATCACAAAACTCCGGTAGATCGCCATATTGCGTACTGTTCTCAACACGAACGTCTTGATGCTGATGCGCGAAATCTTCACGCGGTTCCGTGAACCGATTCGCTGCGTATCCGGCTGCTAGGAACGAAGAGTGGTCGCCGCCGCGGAGGTAGCGATCTGCGCGATATACGGTCTCGACTTGTAAGCCTGTAGCATTGTTACTGCCTACATCGACTGTAAACCTCGCTAGTTGTCTCGCAGGCGAGTCGTTCTCGCCACCTATAGAAAGACGTTGTGCTGCGCGTGACTTGGTCTCGTTTGTAGGCACACCTTGAGCGAAGATTCGGATTATGTTGGATTGATTCTTGCCGTCGTCACCGATTGGCGAACCGACAATATCGTTCGTCCACATGCCTTGCACATTGGCGGAGCGGTTGGCCAGGGTTTGGGCCATGTATGTTGCCCCAAGAAGACCTTGTTCTTCGCCGGCCACGGCGGCGAATTGAATGGTTGCGACCGGACGGTGGGTAGACATGATGCGTGCGAGTTCCATTGCTATGGCTACACCAGATGCACTGGATGGTGTTAGTGTTGTTGCTGGATAGGTATACATAGGTGGAAGTGGCATACTCGTCATCAGCACCAGGAGCATCGTCTATGAAGTTGCTCACGTTCGTGTTTCGAGAGTCGTAATGTCCACTATCGTCGGTTAGATCCCGACAAGCTGTCGTTTCAAAAGCCAGATGTGTAGATATCAAATATACCTCATAACCACGATTCGTTCCGGCTCGCTACTACCTTTTAATGTAGCAATAATATTACTGTGTCCAATTAGCGCCACATCTCTCATTTGACACTCAAGCATCTCATATCATCTCAAGTAGGACTCACCTAATGTTAGTAGGCGCCGATATCCTCCCCGCAGCACCCTGAATATAACTCTGCAACTCCACCGTCATCCAGCCCCCACTACCTCTCGCATAACCTTCATACTCCTTCAAGATCCAATCTCTCGCAGCACCAATGCCGCGCTCAGGATCTGTTTGAGAACTTTGTGTGTGGCGCGTTCCGAACGAAACGAGAGTCTCAACGATAGCTTTGATGCGGAGAGGGTCGACTTGTTGGAGGATGGATGTTAATTCGTCATCTGGGAGCTGTGTTGCGTAGGGAACGCCAGTGAGATTGGATGGCCATGATGTTATGGGTGGTAGCTGGCCACCAGGGAAGGTGGGGAGGGGAACTGATGAATTGGGGGAGCTTGTGTAATTGTGAAATGCTGAGATAGAAGGGAGGAAGGGGAGGAGAAGTCCTGCCCAAGATGAGCTAATCATGATCGCTGTCAAAAACTTTGAGTATCAAAATGGATATCATATAATCGATTAAACGATTTCAAGCTTACAATCTGAGGGTTTTAAGTCCGAAGTAAGGTAGCAGTCGAGAACATAATTGAGAACATGAAATTACCCTTCCTGCCTGCATTGATGACTTCATCACGACCACTCAATCAACATACACTCAGGTCAAATACCCTGCGCATTAGATCGACGGCACATCAATCAAAAGCTGGTAGAGCATCGCATTTGCGTACTTGAGAAGAGGGGTAGACTCCATATGTAATGCAGAAGAGGCAGCTGCCAATGTTTCTTTTTAGCCGAAGAAGGCAGGTCTTTAGATTACGCCTGCATCGTAGCCTGGCGAGCGATTGGCAGGTCGGTACTAAGAAAAAGATCAGCAATGAAAGACCTGTACGATGTGATAAGCAGACATGAAAATGCCGCGCCAGAAGTGACATGTTGAATAATTGATTGTGCGTAATACTGACAATCACTTGTTACGTCTTCGAGGTCAGGCTTGAATGAGTAGCTTTACTACACTGCCCGAGAGCATGTATTCAAGATTCCCCGGAGCCTCACTCCGCGAATATTTGAAGTGAGAATGAAATTCGAGGATGACGAGAAATTTCGAATCCGAAGGAAGGGGGGGACTTTATGCTCGGAGCTAGTCCACATCTAGGCACGTCCAGAGGGCTACTACCAGAATACAGACGTGCGAGGTAGGAGCGACTTGCCAATTGACGTCGAAGTCCATAAGAAATCTGGTCTATATTCTAAATTGCCTTGCCTTGCATTGCCCTGAGAGTAAGAACGGGTCAACCTCTAGCCAGGAGGCACAATGTCTAATACATGATCGTGTCAGCATTGGAACTCTCAACTATGTTCGGTTGTGAATTACTCATTTCCCTCGCCATGACCTCATGAGCCATCCAGATATACTCTAATATAGACAAACAGAAAAGCCCAGGACGAATCGAGTTGTGATCCTCCATGCTCAAACGCCACCCATGCATATGCTTTCCCAAAAAGACTATCGCTTCCTCACAAATCTACATACGCATTCCACCGAGAATATGGTACAAAAGAAAATTTAGAATTATGTGGGTATCAACCACTATGTTGGTTCAGTCCGCCAAGAATCCCTTTCAAACCCCCTTTCTTCTTCCTGGGTATCTCCTCATTATCATCTGCTTGTCCTCCACCGATACTCGGCGAGCTCTCTCGCTGATTTTTCTTCAAACGACCAAGAGTAGCTGCTACGAAGCCTACGTCGTTACTCTTTGTGCTTTTTGGTGGTGATCTTTCGCTTTCGAGGGTACTTTCTGATCGATCTTGCACTTTGTTTGCTGGAGTCATCATTAAGGAAGCTGGAAAGATTTGAGAACGTCCATTGGATTGCATCGAATGAAGACTGCTGGAGTTGCTTGGCGTCCGATCCAGCTCTCGATAATTGCTTGAAGCGAATGATCTATCGGATCTCGCAATAGGACTAGTTCCAAACATGCTGCTGCTTGCATCGCTATTATCGTGCGAGTTATCTTGACTTGAAGGGTTGAGCAACATGCTACTCGTGGCAAGTTCTCGGAGACGATGCTGCTGAGCAGCGTTCGGTCGATGCCTGCTGAATTTGTTACCAATGATGGCACCAGTATGTGATATCAGAGCTCGTATCACATCCTTCTTGAGAGCAAGTGCAAGGTCAAGGTTCGACCAAGTTTTGTTGCGATACTCGATTTCAGGAAGACGGAAGACGAAATCATGCACATCTTCGATGTTCCGTTCTCCCTTTCCCTTGTAACTTAGGCAGAGAACTACACTGGTTATCTTAACATGCGCGAGAGTCATGTATTCGGAAGCTCGAGACATCATTTGAGTCAGGTCATCTGATGGCTTTTCTTTTTTACCTGAGCTTCGATGCATGCCAAATCTCTTGGAATCACCATTAGTTGACTGGCTGTCTATATTGGAAGTGATTGTCGAAGATCGTCCTAGCGCTGGCCGAGATATAATACTGGACTGTAAGCTCTCGATCGAAGGCTTCTTGCCCAAGGTTTTGGTGGCGATACCGCGTGAGCTGGAAGAATTTTTGCTGCTTGACTGGAATAGGCGGAAATGATGACCTTCATTATTGTCTCGAGAATACAGACTAGAGGCCTTGCCCTTGCGCACGACAGCCGTATTGGGTGGAGCTACGGAGTGCATCGTTGGTCTAAGTCGGAGTTCCAGAGACCCTGCCCTTCTGCTGGCATCGCCGTCGAATTTGTATCCAGGGACAGTACTCGGCCGTCTTCCGTTGGTATTGCTGTCTTCGTTCTCGTCTTCATCCTCCACTGGCTGCATATGCTTAACCATGAATGGAGATTTGGTCTTGGTATCATTGGTTCCAGGGAACATATAGTCGAAAAGGCGTTTCCCAACGTCCCTTTCCAGTTGGATTTTCATGGGAAAGAGGTTGACCTCGAAGCGGTCCATCACTGGAATCCCAGCAATGGCCTCGAGCATGTTCCAACTCACACTCAGCATTTGTTGATTTTCCCCCTCGTTGAAGACTCCACGCTCTGCATCTGAGTAGGGAGCAAACATCTCAGGATAGATAGCATCTGGCAGGAGATTGAGACCGATGATCTTGCCGATACTCATGTTATTCGCATGGGACCCGTCTGAATTGTCTACCCTGTCATACTCGGCGTTTTGGAGCTGGAATTCCATAAGCGGCTCGTTGTTGTCTCGGATGAGGTGCCAGACAATCTGGTCGGACGAGATTATCCACCTCAGTAAACCACTTGTCTGCGTAGCATCGTACTTCCTTTGCGATGAAGTGATAGCTTTCATCATAAAGAACAACTCATCCTCACAACTCGTCAAATCTCGGTCGAGAGCCAGCCTGTCTTCCCAGCCTTGCTTATCAAGGAACTTCGAATTGATTTGAAACTGTGTCTTGAGTTCCTCCAATTGACGAATACGCTCTTGCAAGCGTATGACCATCTCGGGAGCGCCTCGTAGATCACTAAAGTCAGAAGCAAGCATGATCTTTTCTAAGCGCTCGTTCCTTGTCTTCTCCAAAGGCTCGCTGTACATGAGAAGATCAAGTACGATGATGTACATGGCATAATACTGTGCCGAATTGCAGATGGCGAATATTTTCGGAAACTCGACATAAAGATGATCCATTCTATTTTCGACCTTGTTGGTAGCTGCCGTTGCATGGATACCCTCGCTGCTGATTTCATCGTTGTATTTGAGACGTAAAGGATTGTACTTTTCGTAAATCAATATTGCAGAAGTTTTCTGAACGATGCGCTTAAAGCCGAATGGATCAATTTTGAAGTCGAACATGACTTCCATTGGCACCCAAGGAGGCCATACAGATCCGGCTGGTACACCATAATGATTTCCAGAATACATACCAATGAGTTGCGAAGAGAACCATTTCTGGTGCGTGACGAAGAATTGAGTACTATCCATTTCAACTGAAAAGCGTCGTTGCACAAGACCGCTAACATCGTCAAAGAGTCGGTCTTTATCCATGACTTCAACGACCTTTCCTTCCATGCCCTTCGCAGTTACCAATACCACGGCTTTGGAGTTTTTCTCACTTTGAAGCTGAATTTGGGGTGCAATGAGTCGAAGATGGTAGCTATTCTGTGGTGCAAACTCTCGACCAATACCAGTATGCAAATTATCTGCAGAAACTCTTTGGTTCTTTTCTGGCTCTTTCCTTGGGCTCTGGGAGTCATCAGCGTTGACAAAGTCCCTTCCATCAGCGAGAAGCTCGTTGATACGATCTTCCACGTCCTCCGAAGTAGGCTCACAGTGGCGGACCTCTGGCGAAGGACTTCTTTCGGAAGCATCTGTCTCTGGTGTTGTAGTCTGCTTGGGTACTTTGGCCTTGTTCTGTTCGTCAACAATATCAAGGATGAATTTGACAGCACGTCTGGACAGATAGTACACGAAACCTCGCCGTTGGCTAACTTGGTGTATGTAGCGGAGAATGATATTCCTCAAGAGGTTGTTCCACTTTAGCTGCATATTATGAATGACGAAACGATTGTTGAAGTCACTGATAAAATCTGCTCCAGGATTTGTATCCATTCCTTCTGCAGCGGCATCGTAGGTCTTGGGGCAGGACTTTTCGCCATCGCTATCAACGTCCGCATCTCCATCGGGCACCGCACGCTTCTTATCCGTATGTATACGTTGTGCCATACGATGGAGCATAGATTCTAGGAACAGTCGTTTATTATGCAGAAAAGTTCCATGCCTCCCCAGCTGTTCCAAATCAGCCCTCAATGAAGCATTGTTGTCATCCCGGACACACGCAAGCTCAGCATCTCCGACCGCTTGACCGTGGCTTTCGATCTGCTTTCCTAATTGGTCGAGTCGGGCTTGAATGAGCTGGCATTGGACACGACGAGGATCATCGTCCTTGCTCATAATACAGAAATGCGTCTGTTCGTGTCCAAAGGGGCTTGTCCGGTCTGGGTCACCAGAGATAGTGTCACCGTGATCGGTCTGACGGAAGTACGTGAAGCGCGGTGCATAAGCAAGTGGCATAATCTTTGTCTCTGGATTTGCCTCAGACGGCAGAATCCAATCCAATTCAACAAAATCATCCATGTCAATCCAGCTGAAGTCATTGTCCGGTATCTCAAAATTCGATAGGTCCGTAGTAGGAGTATCCTGCTGAGAAACGAGAGTTGGCGCAGAGGCCTTCTGGAGGTCTTCAGGTGTTGTACCCGCGATGCTCGCCGTGATAGCACGGATATCAGCAGATAGCAAGTCCAATTGCGCTTGGTGCATCTTCATAGCAGTCGTCTTCCCTTGCGTCTTACGACCCTTATCGTGGGTAGGGAACTCTTCACGCCTTTGGTGCATGTCAAGCATGAAACTATCAAGCCTCATCTTCAATCCAGTTGCAGAAACTACATCTGCCGAATGATCTTCCGCGTCCTTGTGCTTATAGATGTGACTAATGAAGAGGGGCGCCAGTAGAAGGTTGTATTTTATTGTAGCGAGATGTCGACCAAATTTCTTGCTAGATTTCTCAATTCCAGGCCATAATGCACCTTGACGAATTGGGAGTGACATCGTGCCATTGAACATGGACCACCAGGCGAAGAAGTGCGAGAAGAATCGAGGCGTGAGGTGGACAGTATTGTAGCTATTAGACTTCTCCATGTTTGATACTGACCATTCACGTTCCACAGGTGCTTTGACAGCAATTGACATGTGAATGTGGTGACTGCGGAAGCCTCTGAAAGCATCGTACACCTCACCTGGAGGCGCCTTTGCAAATTGTGCTTCTTTCAGGATTACGTTATAATGGGGCTCGAAGTCGAAGGAGCGCTTGCCCTCTTGATTTAGATTCCTCTCGAACATCAACCCAACAAGCCATTGGACGTTTCCGGAGAGCTTCATGACGACTTTCTTGAACGCTGCACCTCGCTTGAAACTATCAAAGCTTGTCATACTGTCGCTATCACGACCGAGTTTTGATTCGTTACGGGCTTGATAGCTGAAATCGGGAATGGCAAGAATGTACTCGCCACTGTCAACGGTCATGAATTTCCTTGGATCTTCATCGCGGCAAATATTCCACCGTACGTCATTTCGCCAGCACATAAGAAATCCTGCGCCATTGCCGGTAACCACGTACGGATCGCGGGTTCCCTTGAGCATGAGATGGACATCGCCGTCTCCCTTCCATGCAACACTAACGCGAGAATGAAAACTGAGCCTAATCTTGTCCCAGAATCCAGTTCGATCGGATGGGTCAACCTGAGGCTTTGTGAAAGTTTCAATGACCATCATCATGTCTTGGATTGCAGGCTGGTAGGAAGCACCCCAGGTAATCCGTGTTGGAAACCCAGTGTTGATGTCCACCTTGATATCTGAATAGGACTTGACTGGCGAGACAGTTCTCCGCACATCAATTGCAAAACCACCAGTTCTAGTTCCTCCAGCTTGGCACTTCTTAGCGGGTACGATGTCTACCTTGACGCGCCGTGTCGATTCCGGACCCCGGAACTCTTCGGCAATCACGAAATCTGACTTGAGAGACCAGGCAGGAAGACGTGGAGATTGTCCCTGCTTAATAGCAGGAACATGTAAGAGAGGTAGAGGGTAGTCTCGCAGGGTTATGCGGGCCTCTCCCATATCTATCTGTACGTGCATGGGGATCAAAAGCGAGTATTCCATGTCGTACGGCATTCCTTTGCCAACACTATAGATGAAATCCGGCAGCTGATGCATAGGGAATGATGGCTGTTCGATAGTGATGTGAAGGTCGCTAATTAGTGTAGCCATAAGTGCTGGCCGTTGTGGTACCTCGAGAATGTTCTCAACGTCTTCCATGTCATCTGGAAGCTGGTCAGGGCCCCAGAACACTCCACGAATATCTTTCATGCCATTCTTAGCCAAGCCATAGATGCGGTCAATTCGCCTCTTCCAGCTTTGAGCATTGTGGCGCTGGAGCTTCTTGTGAGCTTCACCAATCGAGATCTTTGCAGACGAACTCATCCCGCATGTGCCCTCAGGATCATATCGTAAAGCTCGCCCACGTTCAGACCTTGAGTGATGGGCCTCGTGGTTGTGACTGTCTTCGCTCTTACTCCGCTTTGGAGCATAAGCATCCTTATGGGTACTGCGACCTCGTGGGTGAGCAGATCTGTTGCGAAGTCGGGAGGAGTCTTTTCGCATCTCCTCGTCTTCAATTTTCTTTGCTTTAACACGGAATGCTGCATCGCGCGCAATACGTTGCGCCTGCTCCACCAATCCAGTGCGGTAGATTGTTCCAAGCTTCCATTCAAAGGCACCATCTTCAAGTTCAAAAAGAAGCGCTCTACTTCTGATCGAGATTTTCGGTAGCTTCTTTGGGCCCTCAGGGCTTTTGTTGAGTATGTATTCATTGGTTCCTGTAGCAAACCGATGGTGAAGCTGTTGCACAGACTTGAGGGTGTTGACAAAGTTGTCAAAGACTTTGTGAAGAACCAGTTGATGTGGAATTGCGAGCCTGATAGCTTCGGCATTGACGTCGATGAGCTTTTCGTCTACAGTTTCTCCAGTGCTACGTTTCCGTCGACTTTCACGCATGTCAACTCGTAATCCTTTGGCGCTGATAAGCCTGGCCCAGACATGTTTCATTCTTGGGGCTTCGGCGTACATTCTTGCAAGCTTGGAGTGCAGAAACGGTGGCGACCACCTGTGTCGGCCTGCTTCCATACCATAAATCTGTAGCATTACGGCCGGATCTGAGGGCATTTGCGCCTTTACTTGTACCAGTGTTGCCCTGAAGTCGACAGTAACCAGTTCTCCTGCAGTGAAGGGGTACTCTGGTGCATCTCGTGTGTAAAAGTCCTCTGGAGACATCAGAGGTGACAGCAGATCAGAATCATAAACCTCCCTCGTTGAGGCACGAGATTGCTCTTCATCCCTATCTGCCTTGGTTCGGACGAATGCCTTTCTCAATACTTTTGTGGCAACTCCAGCAGCATAGTGGCGATAGAGAGAGTACTGAACGAGGAGCTGTCTCACATGAGAATTGACATGAAATACTGGCCCTTGCGCATCGCTAGAAGTGGAGAGCGCAACTTCAAAACGTGGCATTGCAACAAACGGCTCATGCTCCCATTTCTCTGTCGATTCAACAATGAAAGCTTCGAGACCACGAACGTGAACCGCCAAACGTCGACCGTCAGTAGGATGTTGTTGCTGTTTCTTGCGCGGCGAGATAGGCATGTTTAGGAAAACTTCTGGATCTGGCGTCAAAGACCGGCTCCATGTCCTTCGCCGTGACGTCTTTTTCTCAAGAGAGTCAACTTTCAAAGCCTTGTAGTCTGCTGTCCACGATTGCAATTGAAGTGCAACACCTCTCGTATCGTCAGAGATATCCTCATCAACACCAGCAACTTCTGCGCTGAAATCAGAGCCAGATAATTGGAAATGTAAGAGCCATGGTGGAAGTGCCCTAACAAAATTTGGATCTCGAGCGGTCTTCGCATGCGTCTTCTTGGTAGGCTCAACATTCAGCCTTAATTGACGAACGATCTGGCGGACGCCATCACTGATTTCTGGTCTTATCATATGAATGGAAAATGTTTGAAGATTTCCTGTAGCTACAACATGGACTTCGGGATTCGCATTCAGCTGGACTTTGAGCTCTAAGGATTCAGTCTGGAGCAGATCAAAATGAGCTCCAGAAGAGGTTTGATAGTAAAGATCATGTGATTGTACTCTGAATGTTGACCCTAGGCTGTAATGAAGTTCTCCTACAGCGGAGTGAGAAGATTCTATGTCCAAGGATACCGACGATATCGAGGAAATGATGAGGTCAAAGTCATCTTCGGCAGCGCTCTTCTCAACAGGAGGAAGTGCAATCCGTATTACTGGTTCGTGCATAGAAAATTTGACATTCGCCTTGGGTAGAAGTCGAGATATGACAACATGCTTCTGTGGGTGATTTGAATCTCTTGTCTTCGGCTTACTGTGCAGCATGGCCAAGACCAGAGGAAGATGCTTTGGATCCAGATCAATCGAAGGAGACGTAATGACTACATTTGCAAACAGAATATTTGCATTCCTTTCGGCGGCACTGTTGTCCTCGACAAATTCTACTGTTTTCGATGGAAGTGTTGTTCGCACAGTAGTTGTTGCCATTGGAATATAGACAAGTCTCTCTGGTTTGCCATTGCCGTCATCAACTCCTATGGAAATTGCAAGTGCAGCGACGAGGGCCTGATGAGCGACATCTTTGGACGAAAAGTACATTCGATGTGCAGGGGACTTCTGATCTAGTCGGTGCAGGTCAACACCTACCTCCTTCATCGAGGCATTGAGATAGATAGGGGTACCATGGGGCTTTACGGCCTTGATCTGTGTTGTGAACCCAACGAAGCTGACGGCAAATTGGACTTCCTTGATGCCCCTGAGGATGGAGCTAGCGAATTCCTTAGAGTCCGAAACTGTCTGCACGAGCTTCTCCTCTCGACTACCAGGTCTGTCTAGTTCCTCAATCAAATCTTGAACAGAGATCTCCTCATCCGGTGTCTCCTGCACATAGAGTCTTCGACAGCCTTTGTACCGGTTTATGCACGTGTTTATATCGTCATATGGTATGTGAACTCGTCCTAGCTTGACCGAAATTGCTGCGTCTCGCAGCCCATCCAATTCTTTGTAGAGTAGTCCGTGTATATTGAGAGTCGCATGATCGAGCACTTCCAGGGAGTCTCCACCTTCCGGGGTGAATAGGACGCTTCGAACTGTTATCATCCATTCTGCCGGCCGCTGCTCCTTTTTGGGTGACTTCAGATGTGTAAACATCCTCCCACGATCCACCATCTTGCGCCGAGTGTCTACTGCCACGGTGAAACTTCCGACTTCTATTTGGCCCACGTCCACAACCGCCACAGAGCAATTTGTAGCTACCACATCCACCAAACGAATCCAGTTGATATTGCAGTGCAAGCGTTTTATCCGCTCCTTAATCCCCATAAGTCTCTCCCAGCTCTTGCTTCGAGGGGGCCCAAAGCTGGTCCTCCGCGATAGGGGCTCCTTCTTCGGTTCGAAGTCGCATACTGGGCCATCGTCCCCCTCCACTGCCTCTTCCGGACCCTCACTCTTTTCCCCGTCTGCAGCCTTCAGATCCACGGTCACAGCAAGCTCTGTAAGTACAATACTGACCCATGTCGGTTGTGCAAAGGTAGGCCGGTGCAGATTCACGCCCAAACCCCTTATCTGTATCTTTATACCATCTTTCGGGGTGTATGCCAACCGTCTCAATGAAAAGTATCCGATGCGCTGGATAGATATGCCGGTGAGGATTCGAAGAATTGCGAATATGATGAACGAGGAGAAGTATGCGAGTACTATCACCCCAAATATGAACGTAGGATTCAAAAGCGCCATTAAATCGTTCAGTAGCGGAACGCCATTCGCAGCGCGTCTCTCCTGTCGTCGGATGTTTTCCTTCGCAAGGTTGGATACTTCGAAAAGGAAGTGTGGCTACAACAACAACCCAAATAATGCCAGGCGCGAAGCTCCTCCTGCTTACAAAAGCGATGATCTGAAGCTGATAGCTCAATCCACCTTGATTCCGAGACTACCACCGATTGAGGAAATACGGTCCACCCGGATAAGCATATTTCATCGGCGTTCCTCTATGATTCGCAAAGCTCGAGGCTGCTAGTCGAGGTACAAGATGGTTGGATGAAGAGGCTGTACGATTGGGGGAAGGCTCGTAGCTCGTGGCTCGAACGTCCGGAGTGCTAACGACGGGAAGTGAAGGATGGATGCCAGCCCAGCCTGCCAGTGTCGGGTCCAGTTAAATCTAAATGGCTGCACGCGGGGATGACGTCTTGGAGAAGGTTGGAAGCTGCCGCCGTCAGATTGTTTGTCGCTTTCGACAGGAGGAAGAGACGAAAGGCTTCGTTTTCAATCTGGCGGGCGAAAGGAACAAGGTTAAAGTTGTTAGTACGGACAGAAAAGGTAAATACTGTAAGGTTGTCTTGGATGTGCACAAGGTGTCCTCGAATACTGTAAATCAAGGCGTAACAACGACGGAGCAAGGCTGTAGCCGCCGACGATGTTTCCGTTGGTCAACCTCGTCTCTTCACGGCATGACCGTCATGGCTTGCTTAACGCCGATACAGTAGTTGGGTGATCGGTTTAAGATAAGACACAAGAAGACCGCGAAATCGTTAGGTGAAACTTCCGGAAATGTTAATCTATTTATAGTTTGTTATGTATTTCCGCTGAAAGCTCATATTTATTGGCTGTCTTCACGACCGCAAATCGTAGAGGCACAAATTCTCTGTCGAATACTTACAAGTTACGAGATAGGTATCAGCTGGAAAACAGAATCCATTTTATCGTGCATTCTTTTGTTGACATGTTGCCTGCCATTTCCGTAGAAATTCCTCTATGTCTATGAAACACTAGAATTGTCGATACATAAACAAGCACGTGATGCTACAGACACTTCAGTCTAATTGCCATTTGCCCATAAAGGAATATTATGAGGAATGAATGATTGAACACATTCGTTGCATATCTTTGTCCTAATATATCCCCGCATAAAAGGCCCAGGGGCAGGTGATGATTCATCCCAAGAATCAAACTCAATCAATATTCGATGTTGGCCTCGCTAAATCCAAGTAGATCTTTATTTACTCGCACGATTTCCAGAAAACACCCCATATCGTGATATGGCGTAGCACGCATATTATTCCAGTGATAAATTATACCTCTTCTGTCAGGTCACTTCGAGGAGCTTTCTCACACATCAAGTCTTGTGTGTTCCGCAAGCAACTGATAGGTCATGCCTTTTCACCTACTTTCCTATGCGTGATATCCCATTTTGACTGATACTAGAGCTAGTTGACCTCTCCGCTTTCGCTGCTTAAGAAATTGCCTATTGTGTGAATTAAATTTCCCATGTCAGGGCTCCTTTGCCAAGGCTGGGGGTTTACCCAACGCGCCGCATCATGTCACCATAAACGAGGATGATTAAGCTTACATAAACATGTACTTTGACACATACGTAAGCAAGTGACTACTTATATAACAACCGCCCATTTAGAAATCAAGCTTCGAGATATCTTGCTGTAGCGATTTCCGCCGGGTGTACCGTTAATCTCGCCGAGATCAAGACTTGCACGCCGAAACCAGGCTCCTCCCAGCGAAAATGCTGAGATATGGTGGCACCGACCACCAAGAACCATTTGACAGCAAGTCATCACTCTGAACAACGTTTCCGATGGAACTTGGCGTCGAGAGAAAGAAGCGTCCAGGCTTGTCTGAGGCCTTCTATTGTACGTAGACAAGTGCAATTTGGGCAAGCTGCCAAGATATAATTGAAGTAACAGGATATACTTCATACTGGCATGCGTGAACAGACCACATTCCAGAAACGCAGCTCTTATATGAGTCACATCTTTCAAAGCTCACGCTCTGGTCGAATGCACCGTTGCGATTGTACACTTTTTAAGCTTTATTGAAAGATTTTTATCACGCCCTTACTTACCCGTTTAGTCTACATTATACAAACGTAACTCGAATGCCCCATCCGTTCACTCGCTTTGAAAAATGAATAACACTAAGGAGTACAATTTCTCCACTGCCCAAATTGACTCGAACCCAAAGCAATATGCTTCGCAGGTATTCAACTCCGTGGAGCCAAGAAATAAGGCGTCAAGCCACCGAAATCACCACATCGACAGTGAAGGCCAAATCAGTATCTCTTCCGACCCAGAAAATGAATCGGCGCACTCCATACCTTTTCTCGTGATTGAGGATCCACTGATTCCAGCTAGTAGAGAGTACCGAAGGAAAGTCCGCCACCATGTTATGAAAGCTGTGCACTCTCGTCGGCGAGCGGTGAACAAGTCCATCTTGAAGAAGCAGACACTTATGCAGAAAGAGAGCTCGCCAACAAAGCCGAACTCAGCAGCCAGTAAATTTTTCGAAGCAAGTACTACTAGTGTAATAACATCGCGATATTCACCATCGGAGCACTACACAGGAACAGAAGAAGAAGAGCCCGGACTGTCGATAGAGTCGTCGGGTGCTTACAAGTATCCAGAAAGTCAGGGTAGCCACTTTGTCACAGGAAATCGTAGTGACTTTACTACATTCGACCACAGTGGCACAGCAGAGGATCCTCAATCCGTCAACAGCATCTTTTATCCGCCCATTCGGTCGACCAATGGACCTTCGACACCAGTAAGTCACACACCAATCAAACCACCAACCACCTATGAGCTACATGTTTGCAAGAATGGAAGCATTACAACACCTAAAGTCTCCGTCTGGATGCCCAGCCGCATAATCCGCATTCCTAATCACAGATCACCTGGAAACCTGTCACACACAAGCGCTGAAGTACTCCCATATATCGTCGCCAGTGAAGAGTACATCAGATTCAAATTTGAGACTATCAAATGGATCAACAACTGACTACATGATAGCGTTCTTGGGACGAGTGATACGACTATTGGGAGTATAATGCCACTTTTTAGCGTTGAGGTCGGTGCTCCGCACGAACCTGGAACGGTGTTTTTGTCCAAGCTAAAATACGGGCAGATAGCTGGTGGTAATGTCGCAGAATCGATCCACCACATGAATGGCCTTGAGCGGATTGTAAGACTGCGAGGAGGCATTGCCTGCTTCGGAAACAATAGGCACTTCCAGATCAAAGTCCTCCTGTACGTCTTTCCAACCTCGATATTTCCCCGTTCACTATACTGCACCACACCATCTGATTATCAAAACTTACCAGCATCGATATCATCGTCTCAGCAATGAGCAACACCACCCCCAGATTCAACTCTCCCATAATCGTTCCAATACCACCCAAAATCCTCGGTATAAGACTCAACCACATCTCAGACTCCCCTCTAGGTAGCTCGCGACGTCTGGAAACGGTCATTCGCGGCTCGCCATTACGTAGCAAGAGTATAGAGATCCTGCAACGCATGCAAGATCTTACCAAAGATCCCCTAAGTCGGACTTATGCGCTGCCACCAGTCTCTTCGCCGACAGCCGACGAACCATCCTCACTCTTTTATACTGTCCATCTAGCTGCCACGATCTATTCATCGCTTATCAAACCAAAACGTGGAAATCTAGCAGAGCGCTCGTCTCTACCTTGCACCGAGGAACTCAGTGTCTCCTCTCCCATTAACGAGAAAACGTGGTCGCTCTATCCCGGAATATACCTCTGGATCCTTTAAGCGGTGCCTCGGGGTCTCCGATCACGAGTCATTCGCACAGTTATTTCGTTTGCCGGCTCTTGGAAGCAGGTCTCGGGTCTGGGTATGGCTGGTTTGAAGAGTTCAGAGATGCGATGGGTGTTTTTCGGAGGATTAGGAATAGAGTCGAGGGTGAGGGGACGGGGTGATGGGGTGATGGATCAATGAACATATAAATGAGAACTTTTATGCTTGATTGTGCTTGCAAGATACCTATGCGAGCTATGGTGCCGATTAATGATTATCCAGTAGCATTTGTTGACTAAAAACCTCGCTTATGCGAGATCATATCCGCAATATCAACAAACGCCTTTCCCGAGAATCGGGCCTAAATCAACTGCACCAAATCCCAATCCTTCCTCACCTCCCCATCAACAAAAACCTCAATCCTGTGAACAAATTTTCTTAATTTCACAACGCGGCTTGATTTCCTGTCCCTCTCCTCTTTCACCCTATCGCCGTCCCAGCGTCTCCCACCGCAACCATAGCCCAACATATGGTTAACATGCAGGTCCAACAGATTAGCTAGAGCTTCCGGATGCGTGACGCCATGCTGTCTGACTGGATGATAATTAGTCTGGGGCCCTATGTACTCTTCTATTTGGATAAAGCCTCCTTTCGGGTCTTCTGGCGTGATAACGTTCAACTTCAGTACTCCGACTGCGACTGCCCCAATCTTGGGCTGGGAGAGAAAACCAGGACCGCGCACAAGAAAGCGCTGGAGCAGCTAAAGGAGTGACCGAGTCATATGATAGTACCCACCGTTGCCTCTTCTCCATCCGGAACCGGGGTTTTCGCTTCAATCGCCCATAGGTCTAACCTGCGTCTCTACGATATCGACTCGAGATGAAACGACTGGGACGTGGAGCCATGTTGCCCATAAGACATTCTTGTTCTCAATGATACAATCGAGGATGTACGTTAGACCACTAGAGGCCTTAAGACGAGATGTGGCTTCTTTCATTTCTGCGTGCACCTGATGATTCACGTAGATTAGTGAGCGACTATTGATACGAACTGGAGTTTCGTCGTATCTGTTCCACTCGCTGAACGTGGCATAATCGGCTGGCGGCTGTTTATATGTGCATGGATCAGGCCATCTTGAACCTGGGTGAAAAGTTCAGTTTATCATCTCCAGCCTCTTTGTTTGTTTGTTTGAGAATTAGGGAGCTTCGAGAAATTTAAGGGCAGCTCAAATCGTACTTCTATACCCTTGCTCCCCGTTATCCATCCGTTGTCCGCATGCAGCTGGAGATGAAGGGGCTTCACCAGCCAAACCAACAACGAGGTCGTAGATCATGTCACGGATTTCTTGTGAGAGTCTGAAGAAGGGTGGATGTATGACCTCGCTTGCTTCTGGAGTGGGTCTGTGTGTGAGCGTGGGATTCATGATGATTCGATGACCCGAATAATATTTCTTTAGTCGGGTCAAAAAGGAGAGGCACATAATGCATCAAGTCTATAGCAGATAATGTGAAGCAACGCAATTGACGAGAAGAAACGTCACGTGATACATAAGTCAAAAACCGGGTATTCTGCAGGATTTAGGGAGGCAGCGAAGCTCCTCCATTGGCAGACACGCGACCGAGATGCAAAGCTGTCGGCTGCACGCAGAACTTGGGGAGGAGATCCACATGCATCTTGAGTCTTCATGCAATGATTCGAAAAGCGAAAAAGAAATAACATTTTGAACTGGGAATAGCCTCAAAAAACAGCGAACTTCCAATCTCGTCGTCACCTGATCGTGCACTGCACTTGGCATCCATATGACCTCGGGAGGATTTGCGAAGGTTTCACAGATTGTCGATCAGCTTCAAGGGTCAGTCAGATATGATGGGATGGGATGGGATGGGATTCTCGAATCGATTCGGCACCCAATTTGACTTTCTCGATCATTGCTGTGTCAGCGACCGAAGTCAGGTAAGACCAAACAAAGTTCACTCACTGCCTTCACAATCATCCACCCATACAACGACAATAAACAACATACTCGTGCCTCTCACACATGACTGCGACTCCGACCTGACTCTTTAGGAATCCGCGATGTCGCGATCAACAGGCAAAAGATGCGATCGATAGATTTGCTGCCGAGGACCAGCAGACCAGCAGACCAGACCAGACCAGACCAGACCAGACCAGACCCCTTGGATCCCGCAAACCAGGAACAGGTAAGTGCCATTAGGAACTACCGCTTTCACCGCGAGCAGCCAGCCTTACTCGGAAGAGCTAGGAAGTATTGTTTTCTTTCCTCTCTCCTCCTGTCTATCTCTCTCTACAAATCGAATGAAAGTCTCTCCTTTCTGTTTCTCATCTCTAGCCAAACCAACTCTTCGGTTCTCGATATCCGAGATCGTACCTGCTGCTGCTCACTCTGCTCTGTAAGAGATAAGGTTTCTCCGATAACGACTTTCTTTCACTGCGCTCGGACTTTCGAAGGAGCTATTGTACCTGCCCGCCCACCTACCTAGGTATCTACGAGAGTGCTCAGCTTGTGAATCACAACCTACGATCTTTCTATTCACGCATTTTGTCTCCGACCGACCTATAATACAGATATCTTTACTCTTCGCTTCCTGTTCTATTCCTCTTGCTTGATTTAATGTTCGCACGCCATGATAGCGAGAAGATGTCAGACAACGATACCATTCCTACGCCTTCCCCTCTGCCTTCACCACCCATCGCACCTCATTCTCTTTCTGAGCGAAGTATTTCTACCTCTCTCTGCATCCACAAGAATGTAACTGATAAAAACAGTAAATCGCTCGACGCGCCCCCTCCACACCCAACTCAACCGTCTAATCCTGACCCGCCTCCCCCTCGCCCTCCCACCATACACTACCAACCCCTCAACCTACGTCTCCGGTCTCCTCCACATCACGCCCATCTACGCAACGTTCGAAGACCTCTGGGCTTCTCTCCTCGTCTCTCCAAGTCTTCCTACTACCCTCGATGCATGCGAACCCGGCCAACCACTCTTAGACTCGAGGTCCATCCCTCTAATATCTAACACTTCCGATTCACCCCTCCTAATTCACACGCCGAAAATATGCACGCGAACGCAATCCTTGCTCTCACATCTCCGAATCCCTGGTCTTTTAAGAGCAGGTCGTCTCATTGAGGATATACGCACTCTTACAAATACGCCTGATAACCAAATAAACGTTCAACTGCGCGCTATATCCCACTCTGGACCTTTAGCAGAGTTCCTACAACACACCAAATCCTCCGTGGAAACAAATCCACACGTATTGCTAGCCTACGCATGGGTCCTCTATATGGCTCTCTTCTCAGGCGGACGTTATCTTCGCCTCGCTCTTAAAGAAGCAGGTGGTCAAGGCGAAGAATTTTGGACACGCTCCAGCTCCTGCCACCGACCTTACAGCTTAGACGACACTTACATCCCACCGCGCTCAACATCTCGGCCTCCAGCACGCAATACCAAATTTTCAGCCTCAGAATCTAATACTACATCCACGCGCCGCTCTTCCACGAATCCAACGCATGGCCTCCGTCTCCCCCCTCCAGAACCGGGAGTGAGAGTTATTCCTGGTTTAAAATTCTTCTCGTTTCCTGGGGCGGAGGATGGAGAAGATCTGAAAGTGTTGTTCAAGGCGCGGATTGCGGAGGCGGAGATTCTTCTTACCGAGGGGGAGAAGGAGGATATCGTTAGGGAAGCGGGATTCATTTTTACGCATATGTTGCAGCTCGTCAATCAGCTCGATGCTGTGATTGGCACTACTGAAGGGATCGGGGCTGGGAGTGGAAGGCCGATTGTAAATGGAGAGGTTGATGCAAGAGGTAGACCATTGAGCGCCTGTCGTGATAGTGTCAGTGTTGCGAAAGAGAGGATGAGTAGAGAAACGACGGACGAGAAGATAACCAGCGAGTCCAGCAACCGGAGTCCCGTGACGGTATCTCGAGACGAAGACGGAAGTGAGAAAGCAAAGAGGAAAAGCAGTTCCAACTCCTTCCTCAGAGTCATCACCATCCCTCTAGCAACGACCATAATCCAATTTCGCGGCCGTATCCCTACATTCGATCAAGTGGTGCGCCGGTTCTCGAAACCACAGGTCACGTTCGCGACAGGAGATGTAGAGGTCGATGTTGATGGGAAGGAGAAGATCGTCAGTGAGAATGAGGTTGTGATGAGTGGGGACGCTGGGTCTTTCGGAAGTGGAAGTGTAGGATTGGCCATGCCTGTATTGGCTGTGCTGCTTTTGTTGGTATTTTGGCTGCTTTACAAGATGAAATAGAGGGGGATAGAAGCGAGACGATGAACCACCACGTATTGACATATGGGATCCCAACGTGGGATGCTAGAGAGACATGAAATACGTGTGGGCCTGGGACATCCTGGGACGGGATGGGATGGGTACGATGAAATGGGGGTATTTTTCGGCACGGTGGTGTAACATTCAACGATGCGGCGTCGGAGTAGGTTGGATTGGGTTAGGAGTTGCCTGGGACAAGGCTCAGATCGTGGAGGCTGGCAGTACGTTCGATGTATAGAGATACCCCCGAACTGCAGCAATGCGATGCAATGTGTTAGATTGGATTAGGATCCTAGAATCCAAGTTAATACCAAGCCTGAGCTGATTCTCTTTACATGTGCCTGTCATTCGTAAGGATGTTTGCTTGGCGAGGCCCTCCGTGGTACAATGCAAATACTCATTTTCATAAATCGTAACCATCCTGTGCGCTGTCGAAGAAAGACTGAAACAAAATCACAGAGAGCAAAATATACTTCACTTTCGGCCTCCCACCTCTCTGGTGCATTAGGACGATTAAGCTCGTATGTCCTAACTGTGCAAGTTGCGATAACTGATTGAAAGCAATGTATTTATGGAGCGGAAAGCTGAACCTTCTAAAAGCTCATCATAATTCCTTTACAATCATTTCCCGCATGCATATCAGATCCTGATCCATCCATGTGTATCCACCGAAGTCGAGCTGCAAAATAGCAAGACCTTCAAATACCATTATCCGCAAGCATAGCAAATCATATCGATCAAAACCTTCCCCGGATGACTGTGTATGCAAATGAGAAATCTGACCCAAGTTATCCTAGTACATAGCAGATGTAGAAGTATAAGGGTATCAGGTGCCGCTAAACGTAAAATTTTACGCTAGTAGCAGAACCTCTCTCATGGATTGTACTAGATTCAGAGGGTGTTGGTCGGAGAGATGTCATTGATGAGCCCATGTATTGTCGGTAAGGTCCTTCATCAAACTCTTCGAGCTCGATGTTATTTTGAATGTAAACGAGTCTACTACCAGTTTCTTCGATACGCGACTCTGTGGGTCTACGCTTGTGCTCAAAGCGCGGGGTATCAATGACTTCTGGAGTGTTTGCTGGGGTGTCCTTGGTGACAGAAGATGGCCGTTTGACCAGTTGAAATCCTTGTAGGATTTGTCTTAGGGCAGGTCGTAAAGGGGGAATACAAGCACAAATGATGCCGAAGCTGACCTCAGCCATGGAGTTATTGAGTGGCAACGCACCAGTATCTGATTGTTATTGGTTAGACATAGAAAAAAGTGGAGGGAGGAGAAGATGTGTCTTACAGGTAATGTCCAACGACTTGAGACCGCCGAGTTTGCCCAAACGGAACAGACCGAAGAGACATCCACTATCGAAAAATCAGTTCAGCATGTACAGGCGCATGTTTGAAGAGATACACTTACACAAGACCAATCGAGTATAGCGCGATCAACTCGACTTTCTTCTTCCGAGCCATCTGAATCTTCCAGAAGCAGAACGCCGGAGCCACCAGGATTGCGAAGTCTGTGAGAACGTTAAAGATAGAGATGGAGACAAAGAATCCCTGAATATCAATGCAACTCTTTCGCTTTACAGTCCAATCCCATGAGCTCGGAGCAGGATCGCATTCAAAGATGATCGTGAAGACGGAGGCAATTCCTTGTAAGGTAACGACAACCACCATGAACCACATGAAAGATCGGAAGAATGGGTTAAGGAAAATGCGAAGGCAGGACGCAATGATCGACAGCTTGGTCAGAGCATTGGCAACGGCGTAGGACATCCAACAACCATAAGTAAGCAGGACAATTCTTTGTGTAGCCTCGAGCTTCGGGTCATTATGATCGCGAAGGATATCCATGATGTGTTTTCCGAGGCCGAGGTTAGCACCGACAATGGAGAAAACGGCTAGACAACCAGTAGCAACGGTGGCACCCATGATAAGGTCTGGAAAAGATGTCAGCGCTACTACCAAGTCTCTCAATGGCATGAAGGAGCCCCCATGCTATCACGTAGGAAACGAGCTTGAAATTGTAGAAGACTGGCAAAATGACACTTACAGTCATCCCATCCGAATGCACGAGGGTGGAACGTGGCAGTGCGAGGAGCTCGTAGCTTGGTTCGGACGATAATACGGAGGACTGCCAATGACAAGACAATAGCATACAAAACCGAACTGGTCCAGATGATCGAGCGAGACATGGACGAGTGGTCATTGGGGTCGATGTCGGAACCAGCTAGAACAGTGTCAATGTAGGAAGTGTCCATTTTCGCGGTGATGAGACGGATATTTGGATTTGATTGATAGTGAAGAACGTAGACGCGTGCCAAATACGAGATGGATGCGTTTAGAAATAGAATTTGAGGGGATGGCATGCGATGCCGAGAAGAGGAAGGGAGGTTATGGTGTGGAGTTGAAGCTGAGGTTGGGACGAAGAAAGGAAGAAAATGACGAAAGGTCTCGAGAAATTAGCTAGTCTCGCTTGTGGTCATGATCGTGAGAAAATGGAAGGAGCGACGACGGAGTTAAATGGGAGCCGTCTGAAGCGAGGCCAAGAACACCAACCTTACCCAAGCCCCGAGCTCGAATTGAGAGTGAAAAGCATACCACGAACACATATCCAAGCCAATTGGTTGGAAGTTCAGTAATATTCTGCTGCAAGTAGCGGGCCTTGTCAAATATTTCCATCGATCTTCAACTGACCAGACGCATGCGAAGTCCTTAGGAGCACGCCAGCAATCCACCCGTCGAATCGCCCGCTCAGATCAGCATCCAAGTCAGCATAGACAACATTCGAAGCCGATGATAGCATCAAATCCTTTGTTGCACTCCATACTCCATACTTCTTCCATTCCTTCCATCGTTCGATCATGTGCCATCCATCTTTGCACGTCTTCCGAATTTCAAAACCCACTCTAGAAAGTGCGCAGGCGCCCTCCACGTCCTGCTGCCAAACCACTGATAATGCTCGGCAGATGTATGCCTATAACCACGGTAACAAAGATCGAATCTTGGTAGTCATTGGACATGACCCTTCAAAACACTTGGACGTCTTGAAGTGGGTGTGTAATATGGCTCCGTTCACCAGGCATTGATCCTGGAGGTGCCAGTCAGAATATAGAACAGAGAGGTCACGACCCGGTGCTCCCCTCAGTCGATATACATTTGAGAGGGTTGTTGCTCGTCTCTTCAAGCTCTGGGGCTTTGCATTCTCCAGCTTTCAGACAATACTATCAATGCCCTCGCGTCTAGCATGAGGCTCATCCTCATCCCGACTTTCATGATTGATAAACAAGAACGACAGCAGAACGACCAGGGCTCCAACCCAGTACACAGCACTTGAATACTGCTTGCTGATGATCATTTGACCAATCAACGACAACGGGATTGTCATAGAAAGCCCGACCGTCACCAGCAGTGGTGTGGTAAGGAGCATCGCGTACGCCCAGCAGTAATCTGCAATGATAGACGAGGCGGCATTCGACTTTTACGAATCAGTACGAAGCCCAAGTGGACAATGAAAAAGAAGACTTACAAGAATAACAATCCATATTTTGCCAGTATCTGGAAGAGCGAATCTCTCCACTCCAGTGAAATGCAGAACCAGAAAGCCCGGCCATAACAGGATCACATTGAACAGGCCGACTAATCCGAAGAACAGTGGCATGCTCACCCGATCCTCATGCCCGATCCGCTTCTTCATGACGACAGCATAAATGCCATACATAACCGCGCTTCCAAAGGCCATCGCATCTCCGAGGGCAATTTCTCCTTGCGATTTATGCGGGAAGTTTCCCCGATGATCATCATTATCTTTCCTCGAAAGATCTACCGAAGAGATCAAGATGATCCCGGATAAGGAGGCCAGAACACCAATAAGTTTCTTGTAAGAGAAGTGCTCCACCTTTACCAGCGCTCCGAAGATCAACGTCCAGATACTGCTAGTAGATGTCAAGATAGTCGAGCTTGCAACGCTAGTGTATTCCAAGCAAGCAGCCACTAAGTAGTTGGCCGCAAACCAGAGGAAGCAGAATTCTAGACTGAGCCAAGCGGTTTCGGATACACTCAACATCTCTTCCCTGGGATGAGGATCTCCTGATAAATCTAAAGCTGGGCCAACGTCATTGTCCACCAGTAGTCTTGCTTGCGAACCTGACAGGGCATCTGGATCATCTTCGTCGCAGCCAGATTTTTGACCTATGGCTGTATAACTCGTCTTTCCTTGTTGCCAGAATTCGGCCATGGAAGTCCTGATGTGGGAGAACCCATGTTGGTGCGATATCCTCCAAAAGATCGGGATTAATGATATGGCAAAGAACGAGGTGTTGAAATAAGTGACGAAGTACGGTTTAGAGTACGTGTTGTCAGCGAATATATACTACACAGTACTTATCAGCAAAGCATTTCATGTAATATTGGAACGGAAATGGCTAGGAACAGTCCTTACACTCGTTAAGAAATTTGAACTGGTCCATAATCCTACAGTCACCAGTAGCAGAAATATTCCCAGTGTCCTCCGAGCGATATTTCCCAGTCCGACACCCGCCCTAAAGCCTTGTTCTTTTGCTCCTGACGGCAGAGAGGCTAGAGATTGTCTGCTGTCGTAGGATTGGATGCGCGAGAGATCCAAGGATCTGCTTTCCCTGGAAAGCTGGACGTCTGTTGCCGCAGCTGGCGGAACTGGTGGTTCTTGCGCACTCATTGTTGCGATTTCTTCTTGTCTTCCTTCCTCTCGTCTCGACAGTTGGTTTGTGGTCGTGTGCTGGTTCTGTCGCAAAGAGATCGCAGTTGATTCATGAGGAAGTCATAGAAGTTCCTCTACGTCAACTATGATGATTCATAGTAGTTGTTTGTCGAAGGTGGTTGTAAGCTCAAGGATGCTCGAACAGGTGAAAGTTTATGGAAGTGGAGGATCTTGTTCGAAAGGTGATTCCTGAGAAAGTTGCGATCTGAGGTGCACGGTACCAGCACGAGACCTGTCAGCTAAAGTCGTGATTGTAGCCTTGGCTGCGATAGGCAGGAGTCCGTTCCGGGAGCTACTGATAAGATTTTGGGTTTAGGGTACTTGCTAGAGGAGCTCCTTCACGAGATAGTGTGTCCAGGAACTTTTGATCTTAGACGGCTCTGATCTTGTTCACGAGGTTCAAAGTGTTCTAAGATGTCTTGAGTAAATGTCTTGAGCAAGTAATGAACGATTTTGGAGGCTGTCTGCTTTTATAATTTACACAAGACATACCCAGTCCAGCTCCTGGGCTGGTGGGACCCTGGCATTCAATGGTCAAGACTCACAAGTGTCCATCCTCTTCAGAAGAAAATGTCAGACACGTCCCTATCCTGATATTTTTGCACAGTACATTATTAGATCCTAAGGACTCAGAGGAATCCCCATGGGAGCTCCCTTTGTGCAAATCACTGCAAAAGAATCTCAATTTACACATATCTCACGTACCGTTTGCCTCGCAGTGTGAATTAAAGCTCATGAGGTCCTCATTTTTTTTTATCCCCTTCAATTTCGCATGAGCAAAGAATTCTTAGGAATTCATGTCCTCTAATGGGAACCTATACCTATGCGGAGGAGAAGTGTTGAAGCTCAATGATAGTAATGGAAGATACCTACAACTCACTCTATATACAGGTCGCAGAGAGTAGCTAGACGATACTTATGAGAGGTAAATACGTACTGGTTCGGCAGGCCCGCAGAAGCATCGACTTATAACCATGCCTATTTAGATTGGGCTTGAAGAGATGAGCTCTTTACCACTCCAGCTTAATTCTGGCTTCTATCAAGAGAATGACCTTGGAGCCTCCTTCTGGTTGCCAATACTTCGTGAGTTTGTCCTATTCCTTAATCACTCAATGTCAGAAAGAATCAAGCTGCTCATTAAAGTAAGTCCATTAAGCATTCTGTAAACAAGGAGCAGACACCCGAGCGCCGTGAAAGATCCTTATGTAGAACCATCACCCATTCGAATTCCACATGCTGTCTTTCCACCATTGCCTTCTTTCTCTTTTCTGACAGCGCATCAGAGAAGTATTGGCTTGTAGGCGGCTCAGTTTGACTCAGGGCGATCCTGAAGCAGAAAAGGGAAAAGTTCAAATCAGCAAGAGAAGAAACCAGCTTTTTCTTCCTTCATTTCGTCCATGCAACTTCGCTTCCTACATTTCTTCTTTAGCATGCGCACCCGTCTCTGTCGTTCTCAATGTGGATATTGATTGGGTCTGAGAAGTCGCCACTAAATTCCTCCGACTCTTCTTGAGCGAGAGCATTTCTTGCAATAACTGGTTGAGTGTTAGAACTGCTATACAGGAAGTATACAGGGAGGAGATATATATACCCTCAAATGCTTGCTCTACGTTGATGGCCTCCTTTGCACTGGTCTCAAAGTATGGAATACCCCCCTTAGACTGACAGAAAGTCATAGCTCTTTTCGAAGAAATCTACGCTTCCGTTAGCACACAGCCTTGAAACCCCATCCACGTCAGACTTACCACTCTCTTGTTCTCCTCCACATCAATCTTATTGCCTAGCACCACCTTTATCATAGCTCAGCACTTTTCCTAACCGCCCACCAAGCTTAAACTCACAAACGGAAAGCTATCCGGGTCTCTCGGCGAAGCCTGGATCAAGAACTCATCTCTCCAACTATCCAGCGTATCGAAACTCTTCGAGTTATTGACATCGTAAACCAGGACGCAGCAATCGGCACCTCTGTAGAACGCAACACCTAACGATTGGAACCTCTCTTGTCCGGCTGTATCCCAAAGCTGTATCCCCCGTACTATCAGCCAAGCACGATTATTGGATTCAAAAGTGGTCTCGTGCCGGGAAGTCGTACCTGCATAGTGACCAGACGATCATCGACCAGTACTTCCTTTGTGAGGAAATCTGCACCAATTGTAGCTTTGTAACTTGCGCTGAACTTCTTGTTGACCTGTACTGGTGTCAGTGGATCGTTCACTGTAGAGGTGGTACTGGCTTTGGAGCTATTGGGAGGCTCGAGACGCAGGACGTACATATTGGTTCATTAGACTTGTCTTGCCTACACCGCTATCGCCGAGGATAATGACCTGTTACCAGACTTAGCTTTTGCATTCACTTGTAATTATGCCAGTGGCAGACATCACAAACCTTGAGCAAGATCTTCTTTCGGGACGCCATTTTGAGGAGAGACTTGAAGCTAGTGACGGGTGTTGTTGACTTGCGATAGTGACTGGGTAGACCTCCTTAACTTTTTTCGAACAATGGACTAGGTGGCACGTCTTGGTGATTCCTCGAAAGGCGATATTTGCTTCTGCGGTATGGTGGAGCTTGTCAGTTATTAATGTTCGAGTTGCTCTTGTCGTTGAAGCAATGATGAGAGAGGCTGGAGCTGGGCCACACCACATACTGTACTAGCGTCTGAAGCTCCAGCCTCTTTGGTGAGGGGGTACCACTCGGATCCCGCAACCTTGGGGTGATGAGAACCATGTGGCAAGCTCTCTACAGCAATCAAAGTTCAGATCTTTTTTACAGCTTAGATTTCCTTTCAAGAGAATGATGTAGGCATTACGCACTTATTCTATGCAAAATAACGAAAACCATGACTTCATGGCGGGATGACTACATCCAAGCCCTCCAAGACCGTAACCAGCGCGAGCAAGCCAGCTACCAGAAGCTGGACGTCGATCTGATAGCAGCATGTATGTCCTTCTATCAAATCCTCAAATTGAAGTACCCATTGACTGATGTACCCAAGTCACCGACCTCCTCGACCGCACTGCCTCTCTCGAAGCGGAAAAAGCCTCAAACCTATACAGCGATCCCAAATCCAGCGACATCAAAGCCCGGGACACTCCCCAAGTACAAGCACCAGGAACCAATGATGGGACCGGACATCTCAGACGGGACCTCGCAGAATCATTACGCTCAAGCAGACAGCTGCAGACCAGAATCAAAAGCGCAGAGATGGAGTTGGTGAAATTGAGGATGAAGAGTAAAGTGGAGACGAGGCAGATTGATGAATTATCGAGGGAGAGGGCGTATCTTGCGCAGAAGCTGAAGGACAGAGATGAAGAGTTGAAAGGGAAGACGAAATTGCTTGACGTAAGTTCTAGAATGTGTATGTCATGATGGTAGGATCGTTGAGTTAATGATATTCTAGGATGTCCACGACGAAGTTATCTCGCTGAACTTACAACTAAATATGTCAGAGCAGAAGGTCAAGGATCTAAAGGCTGAGAATAAGGAACTCATAGATCGCTGGATGGCTAGGAAAGGAAGAGAAGCAGAAGAGATGAATAAGGCATTTGAGGAAAGATGATATGGGGTATCAAGTGTTCTTTGATGCTTGGCTATCTAAAATCAAGCATAATGCTCGCAATGCTCGCTCTCGCTGTTGTCAGTATTCTACATTCTATTCTGTCATTTCATTTCCAATCCCCATCATCGCTCGCTATGTGTCTAGACTCCACAAAATTACCCAGCAATCGACTAATCCAACAGCAGACAAACCTATCTCTTGTTCGCAGCACGCATCCTAGCAAGATGGGCTTCATCTTTGGTGGCAATGTAGTAGGGCCCATAGTTCCCGGTCCAGCTAACATCTCCAAAACCAAAATTACCGCCGTCGATATTTTGGATAAGGTTGGCAGGATCTTCAGGGTTGCGATCGTTGCCCACAGCGAAAGACTTCAACGAGATGATGTAACAACCGTCCTTCAGATCTAGAAACAGAAGTCTGAGGGCATCGTTTGTCTCGGGATCGAACTTGAAATTGTTGACAAGAACAATATCTGCCTTTTTCAGTGCTATGCCAATGGCTTTGTTCTCGAAGAAACTGCCCTCCTCAAGATGTACTTCACCAGGTGCAAGTCCCCAGAGGCGGCATCGAGCTTTGAACTCCGCAGCTTGCTTTCTTGCGAGCTCACAAGCATTGGGCATCATTTCGCAACCCCAACTCTCGCAGCCAAATTCCAGCGCTGCTTGCAAAACGACGTTTCCGACTCCTGATCCCAAGTCCACGAAAACCTGATCAGACTTGAGGTTACATTGCTGCAAGACTCGGTCAACGAAGGGGGATAGCAACTCTCCATAGGTCTCGTCCGATGCTGGTTTGTATTTTCCAAGAAGTTCTACGTTCGGCGACACAGCTCGATCATAAACTTGTTGCATGATAAATTGAATCATCTTCAACGGCAGATGGTGCATGTTGTCTAAGTTCGTAGCCAGGGTACCAGCCTCGAGCAGGGATTTCATGTTTCGATTGTAGAATTTGACCGCACACTTGAAATTTTCCAGTAAGTTGGGGTCTAGCTTCGGGTTTGTCTGGGAAGTAATGGCATTTTTAGCCTTCACTAGGCGTCTGATCACTCCAGAGTCGGACTTTTTGAATATGGTCGCCTGATGCGTCGTCAGATAGACGTCCCGGACTATTCTGGCAACGTCGACGATTTCTTCAAATGAGTCGATTTTGTCTTTACCACAATCCAAGTAGAACCTACAACAAAATTAGTAGCTTGGTCAAATTTGCAGTGAACAGGGAACAAGATACCTTTCGCGCTGTGAGGCACTGGGATACCTCAGTTCTACAGTGACAGTCTGTGACGAAGCAGTCGCAGGATGAGCACCTCCGCTCTTAGTTGCAAGATCTGCCGCATGAATCATAGGGAACTCTGGCCCAAGTTCATCAGAGAATGCTTTTCTTGAGCGCAATCGCCTTTTTGTATCAACATCCTGTTCCCTCCTCTGTCTCTTGAAGTATTTGGTATCATTTATCAGCTCGCTGTTGGAAGAGTTGCCTGAATCACTATCATCATTCATCAAAGGAATGTAATGCTCTGAGTTTGACGGAGTCAACTGCCTGCTAGCCTTGCGCTTCGAGACTCCTAGATAGGCAGAAGGTTCCTGTGTGTCGGTGTATGGCGTCGCGGATGTACCTGGGCTTGTACTCGCTGAAGATGGAGGCCGGGAATTTGTAGAAGAAGAAGGTCGCGCAGATGAGCCTCGAGATTGCTGAGAACCTTTAGAGGCCTGTTGTCGTGCTTTACTGACAGAAGGCAGAGGTGTTGCCTTCTTCTCGCCTTTGACCTGAATAATGGTAACTTTGCCCTTCACAGGTTTGATCCCTGTCTTGGCCCCGCCAAACAATCGGTTCATGTTGCTGTAAAGATATTTCTGGTGCCAGTAGCAATGTGTTAGGAGTTTGTAATATTCCAAAAGTGTAACGATCGTGGGTGTAAGGAGTAGGAAGATATGTGTTATTAGTGTTGAGAGATAATAGAGAAAAAGGCGCAGCCTTGCCTCTCCCTGCATATGGCAGCGCTAAGGCAGATCACCTGCAAGGGAGGGGTGGGTGGCACCCCTAAGAGCGCTCACGTGAGGCTCAATTATGGATTGGACAACGTAGCCGAGGTTAAGCCACCGTCGCCGGCAAAGGTTATCACTGCATTATTGAAGTCACCAAATAGTGGCTTTTTTTTTATAACTTTAAATTTAAGCATCGTCCTGTGTTGTTATTGTGACTTTAAGATTGAGTTACAAACTTGAATAGTGCCTGCCAATTCTCTTTCGCCGAAGACAAATCCGAGATCCGAGCTTGCAGGCAGCCTTGGGTTTGACGTGCATTGGCGTAAAGCTTGTTTTCAAAAGAAAAGCACGTATATATCTGTGTTGATCCCGACTGATTGTGATTTAAAGACAAGGCCTGTGTCCTGTTCATATACGGGTATCGTTCTTAGCAAACGCCATCTACATCATCTAACGCCAAGCCCGCCCTCCTAGGGACTATGTATGTAACCTGACCCAACCAGCGCCTGTTGCCTTTATCCTATACCCCATGAACCTCATCACAGCTTCGAGCGCACTGCTTCCAACCTATATTTTACATCCTTCAGCACCTTCGTCGCAGGTTTCCAGTCATCAAACTGCTTTAGTAGTTGTGTTGTTTCTTGATCAAGTTCCGTCTTTACGAAATCTTCCTCGAGAAGGCCACGCATTATCCAAGGGAGTAAATAGGGATTTGCATTCGTTGGGATCTCGTATTTCTTGATGTCTAATGGGACGTCGTCGACTGATGTTGTTTCTAGAGCATATTCTACCGCCAAGCTGTAAAGTGTCAGACGCTGACCAGAGATAGACCGGATTCAAAGTTTGTCCGGACTTACTCGTATACATTTCCATCATCGTAAAGCCGCGAGTGGCCTTCTCCCGTGTACAAGCTTCCTGCAAGTGGTGCAGAGAGTTCTCGGATCAGACCATGATCCGAGACTCCGAGGTTGCGTAACTTTAATGCGAAGCCAACGAGATGTGATAGACTATGGTCATGATCAGCATGACGATATCTAGACGGATGACGGGGACTTACAAGTCTGGGGCATGTATTCGACCGTCAACAAATACTGCCCTGAAGATATAAGGATGACTAACGGTACAAAAAATTGAAGACTGTAGTTTGTTAGCGAGTCACGTTGAAGTGCCACCAAATACGAACCTCCATGGACACCAGTTGGTCGTCAATCGACCCACAGTATGTGATCCTGACTCCATACTTGACAGCAATCTTTAATGAATCTTCATATCTTTTTGACACGGTGCTCTCTGTATTCGCAAATTCAAAGAGCTCTCCGGCAGACCCGCTGAAAAACCTCGACTTGTAATCGGCGAAAGGCCCCAATGAAACACCAGCCATGGCACAAACGCCAATCCTTCCAGATGTGACAACACCAAATTCGATGAGCTTGGCGATGAGCATCATAGCAACAGGGACGCCTTGTGAGTGACAAGCGATCAGAATGAAATCTGCTTTCCGAACGTGATCAATCCAATTCAGAAGTAATTTCCAAAGATTATCAACTCGTTCAGCAATCTTCCCTTCGCCTTCCAGCGCAACCTTCTCAATCTCGCAGTTCAAAGATCCGTTCTTGTCGGCCCATCTTCTGATTGCATCCGAAGCGTGTTTAGCAAAACGGATCGAAGTTCCTGTAGGCTGCCCGATGACAGTTCTAAGTAGAGGCGCGGGAAAGAGACCATGAATCCCAATAGCTAGGGCTTTCTTGATTTTGGGACGTTCTTTCGTGAGGAAAACGTGTTTAACTGGTTGCTGGTGGCCACGCAGGATTAGGCGAGTAATTTGTTGAAAGATCGACGGATTCTCCACCAGCCTATAAGTATTTCTTACAGAAGGAATCAACAGATTTGGAGGCGCTGTTTTTGCGGCTAAATTACTTGTAGACGATGTAGCTTTCAGTTTTTGTGGTTGAATGGCATTGACTGCCGTCTCAGCAACTTCGGCAGATTGTGGCCGGGCTCTTTTACTCGTCTTGTCTTTCTTCTTGGATTTGACCACTGCAGTCTTTGCTGGCCCGGGCTTGTCTTCTGACGCTTCACCAGCCACCGCAAGCTCACCTGGTTCCACTGATGTTTCTGGAAGCTTGTTTGTCGTTTTAGTCGGCTCGGTGGACCAGAAAGCCCACGAACTCGACCCTACGGATGGTAAAATCTGTGCTGCTATAGGGCTTTCTGCTGAGACTATCGCTGAGGCATCTCCCATTACTGTGTCCGAGTCACTTTCGGCAACTTTCACAGGCAGCTGTTGGTCGGGAGCTTCTGCAGCCGTAGATGGGGCTGCAGTCGACCATAAGCCGAACCAAGAAGCAGCCAAGGGTTGTGTAGCTGGTTGCGCAGTCTGTTCCGTACTTTTTTGAGCAATGTTTCCAATTGTCTCCGTAACTTCTGCTGGTTTTGAAACTTGCTCCTCCGAACTTCCATTCACCGTCTCAACTGCCTCGCTAGGCTTATCGGATGTAGTTGTCAGCTCCGTCGTCGCAGTCGGCCTGCTGAGCCATGCTCCTAGCCAGCCAGAGGCCGTGGAAGGTCTAACAGGATCCTGCTCTGTCTTCGGTTGACTGGGTACTTCAGAAGCTTCTGATTGCTTTTTCTGAGATTCTTCCGTGGCTACATTGTTAGTATTCGACATAAGCTGGTCTCCCTTTTTGCCATCCTTATCTGCCAGTCCCTCCGGCTTTAGAGCTTCTCCCATAGTGATATCCAAAGTCTCCTTGCTTTTTCCAAGATACATAGAAGGAGGCCGGGCTGCTGGAGTTCCTGGTCTAGTTGGATTTTTCTTTGCTTCGAATCGACTTAGGTCAACAGTGGAAGAGTTCGTGGGCTTATCTGCCAGTATCGACTCTCGGGCTACCTGAGTAGAAGCGACAGCTTTCCGAGGCCAGGTTCCATACCAACTTCCCTTGGTATTAAGCTACGACCAGAGTTAGCATGTAAGAGACGGTGTAATGTCTAGAAACTTACGGGCCTCGAGGCACTAGCTTCAGGTCTCATACTCTTCGAGGGATTTGGGGCATCTCTTCTCTTATCAGAAGAGTCTTTAGTACTATCGGTGGCCGAAGTCGAAGGTGTCGCCGTCGAAGGGCTGTCCTCTACTTGTGGCAATGTCGAGGTACTTCCATTCGCTGGTTCGTCCACATTTGGTGGCTTGGTTCGTGCTCTTTTAGATTTCCGTAATGATCCCATTAAAGAAGGAAAAAGACGCAGATATTTATCCACGCAGGGCGAGCGAATATTGAGTTGAGGTGTATAGCAATATGCTTCGTTTGTACTGCGTTGACTTGAAATACTTGGCAGCCTGATGCCAACCCCGCAACGTCTCATGGTCCAACTGTCAGTTGGGCAAGAATGGCTTACGTAATTTCAATACTCCCGTCTTGAATCACTTTCCCTTATCGAGTTGGAGACTGAATGGGACTGCAGAATTGTGAAAGTCAATAGGCCGATTTACCAATGTAGAATAAGTGACACAAGGCAGAAGTTGTCGCTATGGAAGCTTGGAGTGTCTGTGTTAACGAAACCCAAGGTGCACAACTCGGTGGAGGAAAAGGGAAACTAAAAATGTTTTGATTCGATATAATATTTGACTCTACATCAACTCATGAGTGGTCTAACTTGTTATGATAAACAACCATAGAAGACCTCTTTGATGGCTAATATCTTCAATGAGTAACTGCTAGGCAAACGAGGCGCGAGGCAAGGCTACTTGCTGTACGGTACTAGACCCCTGCCACAATCGGCTGCGCTAAGCTGATTCCCCGCCAAAAAAGTTCCATCAAAAAAAGTTCAAGAAGCTCAAGTATTGATGCGATGCCGCGGACGTTTTTCCAGTACACATTTCAATAGCCACGCCAAACATATATCATGGCACCGATTGAGAAAAAGAGGAAGACTGGTCCGACCAACGAATCCTTTGCGCGATCTCGAAACCCTGTGGACGGTGACGATCGACCTTCGAAGAGGCCAAGAGCAGATGAGCAGGAAGGAGAAAAGCCAACCAAGGCAAAGATCCCACATGCCCCGAAAATATCACAGCTGCGCGAGGAAGATGCTGCCTTTCCTCGAGGTGGCGCAAGTCTTTTGACACCATTGGAACACAAGCAAATCCAAATTGAGGCGACTAGAGATGTTTTGTTCGAGCAAGGCGCAAAGGCTCAAACTACCGAAGAAGCAGGGGAAGATGGCGAAACTACAGGAAAGAAGAAGTCTAGATCGAAGCCGAAAAGGAAAGCAGATGGAAAGAAAGGAAATAGCGCTCCTGAGCCCGAGGAGGAAATTGTCAGGATCGAGGGCTTGAGTTACCAGGTATGTTACACCACACGCATATTAATCATCTTCTGACATTTGACAGCGTTTGGTCGCAGGATCTTTAGTTCTTGGACAAGTTTCGCAGATCAATGACCTTGATATCGCCCTTTCATTACCGAATAATCTTACGGGTTATGTACCAATCACATCTATATCCGACAAGATCACCCAAAGGATCGAAGCTACTATTGCGGCCGACGAAGAAGATGACGAAGAGACCGAGATAGAAGATGTGGACCTGAAGAAGCTGTTCAAAGTCGGCCAGTACCTCCGAGCATATGTCGTATCGACCAAAGACGAAGAGGCGGCTGCGTCTGGCAAGGCAAAGAGGCATATTGAGCTATCACTTAGCCCGCAACAATCAAACAGCGCTCTGACTCCGCAAAACGTGGTGGTTAATAACACAATTATGGCATCGGTCGAAAGTGTAGAGGATCATGGTCTTATCATGGAGCTCGGTCTTTCGGACCCAACGATCAGAGGATTCATGTCCTCCAACGACATCGGATCTGGAATGAGCTTTTCCAGCATTCAGGAAGGAGCCGTCTTCTTGTGCACAATAACTGGTCTCAATTCCAATGGTAAGACTATCAAGCTGTGTATTGATCCGGCCAAAATCGCACACCCAAAAAAGCCAAATTATCTTTCTGAGGCTCCAACTATCGATGCCTTCCTTCCTGGCACTGCTGTAGAAATCTTGGTGGCAGATATCACCCCAAGAGGAATTTCTGGAAAAGTTATGGGTATGCTCGACGTTACAGCCGATTTGACGCATTCAGGTGCAGGGGCAAGTGACACAGATCTAGAAAAGAGATACAAGATTGGTAGCAGGATTAAAGGAAGAGTAATTTGCACTTTTCCCAATGCTCAGCCTGCTAAGTTGGGATTTTCGCTGCTAGACCACGTTATGTTCCTCTCGTCTCATCAAGCCATACAGGATAAGCAGAAGAAGAATCCTCTTGACATTTTACCGCTTTCCGCTGTCGTTGAGGAAGTGACAGTCCAGAAAGTTGAACCTGGAATGGGTTTGTTCGTTGACTTGGGCCTGAAAGGTGTCTCTGGATTTGTGCACATTTCCAGAGTCAAGGATGGAAAGATTGAAACCCTCTCGGAAACTACTGGACACTACAAGACTGGATCGAAGCATCGTGGAAGAGTAATCGGATATAACCCACTTGATGGTATTTATCTCGTCTCGTTTGAAGAGACAATTCTTGCGCAGCCCTTTCTTCGAATCGAGGACATTACCATCGGCTCCGTAGTCAAAGGAAAGGTCGAGAAAATAGTTGTGAATGAGCGAGGAGTGGGAGGTGTGTTATTGAACCTGGCAGAAGGTATTACTGGACTCGTATCCGAAGCCCATATGTCAGATGTTCAGTTGCTCCATCCTGAGAAGAAGTTCAAAGAGGGATCTCTAATCACAGCTAGAGTTTTATCAACAGATCCTGGCAAACGACAAATCCGCCTTACGCTCAAGAAGACATTAGTAAACTCAGACGCCGAGATATTCGTATCCTACGACAACATTACTGTTGGCATGCATAGTCCCGGTACAATTGTCAATATCCTCCCGAATGGTGCTGTCGTTCAGTTCTACGGAACTGTTCGTGGCTTCCTTCCTGTGGCCGAAATGAGTGAGGCATATATCAAGGATCCCAGCCAGCATTTCCGTATCGGACAGGTGGTCAATGTCCACGTTCTAAACGTTAGCCCAGAAGAAGAGAAGTTGACTGTATCTTGCAAAGATCCTTCAGCGTTCGGCCTTGCTCAGCAAGCTATCATGAAAAAGCTGAAAGTAGGCGAGACAGTATCTGCCGTCGTTACTGAGAAGCTTAGCGACAGCATTTCTCTCGATTTGCAAGGTCTGCGGGCTAGTCTTTCTGTGGCACATCTCACCGACGGGTCACCGCAAAAGAATGCATCTGCGTTTAAGAAGATCCGTGTTGGGCAATCTTTGACAGATCTTCTGGTCCTCGAAAAGAACGAGCCTAAGCACTTGATTGTCTTGACCAACAAGCCAAGTCTCATCCAGGATTCCAAAGCATCGCTCCTTTTGAGGAATTTCGAGGATGTGAAGGAGAACAAGGTTGTCCATGGATTTGTCAGAAACATCACCGTCACTGCTGTTTTTGTCCAATTTGCAGGAGGTCTTACTGGCTTGCTACCGAAGGTGAAACTGAGCGCAGAAGCAATGCAACTTCCAGACTTCGGCCTAAAGAAGAACCAAACACTGGAAGTGAAGATTGTCAGAGTTGACCATGGGCAACAACAATTCCAATTGGCCATGGTTGATTCTGCAGCCCCACAAGAGCCAGCGCAACCGTCTGTACCTTCGGTGGCTGTCAATCAAGCAGCTGTGAATCCAGTGGACTCGACGCTTGAGAGCCTCGATGATCTCACACTGGGTAGATTGACAAAGGCGAGGATTGCCTCGGTCAAAGACACCCAAATCAATGTACAGCTGGCGGATAACATCCAAGGTCGGATAGACGTATCCCAAATATTTGATTCGTGGGATGACATCAAAGATCGCAAAAGACCTCTCAAGTCATTCTCACCTAAGCAAATCCTCAATGTTCGAGTCCTCGGCATTCACGACGCACGGAATCATCGCTTCTTACCGATATCACATAGGTCAGGCAAGACTCTGGTTTTCGAATTATCTGCCAAATCAAGTGACCAAACCAGCAAGCCTCAAGAGCCACTTTCACTTGACCAGGTCAAGCAAGGGTCCTCGTGGATTGCATATGTGAATAACATCCAGGAGAGCTACATATGGGTCAACCTCTCTCCCAATGTACGGGGAAGAATCTTGGCCCTAGATGTTTCCGACGATGTTTCCAAGCTCCAGGACCTCGAGGGCAACTTCCCTATCGGCTCAGCTATAAGAGTCCATGTCAAACATGTTGACGCTGCAAACAATCGCCTTGATCTATCGGCTCGCTCAGCACAGTCTTCCGAGCCATTGACACTCAAAGGCCTAAGTAAAGGACAGGTTGTTGCCGGGAAAGTTACAAAGACCAATGAGAGACACATCATGGTTCAACTCAGCGACAGTCTCTCAGCTCCTGTCAAGCTCACCGACCTGGCAGATGACTACTCCGAAGCAGATCCGACCAAGTACACAAAGAATGAGATTGTTCGGGTCTGCGTGACTGATATTGATTTACCTAATAAGAAGATCAGACTTTCAACGCGGCCTTCGAGGGTCTTGAACTCGTCGCTCGAGGTGAAAGATCCTGAGATATCATCAGTATCGCAGGTGAAGACCAACGACATCGTACGAGGATTCGTAAACAATGTTTCCGACGGAGGATTGTTCGTTGACTTGGGCGGGAAAGTCACTGCGTGGGTTCGTGTGGCAGAGCTATCAGATTCTTACATTAAGGAGTGGCAGAATGAGTTCCGGGTCGATCAGCTAGTCAAGGGGAAAATTACCTTCGTCGATCGTGCCAAGAACCACGTTCATATGAGTCTGAAAGCATCAGTGCTTGATAAGGATTACGTTGCTCCGTTAAGCTTCAACGACCTCAGAGTTGGCCAAATTGTTACTGGAAAGGTCAGAAAGGTGGAAGACTATGGCGTCTTCATTGTGATCGATGGATCGCAAAATCTCAGCGGGCTTTGTCATCACACTCACATGTCTGACAAGAAGCGCGTCGTAGATGTGAAGAAACTTTATGAGGAGGGTGATGCTGTCAGAGCCAAGATCATAAGTATCAAAAGAGACACGAAGCGGATCAGTTTCGGACTCAAAGCCTCGGACATTGGCGATATTGAGTCAGATGATGATAGCGATGATGAAGATTTAAGCGGCATGCAGGGCGTCAAAATCACTGGAGATTCTGATGATGATGATGAAGTCGAGGAAGAGGAGAAGGATGGAGGTATCGATCTGGACAATGTTAAAGACATTGGCAGTGACGAGGATCAAGATGGCGCAGAATCGGATGAAGGGATGCCTGATGCGGATGATGCCGGTGTACCTGCACTCAGCACAGGAGGATTCGACTGGTCTGGAAACGCCCTTGACGAGATGGACTATCAATCGGATGCCGGATCGGACAGTGAAGCAACTGGGGAGAAGACGAAGAAGAAGAAGCGCAGAAAAGCCGAGATCACCGTCGATCGAACTGGCGACCTTGATGTCAACGGCCCGCAATCGGTCAGCGACTTCGAACGTCTCCTTATCGGCGAGCCAAACTCTGGTGATCTCTGGATTCAATACATGGCATTCCAGATGAAGCTGGGTGAGCGGAAGGATGCACGAGACGTATTTGAGCGAGCTATCAAGACGATCAACATCGGTGAAGAGACTGAAAAGCTGAATGTCTGGATCGCACTGCTCAATTTGGAGGTTGTTTATGGGAGGGACGAAACAGTAGAGGAAGTCTTCAAGGAAGCATGTCAATACAACGATGCGCAGGAGATACACGAGAGATTAATCAGCATCTACATCCAGTCTGGCAAGCACAGCGTAAGTCCTCATCTATCCTGTAGATACTTCCAAGTAAAATAACTAACATCCCCACAGAAAGCCGACGACCTCTTCCAAGTCCTGGTCAAGAAATTCTCTCAAGTCCCGGCCGTCTGGACAAACTACGCACACTTCCTGTTCACCACCCTCTCCTCTCCCGACCGCGCCCGCGCCCTACTCTCCCGCGCCAAACAATCCCTCCCACCACACGAGCATATCGCTCTAACACTAAAGTTCGCCTCCCTCGAATTTCACTCCACAGCTGGCTCTCCGGAGCGCGGCCGCACAATGTTCGAAGCCTTACTTACAACCTTCCCCAAACGTCTCGATATCTGGAATCAGTTATTGGATCTGGAGGTCGCACAGGGCGAAAAGGATGTTGTGAGGGGTGTTTTTGAGAGGATGGTTAAGACGAACAAGGGATTGAAGCCGAAGCAGGCGGTGGCTTGGTTCAGGAGGTGGAGTGAGTGGGAGGAGGGGAATGGGGACAAGAAGAGTCGGGAGAAGGTGCTTGCGAAGACGCAGGAGTGGGTTACTGCGGCGGCGAAGAGGAAGGAGGCTGCGAAAGGTGGTGAGGAGTAGTAAGCTGTGGGTGAATAGAGAGTCGAGACTGTACTCGAGCTTGCCTTCGTCGTTATGTTTTGCATAGTTTGGAGTAGAGGAATAAAAGCGTCCTCGTACTTCAATCTCACGAGCGAGTTTTCTTCTGTCACGGAAACATGTGAGTTAGTTAGATAAAAGATCGGAAGTCAATCATGCATAATCAGATATGCTCATTGCATCAGATCCTCTCTGAACAGAGATGCCTCGGCTACAGCTGAGGAAACCGCTCGCACCTAGCGTGTCTACCTACCTACCTACCTACCAACCTACCTACCTGTCTCTCGGTCCACGCTCGTCGACCTCATTTCCTCGCTTGGTTGATAAAGAAAACTTGGAATTCAGCAAACAGCAGACGGCCAGCAGAAGAGTCTCTTGACGTTGTATCTCGCCCACGAGCCCGCCCGTCCGTAAAACCCGATTCCAGCTGTCCTCCTGCAAAGTTTTCCACGCCGAAGTTGAACCCTCGGGTACATTCCTTTCTTAGATTCCGATCCCCGGAATGTTTTCACACGCACGTGACGATTCCAGCCAGCCAGCCAGCCAGCCAGCCAGCTACTACTAGTACCCTAATGTGATCAAGCTAGCGCAGATCTCGGTTACTCTTATCTTACTTAGCCTTTCGACGTCATTGCGTTCTAATGTTCGAGGTTCGACCTTCATGTCATGCATCTGATCTTTTTTTGGCGTAGGTAGGTGCCTAGGTACGTACCTATGAAAAGAAAGAATGGGACTCGAGTACGAAAGTACATAGATAACCCTTCAGAAGCTGCACACAAAAGCAGTGACACGCACAACCTTGATTCCAAGGCTCACCATCATTCCTCTGATACATACATACATACATACAATACAGTACGAAAGCTAGCATGAGTCCAAACTCAGTTGATTGTTCTCCCTCCCTACCTACGACCTACCTACCTATCTACCCATCTACCTATCTATCTATCTATGTATATATCTATCTACTTTAAACGTCGATGGGATGGATCATCAAACCTTCACAAACTTTTCAGCCCACGCCACGCCACGCCACGCCACGCCAGGCCATGGCATTCCAACAATCGCATGTACCAAGTAACCCACCCCCACCGAGCCCGCCAAGCCCACTTCACTCTACGGACGGAAGTATAAGAACAAAGGGAGAAAGAAGCGAGGAAAGGGACGACGACGTAATACCACCCACCCAACCGGACCGGACCTTCATCTCCTCCTTGTACCTGACGCCATCCAATGAATGAATGAATGAATGAACGAATGAACGAATGATCCACTTAAGATGCATCCGTCCGGTGAAACCTGCACCATCAGACTGGGTTGAGCTATCTATCTATCTATCTATGCCTTACCCATACAATACACCGGTCCCGTCCCGTCCCGTCCCTAGTTAGGTAGGATATATACTATACGTAGCTCACGGCTCCAATCATTGGAATATGCTTGATGCTGTGGAGTAATGAGTATACTGCCATTGGTTGTTTGTAGAACTGCTGTAGTGCATCTGCGGTTTCACATTTCAGTCTCTAGATCAGGTAAAGATTGATGTCGGAGTCGGGATATTGATCATAACTGCAGCCAACGTCACTCTTTCTGAAAATCGGTCAAACAGAGCAGCAGGCGAGACTGAGACAAAACGTGACGCCCGATCCGCCGTCTCCTCTCCTCTCCTCTCCTCTCCTCGGCAGAGATCAAGGTAAACGACGCGCCCGTGCTTCTTTCCTCTTGCCTACCCGCCCGCCTCTTACCCATATCTTCGGAGGCCTCCCTCCATTTCACCTTCACAGCTAAACCCACATCGTATCTCAATTGATCGTTTCCCCTAAACCCCAGACAAACTTTCAATATGCAATCAGTTCTTGGAGGCGCCGTCGAAAAGGCCGGAGAGGCAGTCTCGGGAGCCATCGGCAGCAACAAGAAAATCACAGACATCAAGAAAGATACCATTGAACCCACCAAGAACGACCTGCTCACTTCCGATTTTGGTGTCAAGCAGAACAGTCATGATGTCTGGCTACACGCTTCAACGGGTGATCGACAAGGTCCAGCTTTGCTAGAGGACAACCATGGCAGAGAAAAGGTACGTCTATGGCCTAAACCTGGGATCTCTGACACTGCGAATCTGATTTGTTAGATTATGAAATTCGACCATGAACGCATCCCCGAGCGAGTCGTTCACGCTAGAGGAGCAGGAGCATTTGGAAACTTCAAGCTTTACGAGAGTGCTGAGGACGTCACTTCTGCGGGTATTCTTACCGACAAATCGCGAAACACACCCGTCTTCGTCCGCTTCTCTACCGTCTTGGGCTCGAGAGGAAGTGCGGATTCGGTTCGAGATGTGCGCGGTTTCGCCGTCAAGTTTTATACTGAGGAGGGAAACTGGGATATTGTTGGAAACGACATTCCTGTCTTCTTTATTCAAGATGCTATGAAATTCCCAGATGTCATTCACGCTGGCAGTAAGTAGTCTCCCCCCTGTTTACATGAAAAATGCTAACCAAACCAGAGCCCGAACCTGATACCGAAATCCCACAAGCTCAGTCTGCGCACAACAACTTCTGGGACTTCCAATTTTTACATACCGAGGCCACACACATGTTCATGTGGGCCATGAGTGATCGTGGAATTCCAAGAAGTTACCGCATGATGCAAGGTTTCGGCGTAAACACTTACACTCTGATCAACGCCGAAGGTGTTCGGTCATTCGTCAAGTTCCACTTCACCCCAACACTCGGTGTCCACTCTCTGGTCTGGGACGAGGCCCTCAAGATCGCCGGTCAGGATCCCGATTTCCACCGCAAAGATCTCCATGCTGCTATCGAAAGTGGTGTCTTCCCAACTTGGAAATTTGGTATCCAGGTCTGCCCCGAATCGCGACAGGATGAGTTTGATTTCGATATTCTGGATGCAACCAAGGTTTGGCCAGAGGAGATCCTTCCCGTCCGATACATTGGGGAGCTGCAATTGAACAAGAATGTCGACGAGTACTTCACTCAAACCGAACAAGTTGCTTTCTGCACAGCCCATATTGTCCCAGGTATCGGCTTCTCAGATGATCCGTTGCTCCAAGGTCGAAACTTCTCTTACTTCGATACGCAACTTTCACGCCTTGGGGTAAATTGGCAAGAGCTTCCGATAAATAAGCCCGTGTGCCCAGTCATGAACAACCACCGTGATGGACAACACCGTCAAACTATCACCAAGGGCAAGATCAATTACTACCCAAATCGACACTCCATCATTCCTCCCGCTACCGCAGCACAAGGCGCCTACGTCGACTACCCTGAAAAAGTCGTAGCCATGAAGCAGCGCCTTCTCTCAGTTAAATTTAGCGAACATTTCGATCAAGCTCAAACCTTCTGGAACTCCATCTCTGCAATTGAGAAGAAGCACTTGATCGCTGCTCTCAGCTTCGAGCTCGATCACTGCGATGACCCCATCGTCTATGAACGCATGGTCACCCGCCTGACAGATATCTCCCTCGACTTGGCCCAAGCCGTCGCAGAAAAGGCAGGCGCTCCTACACCTACCAAAGCCGGTCGCCCAAATCATGGCAAGACCTTGAAAGGCCTATCCCAATTTGACTTCACTCCCGAAGCTCTGGGCTTAACACCCACGATCGCCACCCGCCAGATCGCTTTTCTCATCGCCGATGGCTTCAACTATGTCGAATACTCCAGTGTAAAAGCCGCGCTTAGCGCTGCAGGAGCTTTGGTCTTCACGATCGGTCCTAAACGCCAGCCTGTCAAATCCTCGTCCGGTAAGACCGTGACTCCGGAACATCACTTCGAAGGCATGCGCTCTACTCTCTTCGACGCTACTTACATCCCAGGTGGTGAACACATCCCAACTCTTGCCAAGCAAGGCCGTGTTGTACACTGGATCCGCGAAGCTTTCGGACATTGCAAAGCCATCGGCGCTACCGGCGAAGCTGTCGGACTCGTTCGCACTGCTGTCGGTATCGAGGGTATGGTTTTCGCTACTGGGAACGAGGAGGATGCGGTCGTGGATTGTTACGGTGTTGTCACGAGTGGTGGTGTTGCTGGTGGAGATGGATTGCTTAAGATGGTCAAGGGTGCTAAGGGCTTCTTAGATGCGTTTGCGTTCAATGTTAGCCAGCATAGGAATTTCCAACGCGAGTTGGATGGTTTGACTGAGATGGTGGCCTATTAAGTTAAGCTAGTGTAGTCTAGGTACGGAAAGTGTTGAAATGCTGCGTTTCAGCGGACCTATTTGTAGGAATGAGATAAGGTATCAAAAAGAGCCCGTTAAATCTCGTGAGGAAATTGATTCCCTGAAAATTCAACGGGTTATATGACATGATGTTCCGGGAAACCGATACTAACGCAGCCCGTATAATTTGGTCTTGACTGAAGCCCGACGAAACGCTCACATTAGATCAGAATCTCGATACTAGTTAGTCTAGTGACATACAATATATATAACGTATATCACGCTTCGTAATAACTCTCACCAAAAGTTAGGCTTTCCTTCCTTGCCTTACAGGCAAGCGCAGGAGCAAACGAATAATTAGGCGATAGTCCCCTCTACGGATTATAGTATACGGTATAAGTAAGGAGGAATCACCAGGGATGAGTCCCTGCCAGTTTTATGACAACAAAGTTCTTCTGCTTCCCTCCAGGATCGATTCAAGAGCGTAACTGAATGGTAGATGCGAGGCGGGGATAAACGCGCCCCGTTTCGACCACCCTGAGGTATGGTGCACTAGTAGGTATAGGTATGCTTACCTAGAGGATGATTTTTTTGAGGTTTTTTTTGGGGGGGGGTGATGTTTTTTTTTGTTTGATCGAATGGCGAGTCGTTTTACTTGTTTGTTCATAGGTCTGTCTGTCTTGCTTTTGGTTGAAAGATGATGGATACGGCTAGCGTTGATGCTGGAGTTGGGGGTGTGAACAGATAGTTAGGTAGGTGGGTAGATAGTTGTTTCTGCCCCCTCTATATGTGTTTGGTCAGATGGGGAATCTGTGGGGATGAAGGAAGGGAGGGCTCTTGTCTTTTCACGAGCTGTAGTACCTACCAGAGATACCGTCCCCTGGTGGACTCCTTAGTTGTGGAAGTATTTAGAGTGGGAACTGTCAGCTGATTATTCAGTTGCTGGGTATTCGGGATGTTTCCTTTGCGCACGTCTTTGTGCTTTTTTTTGCCTATAGGGTAGGTATCGCTCCCGGTGGCGATAATTATCCGCACACCAAAAATCTTCCCCTTCGAAAACGTCTCATACACGAGGGATTCGCTTGAAAATTGGATCAAAATAGGCCACAGCTAAATCGACATACGTGAATAGCTAAATCGATATGCGCTAAAATTCTAGTAACTTGGCGTGTGCATCTAGGGGACACGTTCCCCTATACAAATTTGTACTAGAGGGCAAGGGCCATTTATATAGCATGACGATATTCATAATTCCCTGATTACCCCTAAAGCTCTGAAGTACAATCGAGGTTATTCAGAACCTACTACTACTATAGCTTCTATTCTTATAGCTTACGGGCTAGCGCCTCCAGTAGCAACTTATAGTAATATACCCACTGGATTTACTGCACTTCAGTCCTATACTAAAGCCTACGGCTATACTCTTCGGCAGAGAGATATTCGGCTATTCCGCGCTCTATTTGTATACGACTGTATAGGTAAATACGATCTAAAGGGGAAGCAATTAGTTGTCGTCTATTATTCAGATAGTACTCTAGATGCTACTATAGCAAGTGAAACGTTAATTAAGAGGGATGTAATTAGTGGGATAGAGGTATACACCCAGGATACAGAGGGTAAAGATTATTTTGATTATTTTGCATGAGAGAGAGGGCCAGCGATACACTATATATAGTTATATATACAAATCTTAGTTGTGATAAATGCACCGCTTAGTTAGCGTATGTCGATTTAGCTATCCACGTATATCGATTTAGCTGTGGCCTCAAAATATTGCTTTACTTCTTTCGAGTAATTTTACTCTGTCTACCACAAATTTCAATCACACAATTGGATCACAAGAGTATGTTGGAACAAGGGTCTTGTTTAGCTATTCCGCGTTCTCGCCTGTTTGGTATGCGGGTAATTACCACCACCGGGAGGTATTGGTAAGGTATCTTGTTATGCTTTGACGCTTGAGAAAAACTCGCTTAGTGGATAGAAGGGAACACTAACTTCTTGATCAGAGCGGCGGCGGCCTTGGCCCTTTGGCGAATGCGTAACTCGAATGTCGATTATATATCCGTCTGATTGCGATACATGGACAGTTTTGGGTATCTCTTTATTGTGTATATTTCGTCATGATTGGTTTTAGCGTGAGGACAAAGAATTAACTTACTCGGAGTACACTTGAGTTGAGTTGAGTACGCTACTTTCCGAGTTGAGTTGAGTTGTGTTGAAAACTCGCTTTCCCAACTTAGAGTAGACTCGGATTATTCAATTCTGCATAAAATAAGTATAATTCAGGAATAAAAAGTGTATGAAGTGACGCTTTATCGCTTTTATAATAGTATTAAAGAAGACTTTCGAGAGATCCCCAGTAGAAAATATCAGTGAGCAGCACTCTGAGTATACTCAGAGTAACTCAGAGTACGGTTGAGTTGAGTTATACACTCTAAATATAGCTCTGGGTTGAATTGAGTACGAGCCCGTACTCAACTCAACTCAATCACTACGAGGAGTGGTTTTCTGGTGTAATAACTCCAAACCGAGTACACCCGCTTTGAAGGAGCATGTTGCTATGCTAATGTAGTACGGATCTTCAGGGAATGCTAGTATAAAGGGTAGCAGCAAGCGCAGAAATTTTACCACGGGAAACTCAACATTTTCAATCCTGCCTCATGAGCACTAGGTATGTTGCGTGGTGAATCCGAGATTACGTCATTGGGCAGGTGTCAGGCAGCCAAGCAAATTGAAAACAGGGTTCTGTCAATTAAACGAAGTCGCCTGAACATTTTATGAACTTTACTTGTAGATACACATTCTTGGTTAAGCAGGAAGGAGACTTTCTGCTACAGCTTAGGTAGGACCTATGCTCTCGCTTACTTACCTTCGACTCATAAGCGAGACGAACGCATCATCTGAACGACCACGCAGTCAACAAACAGTGACTGACTCTCTCGAGGTACATCAATTATAGCAACAGACTCATATTCTCCAAAGTATGTCGAGCTCTGAAGGGGAGGAGCATTGCATCGAATCTTCTGCCGCGGAAGAAGAAAACATTCTCAAGGCAACAAAACGCCAGCGTATGAATAAGAGATTATCGAGATATGTCAAAGCGGCTGAGATGAGCAGGAGGGGATACAAGTCTACCTCTACAGATCACGCCGCGGCTCAAGACGGACAGGAAAGCGACGGTGCAGCATCAAGAAAAGAAGGAAAGGTCATACGACAAGGAGATGAGATCCTCCAGCTGTTTCCCTCATATGCAAAACATCACGTGAAGCTATCTCCAAAGGGACTAGAGCCCGTGATTCACCTGCCTGGAGAATTCGAACCGTCCGTCCAGGAGGTAGTGGTAGAAGATGAGGACGATGCGATTGTGGATGTAGATGTGAGAGGCTGGGTCTACTCGCCGCATCGGGGCCCGTTGCCTAGGAAATATAGAGTGTTGATCGGTTTGGCGAGGAAACTTAGTGGTATTCCGGCACCGGAGGAGACGAAGGAAAAAAACAAGGGTTTTCCCGAGACTGAGACGGACAGGGTAAAAATTGAGAAGGAGAGAAGGATGATTGCGACAGCCGCGGGTGAGACTACGAGGAGGGGAATAGTGGAGGAGAAGCTCGGGAGAATGGGAGAATATAGCGAAGCCCCTACTACGGAAATGGAGAGTACAATCAAAGAGAAAGATAGTCCTCTTCAGCCTACCAAGGAGAAAGTCAAGCTGGGAGCATCGGCCGTTCCAACCTCTGATACAAATATCGACCAGGAATCACAAGCATCATGGCAGAAGATTTCCGACATGACACCAGAAGAACTCCGTGAAGCAGACACCCAACTTCTCTCCCGCCTCAGGCATTTTACCAACTGGCCAATTGTCTCCGAACCCGTCACGATGACTTTCTCCAATAAGACAACAACCGCCACCCAGACAACGCTCACCAATCCTGCTGGCCACTTTTCCTTGCGCGCCTCCCTACCCTTCATACCGACCGAAGTCCGCGCCTCATGCGCGTCTCACGCCAATCTTACCGCTAGCCAACCCGTAATAATCACACAGCCTACCGGTATCAGCGTTATTACCGATATCGACGACACTATCAAGCACTCTTCTGTAAGCTCAGGCATCCGCGAAGTCTTCCGCAACGTCTTTATCCGACCACTCGACAAACTCACGATCAAGGGTGTAGCCGAGTGGTATCAGACCCTTCACAGCCTAGGCGTTTCTTTCCACTATGTCTCAAACTCACCATGGCAGCTGTATCCGCTTCTCGTGTCATTCTTTTCCACCGCTGGACTGCCAGACGGGAGTTATCATCTCAAGCACTACAACGGCATGTTACGGGGTATTTTTGAGCCAGTGGCAGAGAGGAAGAAAGGCACGCTCGAGCAGCTGATGAGAGATTTCCCGGAGAGGAGATGGATGTTAATAGGTGATAGTGGGGAGGCGGATCTCGAGGTATATACGGATGTGGTACTGGAGAATCCGGGGAAAGTGGTTGCTATTTTCATTAGAGACGTGACAACGGATGCGATTCAGGAGGTGTTGCAAAAATCAGGGGTGAAGGATATTCCTAATGGGACAATAAGTGATCCAGCAAGGAATAGTCGATCCCAGATCGGAATTGGGGAGCATTCGAGCAATGATCCTATCACGCAAAAACAGAACCTTACCGAAGCGAGTCTCAAATCCCATACAGCTTACACTCAGCACCTACTCAATCCTGCCACTAAACCTGAAGCGCGAATTCATTCGCAATCTTACCGGGCCCTCGCTTCCTCCTACCTACCCACCTCCTGGCAGTCCTCCATCTCGAACATATCCATCAGTAGCGACGCCTCCACAGTCTCCAGCGATGACTTGGAGTCTCTAGCGGAAGAACTGCAGACCTGGACTGAGAGATGGGCGCGAGCGACAGTGATCACGGAGCGGGAGGGTGTAGTGTTGAGAAGCTGGGCTGTGGGAGGCGATGTGGTCGATGAATGTGTGGCTTTAGTGGAGAGAGAAGGGAGAGAGTGTGGGATTGAAGTTGAGAACAGCATCATAGCAAATAGTTAGCGCGAGATAGCCTTGGTGTGGCAGTGCGAGTATCACAAGTCTGATAGGCAGAGACTAAGTGTCATGTAGACGCTCTGGAGATACATAGTAATGCGCTACGGGAGACAGATCTAGAGCTACTTCCTCAATTTCTATCTAGTACACGTGGGGAGGGGGGGCGACATCTTCATCAGTGACGACGTCGCCTTTGCCGAATTCCTCGAAACGACCATCATTCTGTATTAGCCCGCTATATCTGTCTGCACCACCGACATCTGAGACGAACCAGCCATTTAAAATTCCCCTCATTGTGAGAATCTTCTCACTAAGGCTTCAGGAATGACGAGTAGATCTTGTTCCTAAGCTGGCCGCATTCTCCAATTGGCTCAATCCAAAAATATCGTGGGATTGACGCTACTTGGGAACTTAGGACGGCAAAATTGTTTATTTATCACTCGCTTAATTGTCTCACTCTACGCCGTTACTCGGTGCCTATCCCGTTCAAACCCATTTAAGATATTGTCTCGGTTATTTCTTTGATGCTTGTCATTAATTCAAACCCAATCTACCATGTCTAATCATCACTTTCTTCGCAATTTCCTTTCGAAATAAGAAATGCATTGGCTCAAAAAGTATTCAGCTCCAGAAGCCCCACCAAAGCCGCCATCGCTGCCCCACCTCCAACCAAACAGAAACACCACACCAAAAATCTCCTTCCTCAAGTGACTCAAAGTAACATAACCCCCCAACAGTACACAAATCTACCAATACCGCCCTTCTATCTAGTAGTAATTCCGACTGTTCTATCCCATCCTCCCCCCAGTCGAGATGAGGCCCGAGTCCCCTTCCTCACAATCGGAAGACCCCACCATCACGCTCCTCGAAACTTACAGCTCTCTCAATTCCTCTGTCATCACGACACTAACCTCCCTTCCCTCGCCACTAGAGTTCCTGCGCTTCGTGGCTCAGAATAGACCGTTTGTTATCAGAGGCGGAGCTGCGGATTGGAAAGCTGTGAGGGAGTGGAACGTTACTACTTTGAAAGAGGTACTGGACGGAGTGAGTGTTAACGTCGCTGTCACGCCGTTTGGGTAAGAAAGGGATTTTGTTCGGTTTATTTATGCTTCATTCATGCGGTTCTCTCCTTTCTCGTAAAACTCGAAGAAGCTGGTCCCTTGTGTTTCATCGTTCTCAAGCTTCCTTTGAGACTGCACTTCAGGGAGTTTTCAACTTTCCAAATATGACATTAACCTAGCGGGAAATGCCCCTCTCTTGTTTACTCTGGCTTGATCCTCAAAATCACAGTCCATAATCTTCGCTAAATACTTCGCAGCAACGCAGACAGTCCAGTCAGATCACCCCGCACCAACGAACTCCTCTTCGTGAAACCACATGAAGAACAGCAGCCATTTTCCACTTTCCTCGATTTCATAATCGCTCAAGAGAAAGCCATCACATCCCAAACCTCATCCTCTACCGGGCGGTCTCCAAAAGTCCCTGGAGGAGAAGTACGCTATGCTCAGACCCGTTCGTTTCCCCACTCTCTTCAAAATCATAACCTCCCACCTCCCCATCCAACTTTCCACCCATCTACCCAACCACCACTCGTCTCAACTACTGACCCCCAATCCCAGAAAACGACAACCTCCCCTCAGAATACTCCCTCCTATCCAGCCACGTACCCAGCTCAATCCCCTTCTCCCGCATCGCGCTCTCCTCTCAACCCGACGCTGTGAACCTCTGGATCGGTAATTCCCTCTCCGTAACCGCCCTGCACAAAGACAATTACGAGAACATCTACGTGCAGATCATAGGGCGGAAACACTTCACTCTCTTGCCACCCGTAGCATGGGCTTGTGTTGGAGAGAGGGTTCTGAAGGCGGCGAGTTATGCGAGAAGAGGCAAATCGTCGGGGGAGGAGGAAGAAGGTGCAGGGGAAAAGGAAAGAGGATGTAGAGAGAAGGGCTTCGAGATCGTAGAAGAAGAAGGAGACGGTATTCCGTTCGCGACGTGGAATCCGGACTCTAGTGCTAGTGCAGAAGAAGGGAATGGGACCAAGTATTCGCGCTTTGTGGAGCCGATGAGGGTCACGTTGGAGGAGGGTGATATGTTATATCTACCTGCTCTGTGGTGAGTGCTCCTTCGTCCTCGATGCCTTATCCATTTGCAGATTCCTTCATTGCATATTCCTGCTCGGTCCTTCCCCGCCCCGAAGAAAATCAAAAATCCAATTGATCTTGACTAAGATGATGATGCAATGCGAAGGTACCATAGAGTCTCACAGTCGTGTTCCGACGAAGGAATTTGCGTCGCTGTCAATTACTGGTGAGTTGCTTTTAGTACGTTGCTATCCCCGCTCGTCACTCAGTTTTTTTTCTGTGCTACATACTTCTTGGTCAGCTGCTTGTCTATGAGGACGTGCTGATAGAGAAAATCCAGGCATGATATGGAGTTCGGAGGCGGGTTTTGGCCAACGTGTAATTTTGTTCGGGATGTCGGTTTAGCGACGGGACAGAAATGAAGAGACAAGAGACTTGTAAATTTGTGATGGACTAGAGGTAGAAGTACATGATATCACGGATGGAAGAAGCATATTTCTAGAAATGGTCGGGTGGTCATCTCAGATTTTGGGAACTTCTAATCACTAAGAACATTCACGGTATTGGTAGCACGTAGATGTATGTCAAGAGTTTGATTGCCATGACTGGGAAGCATATAAAAGTACAAAACAGGCACGCTCGCAAAATTCAAATTTTCCACTCTCTATGCCCTCGAACTACGGTCGATCGGCCAACCAGCCCGAACTGGCCCTTATGCATGAAGTAGAGAAGAGACAACAGCTCCATCCATACTCTAGACCTAATGCAGCATCCCTAATCCCAACGAAGATAAACTTTTCAGTAGTGAAGAAACCACACGCAAGTAGTCGCATGCCAGTTGGATGTAAGAACAGAAGAGTCGTGATATGCCGAGAGATAAATGTCGGATTGCTTGAGATATTAGAGAAGAAGAACATAGGTCAGTCCATAGCTGAGGAGGGAAACATGTGTGTATACAGTAGAGCCCGCCCATGTGCATTCTAAATAGGGGAGCACCTACTCTGTTTGGAAGCGCAAATCCCAGGGCCAGTGTGAGCCAAGGATCTAAGCAGGAGATCTAGACACATGTTTGTGGTTGAGAGGATCCAACGCCAAAAGAAAATCGTCGAAGAGGAGCAGAGAAGGAGCATTAAGGCTGCGGCTATGGGTATAAGGCGTGATACAATCCATGAATTAGATCGTTGAAGCCGTCTCAATCCATGACCAACTTTTGGACACCATTCCCTTGATCACGATGCAATTGCGCGCGATCCTTGGTTTCCACCACGGCTATTCTTCTTTGGCTTCGAAACGGTGCTCCATCCATCTTCTTCCATTGCAGCAGTCTCCCCGGTTGGTGTAGATGCCTGAGCTGGTGACTGAGGAGCTCTTCCGTTCGAGTACTGTCTTTGCTCGAAATTCCCTCGACCTCCTCGACCCTCTCCACGACCTCTTCCACCTCCGCGGCCACCTCGTGGTCCTCTTGGGATATCATCTCTCGGAGTTGGTGGTCCGTTAGATGCCCGTCTCCAAGCTCCAGTCTCAACTGGCTTTGGTCTTGCGTCCCGAACGATCTCTCTCGGCTTTACCGCCTTGTCGTCCACGATTTCGCCGTCGGCATTCTCCGTCTCAATAGTCTCTTCTGGTTTGCTAGCTTCTTCGCCATCTTTTGCTGCGGCCCTCTTCTCGGCTTCGGCGGCCTCTTCAGCGGCTTTGGCCTTGGCAGCCTCACGCTTCTCCTCCCTTGCCTTTTCGTCCGCATCCTTTTTCTCCTTAGCTGCAGCCTCGTGCTTCTCCTCGATCTCCTTCTCCTTGGCCGCGGTATCGATAGGACGAGCAGCGCCAAATGGACTAGCCTTGGCATCGCCAGAAGCTGCGGTCGTTGGAGATGCTTGTTCAGGGGCCTCAGACACGGTGCGCTTAGCTAAGTTTAGCTTGGGCCGGCCAACAGGGAGAGCATTCCCGGGGGCAGGAGATGAAGGTGCCTCGCTTCCGTCGCGAGATGGCACAGAAGACTTGGGTGCTGGTGCGGGAGCGTCTGGTCGCATCTTTGAGCGCCATTGATTGTCTTGTTCAGCGGCAGTAGGAGCTCTCTCGACAATCGGTCGCTCTTGAAACTCCCGTCTGGGTGGTCTGGATCCATCCTGCGAGCCTTGTCCACGTCCTTCGCCCCATTGAGCAGCAGGTGCCTCCCTGTATCCCTCAGCTCTTGGCCCGTCGTTTGTTCGTGGGCGACCTCCCTCTCTTGGTGCGCGCTCGGTTTGCGCCAATGGAGATAATGGACCCTTACGATCCCAATTACCGAAATCGCGGATCTTTCCATCACCCTCAGGGAAACGCTCCTTGCGCTCGCCACGCTCTCCACCGAAGTCGGATCCAAATCCACCACGGTCACTACGTTCGGGTCCGCGACGATCGTTACCACTGCGGCTTGGTAAATCTGGCAATGGGCCCTTCCTGCTCCAATCGGTAATCTCACGGGCGTCTGGACGGTCGCCGCGATCCTTAGCTGCAAATGTGTCAGTTATTGTATATAGATGTGATGCTTAGAGCACATACGAGGATCAGCAACACTGATTCTGATGTTGCGTCCTTGGAATGGAGTGCCATTGAGAGTCAAGGATTGCTTGAGACCATCCCTGGTCGCAAACTCAGCATATCCGAATCCCTTGGGCTTCATCTCCAGCTTGTCCTCAATAATCCTGACATTTGTGCATTCACAGCCGTCAAAGAATTCCGTGACATCGCCGACTGTGGCGTCGAAGGAGAGATTACCCAGATGAACAGTATAGGGTGGCTTGTCGGGCAGAGGAAGTTCTTCGCGAACAGAGTAACCTTAATCATATATTAGCATTGAAAAGAGGCGATGACTCTAGAGTCACAATATGGTAATGTAAACAGGGACTAACCTCCAGAGCTGGCACCACCATATTGGCCAGTAGTAGAGCTATAAGTGCGACGTTCTCCACCACCTCCGTATCCAGTGCGAGAGTCTATGCCAATTAGTTGTGTGTTCACAGAATTTTGCCCTTTGCGCGGACGCCTAGAATATTCATACCGGCTGCGAACGCCAATGTTAGCAATATATTCAAGATTTGACGGTATGGGCTACTTACAAACTGGCATATCCTCCATCTCATCAGCCCATGATCCCAACTCTGCATTATGTTAGTCGTGCATATTCGAATAAATTGCAGCTGGTAATCCAGTTGCTCTTACTTTCATCTTGCAAGAAGCTCCCAAGGGACATCTTCTGCTGGTCTTTCTTTTTTGGTGCTGTTCGTAGGACATATTAGCACATGTACAAGATGAAGTCCATTGCCAGGAGAGTTTAGTGGTTCTGGAGGGCAGAGAATTGAATAGCTTACCCATGATTGCGGTATTTTCAGGACGTGGCGCGAGAACACTTGGTCTTGCGCTTCGTCCTAGGAATTGGTCTGAAGGACGATATTTCCTTCAGGTAGTTCGTGAGAGGTTGATTGCTTGGGTCGTCAAGTTCTGGGAACTTGATTGTGTCGTGGGTGAGGTCGGGCGGGATAGAGTCTGTGGGATATTTTTCGGGAAACCTAGCTTTTTAGTCTCTTGACGATCTGAAAGCATTCGCTTCTTCTATTGGTCGCGTCCAGGATATCAGCTGACTAAGCCAATTATGAACCTTGGGAATATCACTACAAGGAGTTTGATTCATCACTCCAAATTAAATACTACCACTTTTATTCAATCTTTTTCAATGGGTGTATCATAGAAATCACTAGCAGCCGTTATTGCATACAGGTATGCAACCAAACGCATGCGCTGTCAACAAAGTTAAAGACGATATGTCACAACCATCAAGGTCAGGGGACCGTGGAGAACCTCCTCGACGAAGAAATGACTTGCCTCCCGAGATCTTAGAGATTATAGTTCCTGCCCTTCAAATAGGTGGTCTCTCAGGTATGGAACTTTTCCTCGTTACAATGTTAAGCAACCGAGTCAATTGCTGGTTTGCTCGCTTGAAATCAATATTTCATTCGCACGTGTCATATTCATGGACAAGCTGACAATCATCCAGGAATGTCTGGGCTGCTTGTGGGCGGATTTGCGGGTGTCATACGATCAAGTACGCCTTTCTTATTTGCAGTGGCGTCGGGAGTTCAATGGTCTGTTCTGGGAGCAACATATTGCGGTAAGTTTTTCCCAGAGCTCCGACCTGGTTGTAGCTAAATTAGAATTTCAGCGTCGAGAGGCTTTGTTCTACACGCATGGAGAAAGGATAAAGTCACTCCTCGAGAAAAGATTTCAGCCAGCGCTATAGCTGGCGCAGTCGGAGGAACAGCAGGAGGTCTTTTACGTATGTATTTCTACCCATTCGAACGATCACATCCTAAAGCCAAGCACAGGAGGAAGAAAGAATGTGATCCCCGGAGCCATCATGTTTGCCATTTTTGGAGCGACGGGCCAATACTTGTACAACAAAGCGGATGCCCGAAAATCCAAGCAATCCCAAGTGACAGTTGAAAGAGATCTGAAAGATTCATGGTTAAACTCAAAGTGGAGCCCCATGAAAGTTCTATCCGATACCGAGTATGAGGGAATGCTGCAAGAGAAGTTGCTCAGTATTAACGCTCAGATTGCGTTGGTGGATGAGAACATCGAGGCTCTGCGTGGTCAGGAACGCGAGATTACTGCCAAGGAGATCTTGAACGAATCGCGGACCGCGAAAGGGAAGTAGTCGTCCCATCATTGGCAGCTTGAAACTTGACACTTGATACGATGCTTATTTTGTTTCTGTACTGTTTTTGGGTCTACCGTGGAAGCTTCTGTGTAATCTGCTTGGAAATTTTGGAGTCTGGATCGTCAGGGCCCGCGGATTGTGTAAGTTGTATGAGAGAGTCCTGACGGCTGTGTTCGTATTTTCATAGTTGTTGGCACAAGTTGCTATTAAATGCTGCCTAACTACACTAATTCATTGTTGGAGTTCCTAGGCTGCATTCATATCAAGCCTAAGCATTGCGATTACACCCCTCAATATTCCCCTGAAACCTCCTTTGTCCCAAAGCAAGCTCAGCCCAAAAGTCCAAAGATGTTCGAGACCATTATCCGCAACGGTTCTTAACTGGCAACCCAATATAGATACCAGTCGTCTTCAATCGATCTGATCAGATTCAGTAATCCGTACAACTACAATTCTTATGACATACGCTTGTCCAAGAACATGTGCACCCTTCGCTGTCGTCCGAATGATCCCTCGAAGACAACCACTAACGAAAGTCATAGACGATAACGGCTACGGCACCCTGCAACTCTTCACATTCCTCCAAAGCCACAACCAACACACAGCCTGTAAAATCTCTTGTCATGAACTCGCAATCCTTAACCTCACAGACTCAACAATCAACCTCTCATTGACAAATGTTTCGATAGTGAGGGTGGAGCTGTCTATCAGGGCCAAAGTTACCAAGCATATTTACCGTACGCTCGAATCGGATGGACATCTATAGCTGTGACGTGGGCATATATGCCTCATGACATTTGGCCTGAGGAAGCACATCTCAACACCCGCCCCAAAAACACCGAACTTCGCTTTAAATCAATTTTGAGGAGATCTCTTACTTGAGTCCTTTCTCAAACATTTCTGCACCAAAGAGGGGTTCCAAGAGGATAAATTGAGATCAAGCCCGTCGAATTCTGGCATGCAGTGACGGATTTGAGGAAGTGGGCAGAGGGAATTTCAAGTTTCCTTATGGAACAGAAGAGGGATGGAGCAAGGAGGCTGAGAAGAGGTGGCTTGAAGCTGTGGGCATTTATGTGAATGAGGTTGAAACAGGAGGGTGTTTTTGAGTTGTGAAATTTTTGCGTGGGTTAGGTCAGGTTTCAAGTAATAATCGTATTCCTATTAAGTTCATGAACTTTTTTAGTGACATTAGAACATTCCTTCAGTCAAGTCATAAAATATTTTCGTGCCATTGCCTTGGTGAAGGCATGTGATACTTTGATTATTTCGAGAGATCTAGGATCTAGGGTATACCTGAAACTTACACTTTCTACTTCAGAATCCTCCCTCCCGTGCTCCATTACACCAGTAACACTGCACAATAACAACTTATTACTCATCATCGTCGTCGTAGCTCTCTTCGACATCAGCCCATCCTGAGCCCCATCTTCGTCCGTCCTTCTCTCCCCCAACTCTCAGGTCCTTCGCATCGTCACCGTCTTCTCTCCAGCACCGGATCAGGTAATCATCGCCAACTGTAACCAGATCTCCGGAAGAAGTCCACGAAATAGATCCAACTTCACGGTCATGGCCTCTGACTAGCGCGGTGCCATTCGTAGATATCAGAAGAGAGTCATCCACACGAGAATTGAATGAACCACTTCCCGACCTACGCAAGGTGGGTCTGTTTTCAAATATGCGTGAAGGTAGGTCGTTTCCTGCTGTAACATCCAGCTGGTGGGCCTGACTCTGGCGAGGCAAGTAACGCTCATCGGTAGGAAAGAGAATCGTAAAGCCATCACTACTGCCGACAGCCAGCATCTCACACTTCCCGTTCCTAGCCTTTCGAATGTCAGACTTTACATAGAAGGTAGTGGCGTGTAATTTTGGATGTCGGAATCCGTATAATGGTCCCAGTCCCTCCTGTGTGGCAAGCTTTGTAGACGCGCGAACTGGATTGATAGTAGAGAGTTCGGGTACATAACCTAGCATCAAGTGTTCGGTAGAGTAGGCGTACACAGTGTTATCTTTACATAGAGTGTAGAATCTGCTTCCGTCGCCACTTAGATTCAAGGTATTGACACCAAAGTGACGCCACCTGTTGTGAGATTGCGGTTGAGCAGTCGATGCAAGTGGTCCTCGAGGTTTATTTCTGAGAGACGTTTGGCGTATGTCCCATAGTTTGACCGAGGCATCTGCTTCTGATGCGGATATGAGAAGATGTTCTCGGCCTGCCGGAAGAAATTCGATGGCAGTAATTGACACATCTCCCGACCTTGCTTGTCGCTCGAAAGGAGCAATTATTTGATCAGGGTCGCCAATCGCTGCGGGAACTTGCGTCTGTGGTTTGTGGCCATCATAGATTGTGGTAACAGGCCGATTAAAAAGAATGCCATCCCCACGCCGAGGTTCGTCGTAAATGGGATCGTTATCACGAGGTGCCACAATGCAGTTCACCGGTCCATCGGCTATGTTGCATCGGAGGTCCCAGAGTTGGATGCTGCCATCTCTACTTGATGTAGCCAATACGTCTTTGTTGCCTGTACGCGCAAAAGAGGTTAGCATGAAGGTAATGTCTCGGGATTCTTTGATGACATTGGAAGTATATTGCAAGGATCTCTGACGACAATGAAAGTCATGTCGCAAGATTTTGTGCTGACATTGAAAATTGACGAAAGTTGGGCTTCTACATACCTGCTCCTGGCTGCCATCGAACCTGCTTTAGCGAAGCAGTATGATTTCCTAGTATGGCAAGAGTGGCTTGCTTCTGCATGTCGAAGACTCTGGCAGTTTGGTCACCGGAAGCCGTCGCAATTCGACTATCGTCGTCTGTAAAGCTCATGTCGATGATGGCATTGGAATGAAGTCGAACAGTAAAACAAGTTTTTGTGAAAGGAGGCTTTCCGCCCTTAGCTGATTCCAATATTCGGATATACCCTTCTTCATCTCCTATTGCTACAAGACTGGAACCTGGCGCTAGGAATACGTTAAACGAGCCTTTAAGATTCGGCACCACAGTGACTTACCACTAAGACCGCGGGCACAGAACGGTATCGTACGACGAGCTCCATCATGCAGAATACTCATACTAGTGTGAACGTCTTCCGGTTTGCTGTAAAACTTTGCAGTGTGATCTTGCCAATCTGCGACTGATTAATGACTAAATCATAAAAGTGATATTTTGGTACGAACCATTGACAGGATACAAGTAATGTCGTGTAGAAGTTCCGGTACTTCTATGCAACAGTTGTCCAGCTAGTCCACGATTCTGGATTCTGACTATTCGCTTCACGGGCTCTATTATCTGACCCTCTTCGTCCTCTGTTTCTGACGTAGCTTCTTCATCCTCCTCAATGTAATGTAAGGCCTGTACAGCTCTTTCACAAGGTGAAGACAAAACCCCAGCCATATTCGAATCCTCATCGTGAGCACCAACGAATCCAAGCTGTTTCCCATTGGACATTTCCATTGTATGAAAAACCTTCCTCCTCTTCGATTCCCGTGTGAACCCTAATGGGCTGCTTTCCTGCCCGTTGATATCTCGAAATGGTTGGAGAGGACTCGATTGAGTGTATCGATTGCTAGTATTTGGCGCGGCAATGTCATTTAAGGCCCTGCGCGACCGTGTATTAGGAAGACTCCCATGAGTTGAGCGAGGTGTGAAGAATCTGGTGAACTTTCGAGGTGTGACTGAAGGGGCGCGGCGTTCCTTCTTTCCTCTCTTGGGCGATTGTGGAGGAGAGCTGCCATGGATGGCTTCAATTGAGGTGTTCTCCTGAAATATTGCAGGTTCCAGCTGGCCTTTTGGTTCTGTTGAAGACATCCTGAATACTAACTGCCCCAGCCCAAAATTTCTTGCTCGTCGAGGAAAAGAATGCGTCCTGGATGTTGTATATCGAGGCTGATATCGAAGATAATATGCAAACCACTCTACGCCAACCCAACCGAAGTTCGCGTTGTCGCGAGCGTGTTTGTGGCGCGCCCAAGCTCTGTCTTAGCGGGCAAAATACTAGCGTTATCTTAGCGGCAAAATTTCCTAGCGTGCTTCAGGTTCAGGATAAGAAAAAATCTCCAGAATCCCTTTCGACCTCACATTCGTCGATTTCTCGAAAGATCCCCGAAAATGGGTATCCAAAAAAAGCATGGTAAAGGTCGTCTTGACAAGTGGTACAAATTGGCCAAGGAGAAGGGATATCGTGCCAGAGCTGCTTTTAAATTGATTCAACTGAACAAAAAGTATGGATTTCTTGAGAAGAGTAAAGTGCTGTTGGATCTTTGCGCCGCTCCAGGTGTAAGTTTCAAATGTCCATACAAGTGGCTCCAACTAAGGCGATCATAGTCATGGTGTCAAGTAGCAGCAGAATGTATGCCAGTGAGCAGTCTCATTGTCGGTGTGGATCTTTCCCCAATCAAAGCTATTCCACGAGTTATTACCTTCCAAAGCGATATCACAACCGACAAATGTCGAGCCACGATCCGGTCGCACTTCAAGACCTGGAAGGCAGATACAGTTTTGCACGATGGAGCGCCGAATGTTGGTACGGCTTGGGTACAGGATTCGTTCAACCAGGCAGAATTGGCCCTACAAGCTATGAAGCTGGCCACCGAGTTTTTGGTGGAAGGGGGCACATTTGTTACAAAGGTTTTCAGGTCCAAGGATTATAACAGTTTACTCTGGGTATTCAACCAGTTATTCACAAAGGTCGAAGCAACAAAACCACCTTCATCCAGAAATGTTTCCGCCGAAATCTTTGTCGTGTGCCAGGGATTTAAAGCGCCAAAACGAATCGATCCCAAGTTCCTTGATCCAAAATTCGTCTTTGCAGATCTCGCGGATCCTACACCTAACAACGAAGCCAAGGTCTTCAATCCCGAGATCAAGAAACGTAAGAGAGATGGTTACGAGGAGGGGAACTACACGCAATTCAAGGAGGTCACAGCAAGCGAGTTCATCCAGACGACCGACCCCATCGCTATTCTTGGTGGAATGAATAAATTGAGTTTCGAACAGCCTCCCAATGGCGACGTTGCACTCGCAGCCATCGACAAATTACCTGAGACGACAGAGGATATTCGAATCAGTTGTGCAGATATCAGAGTCTTAGGACGAAAGGAATTCCGCGCGCTTTTGAAGTGGAGATTGAAAGTCAGAGAAAAGTTTGGTTTAGTCACTAAGAAAAGTAAGGCTCCAGCGGATGAGGAGGTGGCAGAAATTGAACCTATGGACGAGGAGTTGAAGATTCAAGAGGAGCTCCAGGCTTTAAGTGAGAAGGAGAGTGGGAAGAGGAAGCGAGATAGGAGGAGAGAGAATGAGAAGAAACAGAGAGAAATCGTCCGCATGCAGCTTCACATGACAGTGCCTACAGAAATCGGGATGGAGCAGGCGGGCCCCAACGGCGAAGGTTCAATGTTTGGCTTGAAGGCAATCGACAAGTCTGGATCTGTAAATAAGATCGCAAAGGGAAAGATGGCGATATTGACGGAGGCAGATCATCGGAAAGACCTGGACAGTGGTTTTGGAGGTTGGGAAACGGAAAGCGAGAGCGATGACGAGGAGGACAAACTTGATCGGGAATTAGACTCTCTCTACGATCAATATCAAGAGCGGAAATCTGACACAGATGCCAAGTTCCGAGCCAAGAAGGCAAGGAAAGAGCACGAAGACGGCGACTGGGAAGGATTTTCTGCAGGAGAGGAAGCTAGTGACGACGACAAACTTGAGGAGGATAGTAGTGACGAGTCTTCTGATGATGATGAGAGCACATCAAAACGGCCACTTCTGACAGATCTCAAAGGAGGAGACGCGAAAACTGCTGGAGGGCTCTCAAGGAGGGCTGCACAGTTTTTCGACAACGATCTTTTCAGGGATATTGGTGGCATGCCAGAAGAAGAAGAGCTTGCGTCTGAAGCAGAGGACGAAGAGGAGGTCTCGGAGGCCCTTGACAAGCTGCAATCGATACGACCCATGGCGGCAGCTGTAGAGGATGAATCTGAAGAGAATGTTCCTATGGCTGGTATGGAAGATGATAGCGATGAAGGAGGCTTCGAAGTTGTGAAAAAAACAACAGCTGAGAAGGAGTGGGAGGAGCAAGAACCTAAAAAGGACGGCAAACTTGGTATGTATCTCCGTGCACAATAAGGCCTGTATCAGTGCTAACACGAATAGACATCGACATTATCACCGCGGAAGCCATGTCTTTAGCCCAGAAAATCGCATCCGGAGAAGTAACAACTCGCGAATTGATCGACGAAGGGTTCAACAAATACGCATTCAAAGACCGAGATGGCCTTCCAGAATGGTTTTTAGACGACGAACACCGCCACGACAAACCTCATCGTCCCATCACCGCCGCCGGCGCCGCAGCCATAAAAGAAAAACTTCGCGCCTTGAACGCACGACCTATCAAGAAAGTACGCGAAGCCAAGGACAGAAAGAAATTCAAGTCCGCTCAACGACTAGAGAAACTTCGAAAGAAGTCTGCTTTGCTGCAAGATGAGGAGGGTATGACGGAGAAGGAGAAAGCGACCAGTATTGCAAAGTTGATGAGCAACGCTGCAAAGAAGAAACCGAAGCAGCAGGTTAAGGTTGTTGTGGCAAGGGGTAATAATAAGGCCATTGCGGGTAGACCTAGAGGTGTAAAGGGTAAGTACAAGATTGTTGATGCGAGGTTGAAAAAGGATGTTAGGGGTGAGAAAAGGGCTGCGAAGAGGAAGAAGTGAGTGTTACTGTATTGAAAACGATACCATTTTTTGGCATTCCATTACATTCTGGAGCTCGAGATGATCTAATATTGGTAAACGAATATCGTGGTATATTTTCTCCCCCCGGGAATGATTACATTTGCTACTGAAAGATGGACTGTGTCGAGAATGTTCGACATCGAGGCGACTCTTTCGCAGAGCCTCATTGATCCAAGCTCCATGAAACTCCTCAATCAGCCGAGTAGCAAACACACCAATCCGAGTTTCTTGGCTACGTTTCTCTTATCCGCTCAATCTCCAGCTCATCCGAACAAAAGCAAAAAAGCTAGTCTCATACACTCAGCTGGGAGCGCCCTGCTGACCCATAATCATTCCCATTCTTGGACCCCATCCGTCGAGATGAAATTTGCTCAACCCGAGCGAATTTCAAAGTGTCAGGATGGAATATTGCTCATGAAATGAAAATGGGTCGCGATGCGGATAGCATCGGTTTTGCTGGCAGCTTTCGTTCCTGCTAGCGTTCAGGTCGCGAAATTGACTCTTTCAAGCTACGCATCTTGTACAAATGCTTTCTTTGGGGAGTTCGTTTCGGCAATCGTGAGGCAGACTTTTCAAGATAATATGTTTCCTTCTTTTGGGAGTTGTTTCGTAGAAGTTGATTCGAAACAACTGCATATCCAAGCGCCCAGATTGGTGGATGGATCTTTTGCATACATCCTGATGTTCATGATGAAAAGCAGCCGCTACCGACTCATCACGGAGGTGCTTATTGATCAAACACAAGCGAGAAATCTTTTCACTTTCTGAGAAGACCTTCCGAATCCGATTTTTCCTGATTTGACTCACATGTCTTGATAGCGAAGATCTTGTAGCTCATTTTGGCAAAAATTAGGCAATTGTAATGGATGCACGTGCTCGGTTGTCAAGGTCCGCCGCATCTTTCTCGATCATGATATAGCTGTTCTCTTATTATCAGTAAACATGGATACAGATAACTCAGTTCATGGTAGATTTGTCCCCTCAGAGTTCAGTCTGTCTCTGGTCTTGTTCTCAACATAGTTAGAATAGCGATAAAAACAAATGTATGAAGCTTCCATTGTTTAGTACGTGTACTCATTGTCGAACACATGCAACTTTCATCGGGATCTCAACAATCTGACATGCAGGCACAATCTGACATGCAGGCATTTCCCAGCGTCGCACAGGAAGACAAGGAAAGCTCCTGCTTTTGAGTATTTTTCAGATGAATCTCCCGCTGTGAACATGGGTTGTCCATTTCCGACTAAATGCATAAATCGCACAGACACGACCAGCCCCTGACGTCTCACGTAGCTAAGCGAGCTGCCGTACGACTTCAAGATCCATCAAAACTTCAATCTTCTCCGTGCGTCTGATTCCAAACGACATATGTCGTTTCAGTCCCATGTTACTTCAGCTGGAAGCTCCAATCCGGAGCTAGTAAGTCCAGCCGCAGCCCCTCCGACATACCTGTAGATGGGTCGGGTCACGAACATTGGTGTCTGCACTCACCAATCGAAGTGCATGACCACGTTCTTGGAGATGACAATTTGGGCATGAAATGTTCCCCATGAAGATGCAGTCGATCAGGAAGATCTTAGGCCATGCCATACCAAGCTGAGTTTCAGGCTGTAAAGAGCTTGATGGGCTTTAGGCCATGGCTTCCCTCTTTCTTTGTCTGGCTCGTCCTTCTCTTTCGTTCACTCAACACCACTGATGTTAATATAATATTCACGATCATTGAATTCTTCATTCTTCGGGCTGAGCCTTCCAGTTGTTTTTCATTTCTTTGAGCAGGTACTCTTTTTGTCCATACATTCCTTTTCGACTTCTTTTTCAATATGAGAATTAGTGTTTTTCAACGCCGTGCGGCGGCAATCGATTCGAGAAACCTGGTATGGCCGAAAGTGCGGAGACAGGACGAGGGCGCGGATACGGATGCAAAAACAGACATCGTGGACACTGCGGCACCTAAAGAGAAGGACAATACCGATTTAGCGGGCGAAGACAAGAAGGATGAGGCAAAACCCGACGGGTCTACTCTATCTGCGGAAAAAGATATTCCTGCGAAGGTAGATACGCCTAAGCAAGAGGAAAGTCCTCCCAAGCAAGACGAAAGTAGTCCCAAGCCAGAGCCAACTCCCAAACTACAACCAATTCAGAAATCTGAGCCTACACCTGAGGCAAAACCAACTCCCAAGCCTGAACCTATTTCTCAAGCTGAGCCTACTCCTCAAGCAGATTCGACACCAGTTGTAGAAGCTCCTCTGGCACAAACAACTCCTCCTATAGAGATTGCTCCTCCTGCTGCTGCCGAGACTACGCCTATTCCTGTAGAGACTACTTCCCCTCCAGTCGAGACGGCACCTCTTCCGATCGAGAGTCCTCCCTCAGCGACTATAACACCACCTGAGACTTCGATCGTAGCTTTTTCATCAAGCTCTGCTGCTCCCATAATCGAATCAGCCGCTGTAAGTGGCAACAAAAACGAGTTATATTTCACTTCGCTAACATCATTAGCCCACGTCAATCTTTGAAGTCCCAACCACTTCCATCTCAGTTCCAGAGAGCGTGACACCGGTTCCAACTGTTACTGATCCAGCCACCAGCATAGTCGAAACAGTTACAACCGCAGAACAGCCTGTTGCTGTACCTTCTTCGGCTGTTGTTGATTTGCCTGCCTCCACACCAAGTCCAAACACGGACGATGTAGCCTCATCTGACCCTGTAAATAATCCTGCTACATCTCCAGCTGAAGGCACGAAGGATACGCCTTCTACTACTCCCACAGATAAATCCGCCTTGTCTCCAATTTCCGCCGGGAAAAATGGACCTTCGCCAGTCCAGATTTCTGACGAGCCAGAGCAGACATCATCAGAAAAACCAAGTCCCGATGCTCAGACGCCAGCTTCTAGTCCCTCGAACTCCCAACCCAATCCCACTCCAGCCCCTCAAGTTGGGGGTGGAGCGGTAGCTTCAAGCACCCAAAGCTCTCAAGGAGCTGCGTCCAGTTCTGGATCATCTTCTAACAGACCGTCTCCAACAATTTCGAGCGGATCCTCTGTTTTTTCTTCAGGTTTGCCTGTAGCAAATATTGTCTCTAGCACAAATTCGTCGGCGAGTAGCGCAACCCGCACAGCATCCCTGAACGCTGCTACGAACACTCTCTCGTCAAGTGGTTTTGATTCCACTTCATCTAGCGTTCTCACAAATGCTCAGCTGTCAACACTCCTTACAGTGACAACTTCAAACACAGCTTCAACAACCCTCGCCCCATCATTCCAGCGTCTCTCTGCAGAAGCCGACAGCCTCCCTACTGCTAAGTTAGCAAACCAAGAAAACGGCGCTCCTGGTTCTAAGGGCGCTGGTGGAACTCTCACCGGTGGTACAGATAGCAATGGAAATCCCCTTAACGGAAATGGCATCAGTGCTTCCGAGGATAAGATCCAAGCAAGCAAATCCACCATCGTGATCAGCGCCGTTGCGATCAGTGGTGAGTCATTGTTCCTCCCAATCTGAAGAAACAAGCTAACAGTAAACAGTTGGATCCATCGCACTTTTCGTCGGTATTGTCTTCTTCATCCGCCGTATTCTGCGTACACGCCGTGTCGGGAAGGCAGAATCTCCACCTAGCTCCCCGCTTCTCACTCCTATTGACTCACCAATGCCTCTTTCTATTGCGCGAAACATGGCCCAGCGTTCAGATGGCAACGATTTCTGGGGTTTCAGCAACGGCACTACTATCGCTGGACCAAGAGACGAAAAGACCGGTGAAGGATATCAAGGAGTAGCTCCTTTGAGTCCTCTACCTCCTGCGGCTAACTTTGGTAACGATCATAACCCGCATGAGTTTGGTGGCTTCAAGCTATTTCCAGATCCTAATCAAGGGAATGGGGTGGGACAGATGCAGAGACCTAGAGATTTTTAGGCTGAAAACGAGCGGGGAGGTTAATCGTGGGAGTTTATGACACCAACACTATTATTTATTAAATCAACGAGCATTTGTAATTAGATAAGTGGCAGGTAGTGTTAATGAATGCAGCTTTTCGTGTAAGCTTGGCGACCAATATAACTATACACAGCCAACGAAAGTCTCAAATTTTGTTGAGAAACACTCGTCTCCAGATAATGTCTTTGGCACTGCATGGCTTGGATATGATATGATATCCGTTCAATAGTGGACGAGATGAAACACAATCCCCTATGGTACGGCTCAAGTTACGAATCAACAGAATCCGGTTATCAAACATGACATGTTTCTGAAGCTTGATAAGGATCCCTTTTAATAGGTACGATATGAGCCACTGAAGAGTAATTTCAATTAGGAAGTGCACAATGATGGAATTTGTATAACGGAGCGTTTGCAGTACCAGTGATGAGAAGAATCGATACTGTCTTAATTCTTATCCGTTGAAGAGACACAGAGAGGGAACGTAATACTTTTTACTATATCCAGATACAAGGAAATCATACTAGATTTGTTTAAAATCATACAAATCTCTATATAGAGCTGAAATCATTATCTTTATCGAATTATATGAAATAATTATAACCATGAGTTAGCTTTTAGGCAAAACTGCCTGACATTTTCTTGACTTGGAATTATTTTCTCAGTAAAGTCCTGTAAATGAAACTCTTACTTCAACATGTCCGCTTCATAGCTTCGATTGATTCATTAGCAAATCTTATCATAATAACCTAACTATAACTATAAATTTCCTAGGTAGTTAGTTACCTTGAAGATATTTCCTTTAGTATATCTTATAAGAGATTTCGTAACATGGAAATTACCTTTTGAACAAAATCAGACTGCAGGACTTTAAATACTGCTCTGAGCAATACTCTATAAATACTAAATGTGCAGAACGACTCCACGAGATTGGAGAAGAATTCGGCCCACCTCGTCTCAATGACGTACAGTAGCAATTCAGTGGCCAAGCAAATTGATCTCTGCCGAAGAAATACCACGTCTTCCAAATTTGTCATTTACAGTAGGGAAGTCCTCATACATTCTCCTGAATTCATTGAATTACTTTTATGATTCCCTGCAAACGCTTTCCCGACTTAACAGCCTAAATATGTCAAATATGTTAGCTCTCACAAGCTGTACAGGCAAATTAGGCAAAGCCACTCTTGACGCCATTATCGACCACAACCTTATACCTTTAAAGGATCTAGTGATTTGCACGTCTTCTGACATCAACGATGATCGATGGACATCTTTGAAGAATCAAGGCGTCCAAATTCGCTCTTTCAACTTTGACGGCCCGATGTAGGTAACAGGAGAGTCCAAAATTCGCTTTTCGAATATCTCAAGATATGCTTGGGTTATGCCTTGACTCTTCTCCCAAAGCTCATCATGGAACCATGACTGACCTCCCGCTTACCTTAGATACCCTTCCACATTCAAAGGCTGCACCTCCCTCTACCTGATATCCACCCCCAAGATCTCCATGGATTTCAATAATGCACCACCTGGATCGGGTCGCGAGAAAGCCCACATTGGAGCTTTGAAAGCTGCACGTGAAGCGGGCGTGACTAGGTTCTTTTACACGAGTCTAGCTTTCGGGAGTCTATCTGGAGCAGGCGTCATGCGTGCCCATCTCCGCACGGAGGACTTTTTGAGGGAGTTGCAGGAAGAGAACGAGGGCGTGAAAATTACGGTTATGAGAGAGGGTTTGTATAATGAGAGCTGGTCTCTTTATCTGGGTTATTTTAACCCGGATGGAGATGAGAGAGATGAGATTGTTCTTGCGGGTGATGGAAAGATTAGCTGGACGGCGATCAACGATCTGGGGCTGGCGAGTGCGTTGGTTTTAGCGGATAGCACGGGGAGGTTTGAGGGAAAGACTTTCTATCTTTCGAGAGGAAAGGGAGCGAGGAGTTTGAGTGATGTTGCGAGGTTAGTGGGGGAGGCGCGGGAAAGGGAGGTCGGCGTTAAGGTTGTGGGTCGAGAGGAGTATGTAGACTGCTATGTAAAGAGGGGAATGGAGAGGCCGTCGGTTGAATGGTGGTCGACTACTTATGCCGCGTTGGAGAAGGGAGAGTGTGAGATTCATGATTCGACTTTGGATGAGTTTTTGGCTAGTAAGGGTGTGAAGCCAACGCCGGTGGAAGAGACCATAAGGGCCATGTTGAGAAAAGAGTAGATCTGTAAAGATATATTTTGCTCTAAGATAACGTGACTTACTAGATTTATATCTCAACGTCACGAAAATGTTATGTGGCATCACAAAAACAACTTAGGGTCCAGGTAACAGGAACTCGCGGCATTTTCAGAAGAACATATCAGGACATTGGGAAGTCTACATTGGTCATGGAACTGGACAGCGTCGTTTGAGCTTACGCAGCACAGCGTTATCAAGATCATGACTATATTCGCCTGGGCATATTTCTCACTCCACAATGTCTTAGACACCCGTCTGAGATCACTCCTTCTTACGCTATACTGGTACCAAAAAGTCCAAAGATCCGTTGCCATCTACGCCTCTCTCCTGCATCTGCTTTCGAAGGATCATCCTCATGCACTTTAACTCCATACTGCTGGATACAGCAAGTAAAGGCTTTGTTCCTGGGCTTCAAACTACCGTCATCGTCATCGCCGGCAGAAATAATTGGAAGAATTACACCTTGTGATCTGTCTGCATAGGACTTTGTTGAGATACCCTTTGATATCTTGACTACGGATCCTTCGCCTTCCGAATCACTATCCAGGTCGGGCTGCTCGCCGAATGTGGGACGCGTTCCTGTTGTAGACTCGAAGGAGGGCGGAGGAGGCTCGTCTGATTTATTCGATTGCTTGCTTAGTTTTGCGGATTTCTGCTCCTCGAGATCTCCCCATAATTTGAAGAGCTGTTCTTTGAGACTGGCTAGGAGCTCAGAATTCTTCCGAAGGCTGGTTCAAGTTAGCAAGGCCGCCTTTTTCTTGACTCGAAACACAATACTAACTTAGCTGCGTCGTCATCTAAGCCTAGTAGTCCTTGCGCCGAAGCATTATCGACAAGAAGCCACATCCGTTCTTTGGGTATCTTCGATCTACTACTAGAGCCAGCATCTTCTACCTGTAACCAGAACCTCCATTCCCAGATCTTTTTAGCAAAGCCTTTGCCACTCTTGTAGGATCGCATATCTTCTTCTAAATCTGTATTTTCTCCGCCGCTGTACTCGGAAAGCATGTCATATTCAGATTCTCGACGCCAGACGGAGAAGTCTTCAATTCTTTCTGGAGCATAGTTGACGATACGGACATTTGCTCGGTATTTACGCAGTGTGAATGGTGAGAGGTAGCCGGGGCCACTCGTCTGTAGGGCGTGCTCTGGTTCCAAAATTTCTATCAAAGATACAGGGGCACGTTCTTGAAAGCAGCATTTTACTAAATGATGTCAGCAGTTTCCTCCATAACAACCGTGGTGTACTACTGTTGCCATTGAGATCCGATCTTTCTGCCTCCTTCGCCTCTAACGCAACCCCTTTCTGATCTGCTTCTGCTCGCTTCTTAATTCGACGCTGTTTGGAGTTCAGTTTCGGCTCCCCATTATCCTCTGCCTTGCGCTTGTTCCCAAGACCATCATCTTCGCACAGCAATGCCTTCTTCTGAGCCTCATGCTTCTTCTCGTACTCTCGTTTCCGCCGCAACCCATCTATCCACCTAGGGTCGTCTCCGTTTGGTATCTCCGAACGCTTCATGATTTGCACTTGGATTTTGCCGTCGAACCTTTGCCTGTCTCCGCGCAGATAGCCCTCGAGGAGGCCACCCATCTTGCCGTACTTCACGTGGACATTTGACAACAGTACCCATTGGTCAATCTTGACGTGCTCACGGACGAATTCTGCATGTTCGTCGTACAGGTTGAGCTGAATTGACATTTTTCCAAAAGGACCTGGCCAATCCTTTGAGTCCTTAGTCATTGGTTTAGTATATCCGTACACATCACCATCTTGGCCTTCAGAGGGAGGTCCACCCGGGCACCAGGCGTTGTTGTAGAACTCGCTGTTAGCGGTATAGTCGGAGAGATATACAGACAGGACGTCCATCCTGTCGTGGACCCTGATCACCTGTCCAAGGATATTGTAGAATTTTTCAGGCTTCACATCTCGCAGGAGGCTGAACTTGTCGTTGATTTTCATTGCTTGGAAGCTTCTCTCATGAAACTCATGGTCCGAGGGTAGATCAAATTCACTGGCATGACCTTTGGCCCAAACGGCATATTCCGTTTCCACGAGACTCGGTACTTTGAACTTGGGCGGAAAGGACCGCCACCGTGCTTTAGAAGCTGCAAAGGAAGGCTCGGAAAATTCTGAAGCTGACAAGACATGACATTCTGTTGGGAAAGTTGTGATAAAAGAAACAGTCCCACTATACATTTGAGCCTGAAAGTAATTAGAGGGATAGGTCATCGTGATGCAGTTCAGGCTTACTTTGACATTTCGGAGGAGAACCACATCGCCAGGGCCGGAGATCCTGGGCATAGCTTGCTCTGGCCAGAAGATAACGAACTTAATGCCATAGTTTTCATGCTGGATTGAATGGTCAATCAATTCTATTGTACATTTGAAGTCTAACCATGTAAATCAGACGGGCCCGGCAAAGTTGATCGAATGGAGGTAGCACTGAGTAATGTCACTTACCTGTGCCACTGGTTTGCATTGGTGGCTGGAAGTCTTTCACAATGCCAACGAGACTAACTAACACTTTCCGAACGAGCTGATCATGTGGGAGATCCCGAATTTCCATAATTGTCTTGAACCCTGGAGGAAGTGCCAAGGCTTGAGAAGGGTCTTGGGCGCTCATCTCGACACGATTGATCCAGGGAAAAGCTCCAGGCTGTGAGTAGATTCTCTTTAGAAATCCGTTGAAGTAGATTGATCATCCCCAAAAGGATCGATGTCTTCGGTAATCATAACACTAGGCAATGGGAGCAGTTTGCAATGGCCATAGAGAGGCTTTTGTGACAAGCACAAGGAATTTCTTAAGGAGATCTCGATAGTGTTAGAAAGAGGAAATCTCGGCTTTCCCAATAGTTAGAACGCTAGACAGTCTGATCATGCATTTGCCTTTGCAAGAGCTTCACTGTCTCTCTCACCTACCCAAGACGCGACTGTTTTGTTTGGTTGACGCGATGCCGCTAACAGCAAGACCCCACTTAATGTTAAGTCACGTGAAACATAGACTGGCCGCTCTTTCACCTGAGCGCAGCTCTTCAATCATGTCCCACTTCAACTTTCCCTTTCCTCCCACCATCCTCAACCTGAGAAAGCTTTGGACTTGATCAGCTGCGGTTGATCATACTGCTGCCATACTAGAACAACCAGATCGCATCCCGTCTACCTCAAACATGGCTGAGCGCTACATCCCTGAGCATCGTAGGACGACCTTCAAGGCAAAGAACACCTTCAAGCCTGAAGAGTTGAGACGCCGCCGCGAAGAACAACAAGTCGAGATCCGAAAGGCGAAGCGCGAGGAAAACTTAGCAAAGCGAAGAGGTATTACTGGCGGAGATGGTTCGCGCCCTGGAGCCTCTTTGGGCGCTGAGCCAGACAGCGACGACGATACTGCTCCTACAGAAAGCCAGGTAAGTTGGTTACGCACCACATCATTTCTTGCGCAGAGTTGCACATTAATTTCGAAATATGACTGCTTCTATATGGCACACTTACACCTTGTGGTTGCTGTTCCGGCTTCGAACTGGCCTTCTGTGTTTACCCCCCAGTGGGGTTGCCGCTGAAATATTATTTTCGCTTGTGTCGATGGGCAGTCCGTGATGGTCCACTCTTCACAAAACCCCAGGAAGACCACTTCCCTGCATGTTCATAACAGCTTCTGGAATTATGCTGACTAGTGCTATGTTTTAGTTGAACGAGGATCTTCCTCAAATGGTCGCCGGTGTCTTCTCGGAACAAATTGATCTCCAGATTCAAGCTACTACAAAGTTCCGAAAGTTACTGTCCAAGGAGCGAAACCCACCGATTGAAGAGGTCATTAAGACCGGAGTTGTTAGCCGATTTGTTGTCTTCCTTCGAAGCCCTCACACATTGGTACAATTCGAGGCGGCTTGGGCTCTTACCAACATTGCCTCTGGATCAGCGCAACAAACGCAGGTTGTCATCGAGGCTGGAGCCGTCCCAATATTCGTCGAATTGCTCGGCAGCCACGAGCCTGACGTTAGAGAGCAGGCTGTTTGGGCTTTGGGAAATATTGCAGGTGATAGCCCTTCATGCAGAGATTACGTCTTGAGCTGTGGTGCTTTGAAGCCACTCCTTAATTTGTTGGGCGACAGCCGAAAGCTGAGCATGCTTCGCAATGCGACTTGGACCCTCAGCAACTTCTGCCGTGGCAAGACTCCACAACCAGACTGGAACACCGTGAGGATCCTGTTTTCCATCGAATGATGATAAGCTTACATTCTCAGCAGATCTTGCCTGCACTTCCCGTTTTGGCTAAGCTCGTTTACTCTCTAGACGATGAGGTCTTGATCGATGCTTGCTGGGCCATTTCGTACCTCTCTGACGGTGCCAACGACAAGATCCAGGCTGTCATCGAAGCTGGCATTCCTCGTCGCCTTGTGGAGTTGCTCATGCATGCATCCACCTCCGTGCAGACCCCTGCCCTTCGCTCTGTTGGCAATATTGTTACTGGTGATGATGTTCAGACCCAGGTCATCATCAATTGCGGAGCTCTTCCCGCTCTCCTATCGCTCCTGAGCTCCGGTAAAGATGGAATCCGCAAGGAAGCATGCTGGACTATCTCGAACGTCACTGCCGGCAATTCTACCCAAATCCAAGCTGTGATCGATGCGAACATCATCCCCCCTCTCATCCATCTCTTGTCGAATGGTGACTTGAAGACTCGCAAGGAAGCTTGCTGGGCCATTTCGAATGCTACCTCCGGGGGTCTTCAAAAGCCAGAGCAGATCCGCTACCTCGTGAACCAAGGTTGCATCAAGCCTTTGTGCGACCTCCTTGCTTGCCCAGATAACAAGATCATCCAGGTGGCTCTTGATGGTCTAGAGAATATCCTTAAGGTCGGCGAGATGGATAAGGATGCTGCTGGCGAAGGTCAAGAGAGCATCAACCGATATGCTTTGTTCATTGAGGAGTGCCAGGGCATGGAGAAGATCCACGATTGTCAAACAAATGCCAACGAGGAAATCTACATGAAGGCTTACAATATGATTGAGAAGTACTTCTCGGATGAGGACGATGTCGCTGAGGTCGAAGAAGGTGTCACCAAGCCTGATGGAACTTTCGGTTTCGGTAACAGCACTGCTCCCCAAGGCAGTGGCTTCAGCTTTGCCGGCCCTAACGGTGACTCGATGGACATGTAAGCTTGCATAAGCTTGCATTGCAAGGTTTTGATCCCCTCTGGTATGCCTCGACATACTTTCCCCTTTTTGCATCAGCACACCATACACATTCTAATCGCCGAATACTCGAAGTCGACTCTAGGCATTCACATATTTCATCGCCACCGCCCCATTTTCTACAGCACGAACCACCGCCTATGCGATAGGTGCCCCCTCCGGATGTGACCAATGATTAGCGAAAGATTCACCATCATGTATTTCCCTTTTGTTCACACACCCATGGCACATCACCGGCGTTGTTTTTTACTAAGAATTTTGATTCGCAATGCCAGACAGAGTAGCTTGAAAGCTCCTGATCTTTCTTGAAACGAGTATCAAGAATATGGTACTCACTTATCGAGCGAGGTCGCTTGAAAGCGCCTCCTCTGGCTGATATGGATGGTGACGATGGAGACGATGGCGGAGTTGCACATAGTAATGACTGTGTGTTTGAGAGAATTCCCAACCAATGAAGAAATCCCTAAATCTGATGGACTTTCTCGCGTGATTGCTTGAATGTGTGATCTTTTTGCTATAGATTTTGTAATTTTAATTTACATATATTTAACTCGGTCTTCAGTGTCTCAAGTCGACTTCGTCCCCTCGAAGTCGACGGCGCGTTGAGGTAGGTCCTGATATAAGAGGAAATATCGCAAAGGGACGAATGGCAAGACAAGCTAGCTCATGAATAAATTATAGCACTGTAGGAAGAAGTCGAAGCAACTGATGACACTCTAGTCTCGTGCTTCGGCTTGGTGATTGGCCTGGGGACAAAGTGGGGGTCATCGCGGTTCTTGCAGCCCTGCGGACTGCCTGTGGTAACGATCCAAGCTTAATTTACACGTTATGAGCACTCAATCAAGCTTTCACGGATCATCGTGTTAATAGCATAAAGCTAAGATTCTGAGGGAAGCATACAATTCTTGAACCTTTACATAAGTATGACCTTATCGCTTGAACCAGCATCGGGGCCAATGGGACAAATCCCAGTCATCGATATTTCAGGATCTCTTCCTCAATCAGAAATAGCGAAACGGCTTGTTGATGCAGCAACTACATACGGCTTCGTGTACTTGAAGAGTCTAGGAAAAGATATCCCAGTGGAAGTCATTGACGATATTTTCGCTCTGGTAAAGCTTCATCATTTCTTGTGCTGAGCACATGTCTGACATGAAATCTACAGTCAAAAAGCTTCTTCGAGTCTCCGACTGAGGAGAAAGAGCCTTGTAGGATACAAACGAACAATCGAGGATGGGTGGGTATGCATGCGGAGACTTTGGATACTACGAATCAGAGGGTATGCTCTTGTAGCTCTGCATGCCATCGGATTTCTGACACGCAAGCAGATTGGAGACTTTAAAGAGTAAAAGTTTACTCTTTGCTGACCCGTAAAACCTAGACTTACCATATCAAGGGCGTTCAATCTTGCCGAGTTTTTCAATGGGAAAGCTCAACAACCTCTACCTCCCGCTTTTGAACCCCATGAGGAACGACTCGATAGGTTTCAAAATTACTGCCACGACCTGATGGGAAAGATCCTCGTTCTTTTTGCCATCGGCCTCAAGGTAATTTCACTTTGAAGCTGCCTTTTTCCATACTGATCAACCCCAGGTTGATCCCTCAAAAGGAGGATCAGACTGGTTCGCCAGCCGCCACCGAGGCTCCGAGCCCAGTTCCTGCACGCTCCGTTTCCTCCACTATCCTCCTATCCCTTCAAATGCAGATTACAAACCAGAGATTGATATCAGAGCAGGAGCACACTCGGACTACGGCTCCATAACACTCCTCTTCCAACGTCCCGGTCAACCAGGACTAGAAATCATCCCACCACCCACTGCCTCCCATCTCTTGCGCGACTACAGAAACGCCGCCTCCTGGACACCCGTGCCTGTCTTTCCACCCGGCACGGAAAACGATGCTTCACCTCCGATATTAGTCAATATTGGCGATTTGCTGAGTCATTGGACGAATGGCCTTTTCAAGAGTACTGTTCATCGAGTCGTGTTTCCAGGCGATGGTAAGGAAGGTGGAGAGGATCGATATAGCATTGCGTATTTTGGACATCCGATGGGTTCTACGATTTTAGAACCCGTGCCCAGTGAGATGGTGCAGGAGCTGGGGGGTGCAGATTCTGGCGCTGGGATGGGAGTGGAAGCGATGACTGCGGATGAGCATTTGATGAGTAGGTTGAAGGCTACATATGGGACATTGTATGATGAGGAGAAAGATACCGAAGCTACGAAATCATGAGGGATCAGAGGGAAAGTGCTGGCAACAATTTGACCGCATGGAAGGTCACGGAGTATGGTCGAAATCAAGCACCAATGATGAGATCTTGTGCAGTACTTGCGGACACGAGAATTTTGGAAGAGAAAAGTGTTTCGCACGTCCCTTCTCAATTCGGACTTACTATAAATATTTTGAGATTGACAAATAGAAACGGCTGAACATTTAATCTCTTTCTGACCTCAAGTGATAGCAAGCCGCCTTTAACCATTTCCAAGTGCAAATCCATTTCCATCTCCTCTTTCAAGTCCAATTTTAGAGCTCATACTTACCTTATTCGTTCTGATCATGCTATCACATGTTTCTCTCTTTCATATAACTTATAAAATTCCCGGACATTTTACTCGCCACTACTCTTGATAGAGAATTTGTCAAACGCGAGACAATTTCTCACGATGGAAGGGAGAGACATCTGAAGAGAGGACGTCGATTAACGTATGGTGTCGTTATTATGTAGTTGGTATGGATAAGTCAGTTAAAAGGTATGCTGGAATGCGTTCGAGCAGATTTTACATCAGTGCCATCTACATAGCATAAGGCCGAGGTACGAGATGTGGTATTTTCCGTTTGATAGGCGTTGTCGTATCGAATTTGGTTTGAGATATGAAATGCATCGTGAGTGACTTTTCCTTTTAACGTCGGGTAGAGTGTCTCATGTGTTGCGCAATAAGGGCAGTCGACATCCCTTTATTAGGTATCTACCTAGGTACAGTACCTACGGCTCACTACAGTAAGGCTTTTTAAAGTTTCCCCTGCCGATCTTAGCGCCAAGCTAGCGGGAGCTGCCCCATTCCCATTGACTGGGTCTGACTGAACCTCACACACCCCAGAATTCGAGCTCGAGCTTCAATCACCTAGAAGGTACCGCTAGCTACCTTCTTTACTTATCTACCAACGCCAACATTATAATATTCCATACACAACTCCTCGTCTCTCCGATCTGCGAACATCTTCGAGTAAGCACCATCATCCACTCCAATCTATCTTGTCTCGCTCTTTTCTGACGGCATCAGCTTCCAAGTCTATCCTATTCAAGCAAACATCTTGCGATCGCTCCTTCCGTCATCTCCTCACCCTCAATACTGGACTGGACTCGACTCGATTTCCCAATCACATCGCATCGCATTTCCAGCTTGGTATTTGCCATTACAAAAGGAAAGAGCAATCTGCGCAACACGTTTAGCTTGAGCAGCCGCTCTGCTCTTTCGTTCACGATGCCTCGTAAGTCCCCATCTCATCCTTGATTCCTCCCTTCCGAAATATAGCAGCACCTGGATCGGCATAATGGCAATCGGTGAAGACGACATAGAAGACGAGTCGTACGGTCACCAAAATGGGCACATCATCGTTCAAATGGATGATGAGTCCTGGCATCCAGATCCTGCTGTGCCAGTTGATCACACCCGACTTGGGCACCGCCGTAATTCTGAATACTCCCTTCGATTGGGTTTCATCGATGGATCCCCCATAGAATATGGTCGGGCCAGAGCTCAATCATATGCGCCTCTGCGCAACACAATCATGGAGTCTGCGGAACCTCCCATGCTTCCGGGATTGGATCAAGCATTTCCTTCTTTGATCGTCAATGGATCGAGGAACATGACTGGCAATCCGGCGCAGGACCGTTATACCATGAGCCTCATAGATTATGCTATCCAGCTCTGTTATCCTGCAGAGACGGGAGAACTTGGATCGAATTGGCCATATGCTAACAATAACTGTGATGCAGTCCAAGATGCAGAATTCAGTGTCAACTCAGATGTATAGTAGGTTGCGCCTCAATTGACCAAGCAACTCCAAAACTGACAAGTAACAGCAAAATGCCATTTTCTGACACGAAAAATGCTGTGATTGGTGTCGAAGCAACCTCATACCTCCGAAACATGATCCACCTGCATGACCAGCCTGCCCACGAACCACTCCTTGCAGCCCTGGGTGGGGATCCAATAGCCTTGAAGCACCATATCGAGAACGAGCTGGATAAGTGGTCTTCCAACCATATGAGACCTTTGTTTGTCTTCGACGGCCAATCTATTGTTGGCAAAGATGAGATGACCCTCAGAAATGGGAAGGCAGCTCTCACAAAAACTCAAAAGGCCTGGGAGCTGTACGGCAATAATCAACCTGAAGAAGCTGTGAAGACATTTGGTACTTCTGGTACGTTGTTCTCGAATAACACTGGAGCTAGAACTGACGATTTGCAGGTGCTGTGCGACCTCAAGACTTGTACCACATTTTACAGGAAGTACTGGCTGAGAGACAACTGGATTTTCAGATAGCGCCATTGAGTGCATGTGCTCAGGTATGATGAAGAGCTCCTCCTGACAAGCTCAGCTAACCATTCTCCAGCTTGCCTATCTTGATACCATAGAAGAGGCATACATTGATGGCATCATGGGCTCAAAAGAGCTGCTACTATATGAGATTAACGATGCAATCATTAATCCACCGACCGCAACTGACTGGGAGGAGAAGGCCTTCTCCGGAATATTCAAATCGGAGTTGCTTACAAAATTGAATGTCACCGCCCATCCCGAGATGTTCCACGATGCACTTCTCTTAGTCGGCACATCTTTCCTACCACCATTTCCTCCACTCCAGATCGAAAACATTATTTCTTCTCAACCTTATACGCTTATAGATGCGATCAATCTCCTAAGGACCTCTAATCGCTCGGTCGCCACTACTTGCAGTACGTTCCAAGATATTCTTGAGACGCGCGATCCTACTTGGCTGGACAAGTATCGAAAGGCAAAGCTGAGCGTCAAGCTTTGCCCCACGGTCCAAGAAGATGGTGCTGTTATCATTCGGCCTTCGGATGGTCTTCACAGCGACCATACGGAATACACGGGTCTACGTATGCCTGATGAACTTTACCACTATCTCTCCAAAGCTTTGATTGGCCCACGAATCATGAATTGCTTTGTACACTTGAAGTGGCACGTCTTCCCTACCTTGGACGGTGTAGTTTCGGATGAGTACAAGAAGCTTGTCACCCAGTCACTTCTTCCCTTAAAAGAGACGACCGCTGCGCTGGTTTCTTCTCGTCTTGCCAGAGCTATACAGTTTAAGGATATCGAGATGGTATTCTGGTTTGACGAAAGCTTGAAGAAGACCCTTGTCCACCGAAACATGCAACCTCAGACGAACCAGCAGACCGATTCATGGGGAGTCAAAGATGCACAGCTAGAAGAACAAGCGAAATCCATAGGGTTCGCACCAGGAACTCTGTCATTTGCTCTCTTGGCTTTACAGTCTAAAGATTTTCCTGCAGCTTCCATCTATGTCGCATCACCCAAGGGCAGCCATGTCACCGGTATCGATTCGAAGATGGAGCTTCAGTCGAATGTTCTCTGGCGATTCCTTCATCTCAGAGGTTACATCAATGACCAACATCAATTGTCCAACTGGGGTAAGGCACTGGCATCGACTCTGAAAGCAATCACTCCATCTGTCAAAAAGTATAAGGATATTCACCATCTCGAAGAGGCTGCGTTCCTTGCTTTTGAGCTTTTGAGATTTGACAATCTCAACTCACGCAATCGCCACGGCGAGCTGATTGGCGCGCCTCTTCGTGGGACTGACGAAGACAAGGCGAACTGTATCTTGATTGGACGCCTTTCCTGCCTGCTCAAACTCCGTCACCAAAATCTAGGTTATACTGGCCCTCTGAGCAAGAATTTCTTGTCGTATCATTCGATAATCAAGGAAGTACGCGAGACAGACCGAGACTTGTTGGAGGGTGTCCTCGCTTCCTTGCTATTGAATGGCCAAGGAACGCGTCCTCGGGACGATTGTAATGGGTTAGGTCGAAGGTATGTTGATTCTCCCTTCACAGTATATATACTGACATGTCGCAGTCTTCCATTCTCCAAAGATATCGATACCAGTCTCGGAATTGCTGTCAAAACTTATCTGGACGATTTCCTCAAGGCCGAATGGACTGCGGATCAACGCGAGGCTAACAAGGCAGATTACGTCAAGAAGTACCTTCCACACAGCGTCAACTTTGCTGAGGATCTCGATGTTGCTTTCAGATTCTTTGATGCTGTGTATGAAGGTGTGTCAACACTCGGCAAGGAGATCAGCGAGGCGGACAAGAAAGTCTGGGACAATGCACATGCATACCTGGTCAAGAGAAAGTAGATGTATCACGGGGTTGGGCGATGATGGTTCCAGCTTGCTATTTGGTATCCTTGGCAGTATTCTATTCTTGACAGCATTGCTCCCTCCAACTTATGGTGGCTATTGCTAAGGTATGCTTAGTCCAAAATTTACCGAGTTGGAGGCATCTGGATAGTCTGGAGCTAAAATGCATAGTCAGGAAGCAGAATACAATACGTCAACCTATAACATGCTCTGTTTAACCTATACCCTCTCACTGCCCCAACATGGTGATAGGCTATCGTGGAGGTGTTCTCTACCAGTACAGCGCGGAGAACCAGATTGAATAAATGCCTCAACGTAAGCTGGTGCTGATACGTACTAGCATCTGCGAGAACTGTCTATTTGAGAATGTCTAAATTTTGTAATTGTTTTCTTGTCTGCAATCTAATCCACGAGAAATGCAAAAGCAACGGTAACCTTTTTCACCAGTACGCAATACCACTCGTTCCTTCCTCAATGATGTCACCACCTGAATTTCCTTAGCCCCCGCCCAAATAAGCTAAATTCTTCACCCTCACGCCGCCAGACACACCAGCGGATGGGACAGATTTACTTCCCCCTTCCGCCACCACTAAGAAACCCCTTCAAATCATCAAACCATCGCTCGGCGTCGGCACGACTTACAATCTGTTCCTGGTCTTCATCCCTCACCTTCTTGATCTCACCCCTCACACACTCAACTTCCTCCATATCGCCTTCTCGCATAGCTTCTTCCAAAAGTAGAGGTCTGCTATTCGCGTCCCAATCCATGAACATCTCACCAAGCTTGATGAGAACTTCTATGTCTTTCTCGGCCTGGATTGATGCTGCTTCGGCTATGATTTCTCGGTCTTCGTCGGATGTGTCTGGAGAGCTGGAGGCTGAGGCGAGAGCGTGAGCTGCCAGGTGAGATTGTACTTCCTGTATGATGACCTGACCGATACGTGTCAATGTGTCGAAGAGGGATAGGTTTCCTTCAATCTCATCGAGGCGGATGGCGTTCGAGACGCAGGTTCCTGAGTGGATTCCTTCGCAGGTGAGGCATTTCTGCATGCGTGGGTTGGTGGGTATGGTGGAGGTCGGGGGTTGCAGAGGTCTGTATGCGAGAGGTTGCATGTTCAATCCTGACGAGATAGTCGGTATTTGAGCGACGAGGTTCCGTGAAAATGGAGATCGGATGTCGATATTATTGTTGGAGGAGTCGTTGGTCGGAAATACAACCGGGGCTCTGGTGAGTGTCGTGTATTCCGGGAAGGGGTTCAAGGGGCAGGGTGATGAGTGTGTTGATTTGCAGAGGAAGCAGAATTCTGCATCAAGATTAGTTTGGGCTTCGGGGGCTGAAGTTATGAGGAGGCTTTGAGGGTATGTTTGTGCATGCGTTTGAGGTGGCGGAGTTGGTGTTCTGGCGACCTTGGGTGAAGGGGATGGAGAATGAGGTTGAGTGGTGGTATCGACGGTGCCATCATCCGAGGAATTGCTGGATAAAGTGCTTGAAAATCCTACGTTTTCTGGATAGGAGTTGAAGCGTTTGAGAGTATTCGGGTCAAGTCTGAATTTCAGCATGAATTTGCGTTTCTTGTAAATCAGAGATTTGGTATCTGAATCATCCTCTGAGCTAGTAACTGTGGACATGTACTCAGAGGCCGTTGGAATTATTGCTTCAGTCTCGGGGTCCTTAGAGAATTTCCGTTTCTTACCGTTGATCGTGGAGATTGAATCGCTCGTTTCAGATTGCTCTAAGTCTGTCTGAAGCTCTCCGTTTCCCATAAAAAGGTCATGGATTGTTTCTTCATCGATATAGGCGTTCTCTTCCTGGAGACCTTGGTCAATATCCTTCATCCCCAGTACCATGTCCCTCCCCTCCACCTCGAGTCCATGTTCGAATTTAGGTTGAGGAAGAAAGAGCGTCTTAAGCTTGTCAGATCTTATCACCAGGATCATTTTCTTTCTCTCTCTTTTTACTGCTGGTCTCTCGCCATCCTTCACGCCTATCTTAGAGCCGATATCGATCTTCTCAGCATCAATCTCGGCTTCAATTCCTACTTCAGCTCTGGGCTCGGGGTTGAGTTTCTTAAGCTTTTCGGATGTAATCACCACTATCAGTTTCTTCCTCGGTGGCTTCTTGATATCCTTTGTGCATATACCAGAGCCAATATCCATCTCAACTTCAATTTCGGGTTCCATTGCGGGTTCGGGTTGAGGATGAGGGAGCTTCGGTGAAGTTATCTATGATATCAGTGATCTTGATTGAACTTCTGGAGTGTTCTAGTAGCGGAAGGTCGCTTTCGGAGGTGGAGGTTCGGACTTCTGTATAGGGGGTTTGTAATGAGTTTTGTGCAGGGTGAGTCTGAGGAGGGTACTGTTAGTTCTGAGATAAGATTATTTTTGGACGGGTAGGGGAAGGAATGAAGGAGGCTGGGCACATTATCCTTGTCATATATGAAGCAGGGAGGTATGTTAAAAGCTGTTGCGGTCGTAAAATTTGAGTTTCAAAATCGACGATGCGGGCGTGTTGTTGTTTTCAAAAAAAAGATTATCGACAAAAACCTGAAGATATGGACAGGCAAAAGAAAACGTGACTTCGCGGGGCCATTGCTCGAGTCTTAGGCTTTTTTCAGTTATCAATTACATCAATGAGATTTTACTAAGGTGACTCAAATGTGGGCTGGAAGGTGAACTGCAGAACAGCAGAGAATCATTGCTCTTCCGGATGCCCGGTATCCTTGACATGCTCCAATGTCGTTTGGCACTGATCTTCTCTCAGTATATCAACCGATACGTGTATGCTGGAATGGAGAGTCATGACTTCCTGACATTGCGTGGCTCTCAAGACTTAACAGACTATGTCCTCAATGGAATGATGGGCAGTATTCGGCCGACAACAAGGGTATTTTGCTTAAATTTCAGCCGCAAGTGGGGTCTTGGTTGTAATATGAATGCTGTCTTATCGGCACTTCTGTCTTTTCAGGTAGATGCTGGGCAGGAAATACGAAATTATGATTTCCATTTCCAAATCAGAGAGAGTCAGGACGTTGATGTTGACCCAATCTCGCTTATGTAGCCTGGGAAAAGTGGGTCGACAACTGGCTCCCTCCCATAGCTATTCCACGTCCCTGAAGCCTTCCATTTCCCATCACTACATATGTTCAAGAGGATATAGCAGCCTCGTAAATTCGGTGCAACTGTTTAATCACAATAAGCAGTCATCTATCTCGTTATCACCGGTATGTCCTCGTGTGATACGAGATATCAAGAAGCAACCCTAAAAAGTTTCGCAGAACTGCTATATCAATATCGAACACGTTCACTACTGTGATAACGGAAGCTTACAGATCTCTCATATCCTTTCTCTCGATTTTTCTAAGATCTGCAGAGACAATAGTACGTTGAGGAGATGCGGTCACACCACGTCATTCTGGACAACCTGTGAAGATTATTCGAGAAGGGAAGCAAAAGCTTGGACACTGAGACATAAGGGGTGCTCTTGTGGACGAGGCAATGCCCTTGCGGCGGCAAGCTTGCAAATTTCAAGTAGAGAAATGAAATGCTACCAATGTAAAAATATTGCGGAAAAGGATGCGAATCTCAAAACGATCGACAAATTCAATGCGGATCCGAAGTCTTTGAAAGGCCCCAACAGTTCTATATCAACTTATGTAAAGTCAAGGTTAGCAGACTTCAATGTTGTACTTTATTATCACTTCGAAGGGTACCTTAACAAGATTGTCGCTCACCACCAATCCATGATGGAGGAAGTAATCCGAGCAGATCATGATGCAAAAATACTCATTGACCTCTGGGCACTGATGAAGGAAGAAGCAAAAGACTTCTTGAAATTCCAGGACGAGATGATAGCCAAGGCTAGATACGACATCGTGTTGAGATCCGATGATTGTATCGTAAAGACATTGCCAGACAATAGTCCGATGACAAGGCTTGCCCGGGGACAACTCCCCAGCTTACTTTATTCGCAATAGTGTCCACAGGAACGTTCTATTGCCTGGCAACGGGAATGTTACTTATTTTCAGGAAAGAGAGCAGCCTGGGGAGTACCAATGGGGTGGTGAGGATGGACACGAGGCGGATAGCATGCGGTACTTTAACACATTGATTAATCACGAGGGAGCTCAATTCTCAGGTCACTATGTCTTTCACCACAGTTTACCGCCTATCTTCTGTATTCCGATTCTTTGGGCATTTGTCATCTACTGTAACCCTCAATGTATCTGCTCAAATCTTGGTTTGGCGCACTTAATCATTCTGAATTGCGGTGTGGTCAGACTGGAGCCCCACAAACTCGACTTGCGATGGGACACGATATTTCAGCCAAGTGGATAGATTAGCTATGACTCCGTTGTCATCAAGATGTGAGGGAAGAGTGTTTGATATTTACACGCCATGCCTGGCAAGCCCTATGCAACTCTTCATTTCGCGATCGCTGATACATTCGTACCCATTGATTGATTTGAGTTCTAAAGGCATAAAACCACTTGACGATATTACTCAATTGTACCTTCCGGAGTCATGAAGCCACCTGATGGCTTCACTTGACTGTACTTGTTAAAGTCATAAAACTACCTAACGAGTTTACTTAAGTGTACTCTCAACCCAAATTGAGGTGCTTCACAACACTCTCCCACTCAACCTCCAGCAATCTCAAAAGCTCTTTAAGACTCTTTCTGTCTTGCACGCTCTGGACAAGAGTTGCCAGCTCCGTGATCCTTAAGATGAAGAACTCCCACATCTTGCATCGAGCCCTAAGGACCTTGACCGTCAATATACCTACGTATCCTGGCTGAGGCCCACGGGACTGTTCAAGACGGTTGAGCTCAGCAGTATGAAGAAGATTTAGCCTTGACACTGCCGCATGGAATTCCGCCATAACGACTGTCCGACGGGCGCTCAGTTCCTCATCATCGTTGAGAGTTCTGTTCGCTACCATCTCAATATTCATGACACCCTCAGCCCAAGCCAATTCCAAGGCATTAGCCTCTCTCTTCATGATTTCAGCCTCCTGAATACTGACATCATTGCCTAAAGCATCTCTTCTGAAACCATCTGCCCGCGATCTGTGGTTGGCAAGATCCCTAAGACTCTCTGCATAAACCCGTGCCTTATGTTTGGGGATATTTTCCGCCTTCGTGAGCTCCTGGCAAGAAGCACACTCTTCCCGGACCATCGGCAGATTCATGATGGGATCTCCATAGGGACCATAAACCTCGTCTTGCTGTAACACATGTCCACACAGGTAGGTCCTCCCAATTCCGACCCTTTGCTGTTCGGCTGCCATGATTGCGGATTCAGATTTTCGAAGACGATGATATGTTTCCGTTGGAAAAGGAGAATCGAGGCGAGGGAGTAGACCGAAAGCCGAATTGCGGTTTTGAGGGCGCTGAATAACTTGAGGTCGACAGAATCAACTGGATACAGGTTGGTAGACCTGAGAGGGTAGGAACCCTCGACGCAGTTGTTGGCTGCTTCTAAAAATGGAAAGAGCCCTGACGAATTTTTTTGAAGTCGACCTCAGGGATTCTAGAGAATTTAAAAGCCTTGGTATATGTAATTTCAATCTTTCGAAGTCAACATGTGTGCAGTACCTCGAAAGAGTCCATGAATCTTGACAGAGCTCATTTTGTTTCTCGATATTACTACTTTTAGTATTTGCGTTTGTGATCTGTCCTTCGTACTGAATTAATAAATGTCTCTATACAATGAAGTCACATTAGATCTAGCAACAATTTTGTGTGAGAATTAGAAGCCTTTTCATTGTTACATTTCCACATAAGAGTGTACCGAGAATCTCACGATCCCTCGACCTGATAACTGTTCTTGATTCCTTAGACAACCTGTGGATTTCTTGATAGACTAACACTTCCCTCATCAGGTCCGAAATACTCACATCCCCAAGTCACAATGATCAATTTACAGAAAGCAAGCTCAAGTAGCCATGAGCCTGACCACCTCTACCCAAGTATCCTGAATATCCTTCTCGGCAACGATCATGCCATTACCCCACGAGCCATCCAAAACATCGCCTTCCAAGCTACCAAGCACCTCTTCTCCTGAGTTCTTGATTCTGTTTAAATAGCCTTCCCACGTCTTGCACCGAATCTCAAGCTTCTCAGCTATAAGGGCGGCTTCCTTCGTCTCCTTGGGCTCCGATAATACATGTGAGGAAGTGAATATGTTTGTGGATGTGGGCGTAATTGTGAATGCAAACGCAGTCGGGATATTGGACATCCATGCGGATTTTGTCGTGGTTTCGAGTACAGCCTTGCGAGCTCTCTCAAGACGGATGACTTCAGCTTGATGAAGAATTTTTGTTTTAGCCAGAGCGGTCTGGATTTTCTTCTGGATAGCAGTGCAGAGCGATGTACTATGGCCAGGCTGAACAAGTCCACCATTTCCACTCTTCTCGATCTTTACGATCTGGTTCGCGCGGCTCAGCTTGAAGGTATCCATCATCTTAGTGTTGGTCTCGAGGATCTCCGCGTTGCCAGGAGCATCATCAATGCCCATTTGGAGAGCATCCATAATGTTCTTGTCGTTATTCAAGACCTCCTGATCCTCCTTATAATTCTGCGCCTTGCTCTTCTTGAAGTCAATGGTGGGCTTGAACTGGTTGCAGTAGACACAGGGCTCCAAGACATCCATTGGCAAAACTTTGATCTTCAAGAACAGAGATGAAGGCACGGTAGGATCATCTTGTTTCATGATATGGGTGCAACTGAATCTCCATTCGAATTTGATGATCTCTTTGACTGGAGCCATGTTGCTGTTGTGGAGATGTGCGTAGAGACTTGGTTAGCAGGCTGCAGGTTTTATTCGAGGAGTGCGTGTGATATGAAGGAGGCGATGCTATCGAGATTTTTCGCGTGTCACAATTGGGATGAGCCCCGAGACCGAGCGAGCAATTGACAATCGAGGTTTAGGCGCTTGTTGTTGTACACTGAGGTGTTCGCAACAGGCTTACATCGCAGACGTTGGGTCGATGTTCACAAATCACAAGGCGGGGTCGGTTTGGTGAAGAATCGTGGGGGAGAAAAGAAGTTCAAGAAAAAGAGGTCGACCGAGGAAGGCGATATCACTACCCTACATTGTGTTTTGAAGTCCACCTTCGTCTCGGCGACAATTCATGATGGTGAACTTTGAAGTGCCCCAATTTCCAAATACACATCAGCAACACCTAAGTTCTGATGACATGAGAGTCTCTAGAAAAATGATACACGGAAGTATCTTGGCCCTACACAACACTGAATCTGGTAGTCATCCGTCTGCTTCTATCTACGCCGAGCCTTCCAAAGTCCCGTGACACGAAGAGTTCATCCATCCTAGTACATCACATTTCACTGATAGCAGAACATCCAAGATCATTTAATATGGACAAGCTGTTTATAATAAAGCCATTCATTTTGAAGCCTCATTCTTCCATGCAACTATTCTCAAGTCTTGGAGCAGCACAAGTAAACAAACATGTTCTCAATTTAGTTCGCTCCACTTACTATCTAAGCGAGAAGCTCTTCAAGCATCTTGCCAGCAAAATCTACCTACATGTTTGCGTACTATTGAATCTATAACAGGAACAACTATCAACCAGTACCATGCGCAAAGATGGTAGGTCGGGCATGTTCGATAATCCAATATGTGCACAGACCTCATACGCTACTGTAATTTCAATAGACTTCTCAAACCAGCGCTTGCGGAGAAGTTGACCTATTCCACCCTAGTGGTCAGAATCAACTCTCCGAGTCCAGAGGCCCTGCGAATTCTCGGACAATTGAGAATAATTTGAATCAATAGCTTCATTGAATAGCACTACAATTGATATCATCCAAGGTGCATATGCTGAGAAGCTCTCAACTCAGTCCCTGTTCATCCAGCAGGCTCCTCCACACCGGGGACCTCATCTATCCCGTCAATATCAGCATCACCTGGAGCAAGTAAATCTAGCAAAGGAAATCGTCATCTGCATTGTAGTTTCATGCACATATCTTCAAGACTCTGAGTAAGAAGCGAAGGGGATTTGAAATTTGTTCTCGATATCAGCTCCTGGAAGGAACAAGAAGACTAATCAAAGACGCACTGTATCCACTGAGCAGAAATGCACGTGTCTATACGTCAAAGGCAGAATTTTCAATTCTATTGGAATACAAAGATTACAATATGATTTTGGCCTGACTCGGGAGATGGACTCGCGGTGGTTGGAGCTTTCGGGAGGGATATGGGACGGCAAGTGATGGGCACCCTCTTTTGAGTGGCTTTTACTTTGCTGAAGATTCTACAATGGTACAGGGTACAGCGACTATGTGTTGACATACAGCTAGCAGTGGATGAGATGGACTTACTATATATAGCAGCAACCAGGTCTATAGCTAGGCAGAAACTACCGAAGTAGTAAAGGGGAATTTAGTGCGCTCTAGAGATATTGCGAATTCTAGCAAAGTCCTTTATCCCCCTGCTACCTCTATGACAATACTTGACCGCTGTACCGCCGTAGTCAGGCTTTCCTCCCTTTCTTCTTCGGGATTTGGAGCACGCGAATCTAGTGGGCGGACATGTCAGTTCCTCTGCTGCTTTCATCCGAGTGACATACTTATTTTAAGGTTTCTACACATCTGTGAACTCGGAATAATCGGTTGATAGGACTGTCAGGCTAGTTAATGGTATCCACTAGTTGAAGATCGCCACTATAGAAGCTTTCGAAGAGTCTCAGAGCTTCTAGGCATCTCTGTTATGCACTAGCCCATAATATTCACCGAGACGAGTAGATTGCGTAAGACGCATGAGTGGATCTCCCAAGAATGTGGAAGATATCACATGTCCAGAGACTGTTGCATAAGTTAGCAGTATGTCTCACCTGAGTCGCATATGCTGAGTTACGCTGCGTAGTCTGCTGATTAACCCGAAAGCTGACGGGTAGAGGCTCATGGCTGGAAAGGCTCTTTTCTTCGGACAGCTTGGGAGGAAAGGCTGGAGTTCAAGTAGCAATGAGCTGGACATCGGGATGGAAGGCAGCGACGAAGCAATTGAGAAATCACCTGGTTGAAAGAATGGTCAAGACAGTTTTAAGCACTTGGAACAAAAACGCAGTTCAGAGTATAGGAACAGAAGCGGACATGGTAATTCTATCAAGATTTTGGAAGAAGAGATAATCTGGGGTGTGCTTCGATAGATACAAAGCTAACTTGTTGAGTGGAAGAAGTGTTGCCTCTGTTCTTTTTCAGAGCCCTCATGGCTCCGCTATGAACAATTGGGCTACGAAACGAGAAGCAGCAAACGTTACCATCCTTCCCCCGGAATGTTTCCTAGCGTGATAAGGTGGCACTGTCCAGCTTACATACAGTACTTACCAAAAATCCTGGCAATCTCCCTCTCCACTATGAAACATTCCGGGGTGGAGGCCAGTACCATGAGACAACACATTGAAGTCAGATTGGTAGAGCACACACAGGTCGATAGACAGACAGTGTCTGAGGATATCCTGTCCAGCCCTAGAAGCATTTCAACGAAATTCAGTTTCGAGCCGGTTGAGGTATGCTGAGTGGACAATTAGTCAGATTTGAAATAATGACAGAACCTTTGATCAGCATGAGTCGCTGCATATTTTCAGATGTTTTTTCAAAGGCTGCACAGCTGCACAGCTGCAGAATTGCATCTTATATCTGCAAGACAATCCTTTGTGTCAAAGAGTATGTCAACAGTAAGCAGGGTCGTCCACTCAAAGAATTGAGTTCGTCACTTTATACAGGCTAATCCCAGCTCTTTAGATGACATGTTTCAGTTCAACTGAGCTATTGGATGAAGTGCCTTTTGCCTCCAGCACAGACCTGCCGTTCTGGCTTTCAACTCTCAGACCTTATGTTTATGTGGGGCACCATCGGCTACTCATCCGCCAATCTCATGGCAATCTGAATCATTTTCTGCAGGTCGCGGATCAATTGCACATCACCAATCAACAATCTCTCCGCCTGAGCTTAGCGAGATGCATATGATGGTACTTTCATACAACACTGCAGACTCGACTAGGGAACGTGGAGGAGGCACGTTTCGGAGATGGGACTCGAGGTGGTGTCACAGCTTGACAGCGAGCTTCGAAATTCGAAGCATCGTGGCACAGACCGCGTGTCTACTATGGCGGGCGTTGGTTAGTGGAAATCTCAAAATTGGAAATCACAATAGGTACCTCCGAGCATTAGTGACTTCAAGCAATCAAATCAACAACTTCTGGGAAAAAGTAGAGCGGGCGGACACGCAAAACCGAACCCGGTCCGTTGCTATACAGTTGCTTAGGACTGACTACACTGTATACATACTAGTTTCAGAATCTGCCATGTTGTAGGTATTGGCTATTTTTAGCTCTAATGCTATGATGGAACTCCAAACCGGCTGTGAAAAGCTATAGAATCATTGAGTAGCCAATGATTGAGCTCGAAATTGAAGGTTTACACTACACCAGGATTCGGTTTACATGTCACCACCCCTTTAATTTCTTATCGGAGCTCACCGTAAGCGATCTACTTACCTGACTTCGAATAAATATTTAGCTGACTTCGTGTGATCTTTTTGTCAGGCTTCGGGGAATAATTCATGTGTTATTTACCTTAGATGACTCCGGGTGATCAATCACAGTCAGGTAAGCGAATGAGCCGAAGTTGAAGAAGATGAAATATTCTCAAGTTCAAAAAATAATTGTTTCAAGCTAAGGTACAAGTATAAGTGGAGGTAGTTAGTTCGATCGATTAGCTTTCGATTTTTTCAAGTAATCCCCGCGATTTCTTATTTAAAGACTTCCACCCAATAAGAGCCGCCTCGTTCTACAAGTATAAACCTCGTACGCTCGAGAGTAGAGACTACCAGCTACACCAGACGTCCACCAAAAGCCCCTCGTTGCCAAAGGCTTGGTGAGAGAGGTTCGTGCGACGAGTGAGAGCACAGCATGAGATGCCCGATTCGAATTGGCTGAAATGATTCTTAGAAGTGCGGGATAGCAGACACGAGAGGCTTGATGCAAAGCGAAAACGTGAAGATAATGTCAGTGCCCTCGAGTCACACTCAACTCATTGGGCTTGATGGCTTGGTGGCTGTAGAGAGTGCAGAGAAACTCAATCAACGCCAAAAGCCCTGACTCGGATGGATGCAGACGCTCGAGTCCCTGCCTGCCTGTTGGGAAGTCGATTTGGTTTGGTTTGGTTCGAGGCTTTTCAAGTCCAGCCAAGTACTGTACCATACCGCGGTATTGAACCTAAAGTTCATGCATGCAAATTATGCGTTGTTACTACCGTCAGGGAAGGGTCGAGGATCTACCTACTCATGTCAAGCTGTGTATACGGTATACCGGTATCTGCTGCATGCTCCACGAACCGCAAGAGCATGTGGGCGGGCACCTTCCGAAAGTATAAGATCGAGATCAGGCCCGCACCATTCCTTTTCCATGATAGACTCGACTCCTTCCTTCCTTGTCTGACATCTTAGAATCCTATGTTTACTTACTCACTTGATTAGACCACGAAGCATTGACTGTTGATCTTGGACGATATCAAAACCCTCATCATCATGCCTCAATACCCCGACTGGATGCGCTGGTACAAGAAGCCTTCGTATGTCGACGTCAACCAATTCGCGACGACCATCAGTGACAAAGCCGGCACCGTATCGAACCCTAGCAGCCCCCGAAACAGTATAGAGACAAAACGAAAAAGCAGCCATGACATTCCCTCAAAGCTCAGTTTAGAAAGGATCCTCAAGAACAGGACTTGTATGCAATGTGTTTCCCATGCATTTGCTTACGGCTACTGACATCGAAGACAGGCAGTCCAATGTCGCTCTACGACTTTTACATGTATTTGAAGTACATCGAACATTCGTCTGAGAATCTTGAGTTTTACATTTGGTACGGGATGGCTGGCCCTATAAACCGTCGCAGAGTGCTAATCAGCATGCGCTATCAGGTTCAAGAATTTCGAAGCAGGTCGCCTCACAGCCTTTCCAGAATTACCTCGTGCTCTCACACCCGTTGATGTCAATGGCTCGGGGACAAGCTCCCAAACCAGCCTCGCAAAGCCAGGAAACTACGATAACTTCAAGGCAGAGAAAAGTCAGAGCACCAAAGCGCAAGACAACTTCGAGTTCGAAGACTGTATGTACTGAAATGCCCGTGGATGGCCAGCACACTGACATAGAACAGCTGAGATCTATGCTCGGATCGCCTCATTCATAAGTCCAGGGGGAGCATGCGGCCCAAAAGGATGCGATAATGGACGACTCTCTCCCTTGTACAAGCGACCGTTCTCCGTAGTTGAGAGGATCGTGACTGAAGCGGAAGCGAAGACGTCAACGGAAATCGATGATATGCGCCGAGCAGAACTTGAAACCATACGGACTCTTTTCCTTCTCCCTGGATCTCCCAAAGAACTCAATCTTCCCGCACCTATGCGCCGCAAAGTCTTAGACGCTATTGCCACATCTACCGATCCCAAGCATTTCGCACCCGTCGCAGAACATTGCTATCTTCTCTTGAAGTCATGTTCACACAGGAACTTCATACGTCTTGGTGTATCCAACGGGACCTTCGAAACAATTTGCATGGCTACTGGTCTCGGTATCGTTCTTACTGTTAGCGGTTTCCTCGCCATGTTACTATTAGCTTTCGCATCTCCATCTTTCAGACACTGCTCTCGCTGGCGAGGGCTTGGTGTGTGGCCGATGTGGAGTGTGGGTATCGGACTGATCCTATCCGGTTTACGAGGCAGCTGTTTCTTCCTTCTTCTCTTCTCCAGACGACAACCTCTTCCTTGGGAGAGGTTCGAGGACGACCCAATTGTCACAAAAAAATCCCGATTCATCCGCCTGGTATCAAAACTCATGATCTTCGACCGCAAAATGAAAGTGAAAGACGATGCCCTGCGACGATTACAGAGAAAAGTCGTTCTGCAGAGTATCATGGGTGGGATGGGTTTTGCAACACTGTTCGTTATCGTTTTCTTATGTTTGCCAATATGGAAGAAAGTCTAGCAGAATTCCAAAAAACTGTCAAAGTGGGGATGAACATGTAAATAGCAGTCTCATAGTAGTAACTTCCACATGAATTGAAGGTTGTTATCTCTGTTGAATCATACAATATAGATATTGAAAGCGATATATGCTGAAGACTTTATTTGAGCCTTGAATTTCTTGTTGGGGGCCGATCAATCAGTAGAGACTATAGATGGTGTAACCCGACCACTTTTACTTCCATACTCATATGTTTTACGGACTACAGCCAGCGAAAGCAATAAATGTATGCAACAATTCTGCCTTCATTCAGCGAAGACCTGCAAGCTCATTTCATGAGCCTCCCAAAATGAGTGTCAGAATCCACCATCCTTCATCCCATCAAACACAGCATTTTCCTTCACATCTCCATCATCACCTACAGAAACTTCTCCCTTCTCATCCGCTTCCTTCTTCGCTCCATCGCCAGGACTCAGGTCCGGAATCTTACCACTCCTCAATTTCACTACTATCAAAGGCTTAATAACCGCATCCTCAACAACATCTTCCTCCTCCGCCTCCTTACTTCCCACATCACTCATAACGACATCTCCCTCGCCATCGCGCTCGGCAATTCTGCTACTGCGACGGGCTGAAATGGCTTCGCCGGACCGAGTGTGTAGTCTGGAGCGTGGGAGTTTGAGATTGCTTGGTCGTGGACTTGGGGGCGGATTGTCGCTGGAGACATTGTTGGGGTCGGGATCGGGGTTGGAGATTTTGACGTCTTTCAGCCAGATCCCGATGCCGTTGTCGCTTCCTGGTAATTGCGATGAGGAGGCGGTTGAAGCTTTGGCTTTTCCCATGGGGGATCGCATTGTATTTGAGGATGTGGACTGGGCTTTGGCTTTGGCTTTGGCTTTTCCTTTGTGGTCTTGAGTTTTCTCTTTCTCAGCCTTCTTTCCCTTTCCTTTGCCGTCTTCGTCTCCTTCTTCGATCTCATCCTTCCTCTTCCTATTCCCACTCTCCTCATCACCTTCTTTCTCTTCCCTCTCACCCTCACCATCACTCTCAGCCTCCTTCTCGGTCTCCTTCCTCATCTCTCTAACCCACTCCCTATCCCTCTCCCTCCTTCTCATCGCCTCCTCATCATCCTCGACATTCAGCTGATACTCAATACAAGCAGGACATTCGTAGTATTTCCTCACCCTCGTGTTGTCTAGGTCTGCGCAGAGAAGCTCATTGCGGATGTCGCAGCTTTGACGCGTGAGGTGTTTGTGTGCGCAGTTATCTTGGGGGAGGTTAGTTGGGAGGTTGAGTGGGTGGACTTAGAGAGGAAGGCATGAGAGTGGGGATGTTCAAGATGCGAGAGTGAGAAGGGGCAGGAACGGGGGGAAGAGTAGGTGGAAGAGCAGACGAAGAGGAGAAATGCAGGGAACAGGACGAGGGGAGGATGACCTACAAACGAAAGTCGTTGTAACGCACATCTTGCTGATTTGGCTAGATGTCGATGGATAGAAGTCAACCTATCTCCGAAGTGCGACGCGTTGCGAGGCGAGATAGTACAGCTCCGAGCAGGTGTGCCCAACAGCTGCTGCGTGAAATCGCAGGTAGTCTGCTTTGAAGTTTCCTAGAATTCGAGTCACGCGACCAGATCAAAGTTGAGTTTCGCTATCGTGATGATGATCGCAAAGTGTGGTCGAGAATGAGATGCCGGTCGGTCTTGCGAGTTTTATATGGCGTTGCCGTGGAAGAAGTCAAGGGTGAAAGCGGGTTGCTGTTTCGAGGTGAAAAGAATTGCCTTGACGTGGTGCCAAAAAGAGCTTTCTTTTAAGCGATGTCTCATTGTTAACATTTCAACGGCGATGGCATTGATTCACTTTTGAAAGGCTGCAAATCCTTCCCAGTGCGTTCAGCAATCAAAAGCTCGGCGCTGCTATAAAGTTGCTTTTAGAGGCAATGCTTCGGGATGTATCGCGATCAATGGAGTACAAGAAGAAACGAAGCATACTATCTCGAGAGATTGAAAATGGAAGAAGATGCTATTTCATGAAATATTCCAATGTTTCTTGCGGATCGACCATTATATCCTATTTCTGCAATGCTCTGGCATTTAAGCGAGAGGGAAATAGTTAAATGTCAACATTCAACAGTAGATGTTGCTATCTACCGCGTTTGATATACCCCACATCTATAGAAGAAACAACTGGACTTCTTCCATCACTAAATATCATCAATGGTCTGCTGCACTTGGACCAAGTAAAATTCAGTCCACTGTCTTTTGCTTGTGTTCCGGGCAATTGTACTCTCAGCCCCGCCACCAGTAACATTTCTGCAGTCTCCAAATCATCCCTATTGTCGCCTTCACTGTCTGTATTCCCATCAATACCGTCATATTTCGAGCTCCTCCTGCTCCCTAGGATCAGGCACAATAATCTCACTCTCACTACACTCCTGCATCTGCTCCTCATCAAACACACGCTTCACAAGCCCATCAGCATCCGTGAAAATCCACTTCCAATACATTTTGTGCTCCCCAAACCCTTCACCTCCAACCCATTCTCCTTCTGGGATCTATCTAACCAGCGCTTTTTCAATAGCCTCATTCTTAGGGAGTCTCGCCATCTCAAAGGCACATCCATATTATCCTCCATATATATTGTTATCTGCTCCTCTGGCATGCAAGAGGCATAGTAAAGATAGTTCGCCAGAGTCATAAACTACGATGAGCGCGGATCCGTATTGACCACCTGAGATGTTAACATCAGCCCCAGCATCGGGCGAGAAGTTTGGTGTCTTCACTTGGCCAGTGACGCGTGCTACTTGGTGGCCATACAATATCTCAAACCAATCATGTTGACATGCGCGGCATGCTTAAGAAGTAAGCGTAAATTCGTCTCAGCTGAGAGAGATTTAGGCCCGTAGTTTCCATCATGTCTGAGACCTTATCAGAATATCCAGTATACATCTTCGCCAACTACTCTCAGTTAGCACTGTACTTCAAAAGTGGCAGAGGATTAGGTGAGATTTTTACTTACATCCAACACAATCCAAAAAACATCTCATAAAGGCGACAAAACCATCGAGCTAGCATTTGCGATAACATAAAAGGCAGCTAAATACTGCTCGATACCAGAAATAGAAGGGTACCAGTCCCACTCCAGCTTTTCGACTAGCACTATTGGCTTTATGCTGGCTTTCCGCATTTTGGACATTAGCGAGTGGATTCTCGACTACCGTCGTAGCGATGAAGAGTCCTTTCTCTTTGGGTGACATAGTCGTGGCTCCACGATGCCGCCTAGTCGTTTTCGTAACTATCTAGGTAAAGTTACGGTAGCCTCTGCTCTCCGAATAATTGCATCAACTCACCGATCTCAAGACCTTCCGGTCATGGTGGTGAGTATCCTCGACCGACTGGCGTGATAGACACAGATAAGACTGGAAGATACTCAGCGAAAAAGAGAATAGAAGAGGAAAAAGTCAACACGCTTAAAATTATAGCATTTCCACTGTGAGTAGCTGAAATAAGATTCAACGATGTGGATTTTTGAGTGGCCATTTGCAGGCACCCAGTCCACACGCTGCATAGCAGAGTAGATAGTAGAAGGTTTACACGAGTCCAAATCCCGATGCAGTATACACGAACAATCAGTGTGGTGATATAGATAATCCGGTGGAAGGAGGAAGAATAGAAAAAGATTGAGACAGGATGTCGTGAGGGTTTTTGGATACAATCCCGGTCTCGGTGGAACTTGGATGCCGAGCTCGTTGCAGTATGTTCAACTGGAAATTGGGCAGGTTGTAATATTTTTTTTCCCATAATTGCATAGTCGCAAGACATTTAAGTCCCGGCTTAGATGACTTAGTCTACTAGACTTGTTGTTTTGCGGTTAAGATTGTTTCATAACTTGCATGAAGAAGCTAAGCATGCCTGCCGAGTATATCGAGTCATCGAAGCACAGGAATAGAGTCTTCATGTAAAGAAAGAACTGGACTTGATGGTGTACTCAAAGTAGAGTGGCTTGACTTTATGTGATCAAGAGGCGATGTGATATTATTTCTTTCTGGCCTAATCGCTCAGAAACCTTCCCCTTCCTCTTATAACACCTGGGCAACAATAGAAACCGTAGTGATATCATCTGTAATAAACAGTACTCCAAAAACGAGCATACGGGTAAATCAACAAACGCCTTTCTTCAGAATATTTGGTATGAATCATAACTCCAGCACTCTTTCTTTGTCACCCCTCCAAATACCATCACTCCTACCCCAGACTTCAAATCCCTGCGCTAAAACAGACTCCACCCCTTTCCCTCCTTCCCCTCCTTGCCCTTCCTGGGACCACCACTCACCCTATTCGTACTGGAAGCTGCTCTCCTTCCCCTCTCTTCAACCTCCAAATCCCTCAAACCCTCCATCTTGCCTAGTACAAGCTCCAAAAGCTCCTTCCGTCTGATGACCTCCAAATGGCCTCTGACCCTTGGATCCTCTCTCGCGAACCTCTCCACCTCCTCTCTGCTCAGTCCCCTGCCTAACCTGACGTCCAGTTCGCGTGGAAAATTATAGTAGAATTCAGACAGGAGTTCGACATTCAAGAAGAGAACGGCTGTGGAGGTTAATTTAGTAGCTACGACGTCGAGGAAGATCTCAGGACAGTAGTAGCGTGAGTTTTTGGTTGAACATTGTTTGGATCGTAGAGCGGTGAGACGCATGCGGAGGAGCTGCGCGCGGTCGCGGAGGAAGATGGCTTCTCTACCTGATGGTTGCATCAGTAACTTTGTATTCCAAAAGATCGTGTATATGAATTGCAAACTGGGTATAAAACCTTACCTTTGGATAGCAGATCCGATGAGAAGCCACCTGCTCCACTAGCACCATCACCTACGACTTCTACCTCGCCTCTCCTTGCTTTATCCACAAATCCCATCACATCTTTCAATTTTCGTTTACCACCTACAGATTGCTCTGCTGCTTTAACAGCCTCATCTACGGCTTTCAACTCCGTTTTGAGGACATCTGCGACGTTTTCTCTACCTCTTGCCCACTCGCTATCTTCAACATCGATCTCGAATTTGTACGGCTTGATACAATTCTCTACCTGGTCTGAGGTGCTGTAGAACCTCTCATTTAGAATTCCAGAAGCGGCCTCGGTGATGGCTTGGCGGGCGAAGGGGTGGGAAGCGAATGTACTTTGAGAGATGAGGTTGTCAACGTGGGCTTGTAGAGCATTTGCTACTACAGTTGTTGCTAGACGACCTATTCCAAGTTTTGTTAAAGCAGAGGTTGAGGCATCAAGCTTACGATGCCAGTATAAGGAATCTGGATCCGCAGTAGGGAGATCGGCTAAAGAATCTGGTTCTGGCAGAGCTGGCGAGAGATTCGTGACTGGCTTATTCCAATACCGCGAAGCGAGAAGATCAAGAACCCTTTGTTCAAGCTCTTTCTTCAGCATTTCTCGTACTTGAGGTCGTCCAAAACTTTCAGTGAATTCTTTGAAGGAGTGCTTGAATGCATCTAAGCTTTCAGCCAGGTAAGATTCGGCGGAGAGAGGGCGGTCGTTGTATTGGACCTTGAACTCGTATGTTGCCTCTTCGAGCTCTTGTCTAATAGCATCTCCTGTACTTTGCAAGCTTGCTGCCATTGTTTGTTCAAGAACTTGCATGAGCTTTTTCCTGAGAGTGGTAGTCCCGACGCTTACTCCAGCATCTTGGCCGAATTCAAGAGGATGGGATGAGAAAAATGCATGCTCGTTCTTCGCAATAGCAATGGCGATGCCACCGCTACCCTTCTTAAATAAACTTGTTGATTGGGGTGGCACCCGTGATACGACACCAACATAACCGAGTCTAAGGGGGTATTTCCGATCGTTCAGAATTGCGGCTCCTCGTGTAGCATCTACCAGGTCCATTTTGGTGACTACCCCGATGGTCCTTTCTCCTCTTGGATCAACCCTTCGACTTGCTCGAAGGGCTGTTGAGTTTGCAAGATCAACATCGGCTGCTGAAATTGCAAGAATAACATTTGGTGGCTGGATGTACTTGTCACAAAGATCAGAGATCTTTTGCTTCAATTCAACTGGCTGATCGTGCCCAACGACTTGGATGTATCCTGGCAGATCAATGAGTGATAAGTCCGGTACGTGTGGAGACGAAATTGTGAGTTGAATAGGATCATCCGAAACACATTCCGAGTCTGGTACAGCCAGATTGAGTTCCGTTAGTGTCCGTTGGATATGCGAAAAGTCTGTGATCTTTCCGAGGCCTAGAGCTGGAAATTCGCCATACTCAGCTTGGGCATCAGGAGTATTGACAAGCGTTAACTCGATGGGCCTCCGTGTAACCATATTGGATCCTTTGGGCAAGAACTCATGTCCAACTATGGCCTCGAGTACAGAACTCTTTCCAGATGACTGCGAACCGATGACCACAATTGACGGTAAATTCAAGGTATCCGATTGTCCAACAGTCTGTAGAATCCCTCGGATCTCAATCATTTTCTTGGTCAGAACCATCATTTGATCGTCCCTTGCCGCCTCCTCTCCAGATCTTGGGTCGTCCTCGGAAGATTGGTCGTATCCATAAGCGGCAGCAGTCGCTCCAGCAGCAGCAATTCCTAACCTGGCTTCCTTGGGTGGTTCTCCCCCTGGACCTCCACCACCCTCTCCTCCCGGCCTTTCCCCAATCTCTTCATGAATGCGTAATACTTTCTGCAGCCATTCTGGCAAAGGCACGTCTTCTTTTGTCTTATTCCATCCCTGTAATGTTTGGTCCGCAATTCCTTTGGCGCCTCCGAAAATTCCCCCTGCTACTCCTGTTACTGTTTCCTTCGTCGATTTGAAAACATCGAGGGCGTAGTTTCCAGCCTCTACCAAATCGCATTAGTATTTCTCCTTCGGACTCTGGGCAAGTGACCTACGAGTAGCCTGATATTGTACATATGCCAGCCCAGTAATTGTAGCACCGGCGAATAGGGCGGGAATTCTCGCGAATTTGAGAAGCAACTTGGGAAGTATTCGTACGAAAGAAGCATTTCTCACAACGACAGCATTCGAAAAGGCGGTACTTCCGGCTGGCCATATCCTCCTGCGGGCCGCTCGTACTGCGGAATCTGTTTTGAGAAGTCCCCCGGCTGAAGATGTGGTGTGGTGATGAAAGTGACGCGCTACTCCATTGTTGACTCTTTGGGCCAAAGGCAATAGCCTGGCTGACAAGAGCCGCCCGCTCATGGTAGCCAAAGTCAGGGTTCTGGCAGAGCGCTGCTCAAGTGTTCTTGCTCAAGTGTTCTTGCTCATCTAGATCGGATCATGGGCGGCAGGTCATTTTGTGGAATGTTTCGAGAGCATTACACGCAGTTCCTGCGTCCACTCCAATGCAGGTATTATGCTGTAATAGTGGCGTCTGCATGAGATGTGGCTGGTATGAGTGGCTGTGCGAACTGTATACTGACGGTAAAAAGTGACCCCGCTCCGATAATCGGGGATTGCAACTTAGTGAATCGCAGCCTTCAAACATCTTTGACAGCCTTGTTAATGAACTCATAGGTGGACTGAATCCTAGATACGCCACGATCTTCTCTGTTTGTACTTGAAGCCCCTCAATCCTGCACTGAATCCTCTCTATTTCTGACTGACTTTATTCATACTTTCAATTCTCCACTCATTCTCGTCAATTATTCGGATAATTGCTGGCTTTTGCAAGGCGATTGCGCCATTCGGGAGCTGTCAGCCTCGCCCCTGGTTATTGCCAACTTTGAGTAACTTGACTCACAAGCTCCACCAGTACTTGCAAGCACATTGAAATTATACTGAATAGATCTGTGGTTTATTGAAATATATCTGTTATCTGCCGTCGTATCTGCTCTTTAGCGAAGAATCCGAAAGCTTTAAACCACTGAGCTGCGAATATGTGTCGCTTTCTGGTAAGCATGGCGAGAACCACAGGAAGTAGAAGCTAACGTCACTTAGGTTTACAAAGGGTCTGATGAGATCCTGCTCTCAAAACTGATTCTTGATCCTACGCATTCTATCCTCACACAATCGTTTGATTCCCGCCTACGTTTGGATATGAGGAGACCTCACAATGGTTCGTATGCAACAGCTGGCTCCTCAACTCCTTGCTAACTGTTTTACAGGTGATGGATTTGGAATTGGATACTACACAGAACCCAAACTTGGACCGGAACCTTGTATCTTCACATCTACCACGCCTGCGTGGAACTGCGTCAATCTTCAACGAATTGCTTCCAAGACTGCTTCCCATCTCATCTTCGCACATGTTCGCGCTACCACCGAAGGTTCCTTGAGCGATGACAACTGCCACCCTTTCTGCCACGGAAGTCTGATGTGGATGCATAACGGGGGACTCGGTGGTTGGAAACATATCAAGAGACCATTGGGTCAACGACTTGCAGATAAGTGGTATTTGGGTGTACAAGGCGGAACCGACAGCGAATGGGCATTTGCCTTGTACCTCGACACCCTCGAACGCATGGGTTACAATCCAACTTGTCCACCCAAGCCTGGGTTTGGGCCAAGTGTTTTACGGCAAGCTATGCTGAAGACAATCACTCAAATCAACGACTTCATTGCGGACATACCAGACAGTGTGCTCGAGAAGGAGCATGTGGATACTAGAAGTTTGCTAAATTTCGCTATTACCGACGGGCATAGTGTCGTCTGCACTCGATATGTTAGCAGTCGCACCGATGAGGCGGCTAGTTTGTACTACTCTTCAGGAACCACGTGGGAGGACAAGAGTACCAAGGGCGAGTATCAGATGGATCGTCGAGATAAGGGCGCTGACATTGTTTTGGTCGCTAGCGAGCCCTTAACATTTGAGAGAGGTACGAATCTCCACTTTCCCCATTACATGCAGACTTACTAATTCGAAATAGAGAGCTGGGTTACAGTTCCAACAAATTCGACGCTTACGATCCACAAACAAACAGTCATGGTCCATCCCATCATCGACGAATATTACAGCCACAACCCATATCATCGCCGCTCATCCCAATTCGCACAAGATAAAGGCCTAGTCACGAATGAGAAAGCCGCTCTCACTGGCACAAAAAGCGCAGTTGCTCCAATAGTCTCGACCCGTCCAGTACCAAACGTCTCAAGTAATATACACGATAGCTTAACTAGCAATCTCACCAATCCTATGCATACCTCACCAGTATCGTCTCCCGCTAACGAAAACGGCCCTCCGAAACGCTCAACTCCTCTGTCCGACCTTCGCAACATATCCCTTCTGAGCCTCGCTTCTCAAACCTCGTCCAAACAACAGCAGCTGGGCAACACCAAGAAGAAGCGGAAGTCTCCCTCGTTCATCGAACCCCCTCAGGACACCAGTCCATCCCAAGCACCCGACTCTCCGCTACAAAGAACCTTCGGCACCCCAGCCAAGATAGCTCAGTATTTTCCCGAGATAAACTAAAGCCTCTCGTTTTGATCTCCCTCTCAATACGTAGGATTGGAGAAAGATGGATGGAATTTAAGGCGTTACATCAAATTGACGAAGATTGAAATTCCCAATGAGCGTTTGATTCACGGAGGGCGGCGTTTTGATTGCCTTTTGCTACTTTGCATTAAGCATCTACAATTGCGTTTGTATTATACCATTGTTATGAATGACGCTTTACGTTAGATGGAATTGCTTTTACAGATGACTTCCGTGTTTCTTTTAAGCCAGATGGCACAACTTTTGGCGTTCCGCTCAGCTGTACGTGATCCATGACGACCCCTTCCACTTCATGACAAACTCATAGTGAGAGTTGTGCGGTGTCCAAGGATTGAGTACAAATCCATTTCTGTGGATGATATGCCGACTTATTTGAATTTTAATAAGCTAATAGCATAGGAGACTGAGGTTGAGTCTCGATAAGAGTTCCATATTGCTTTTGCCGTTTATGGCTCTGCCTTTTCGCATTTATATCTTCCCCGTCTCTGATTCATATCTCATATGCGCGCAATGCCATACCAGGCCACAACCATGCCGAAAATGCTCCAAGGAAATCAATACTATACACAGCATACAACACGCCATAAATGCACATCCCGAATATCAACATTGCCAGAAAGGGAAATCAAATCATTTATCAATCGTAAACTGCGTCGTAACCTCCCACTTCACACTCGCTCCCTTCCCGTAACCCCCACCTAGCCTATTCTTCACCAGCAGATTCAACCTGTCTCTGAGCTTCTGCAGCGACAATTCATCGCCTCTGACCCTCAACTTCAGATTCGCCATACAAAGCCCGTAATGAACCTGCCAGAACCGTGCCTCGTCAACAGACACGATCATAGGCTCTTTGTTAATCTCGCACATCACATCGCTGACGCCGTCGCCAGAGAAAGACATCAGGAGCATGAGGCCTTGAGTCATTGCTAACCGCACTCCGAGCACGAACATCGAGATAGCAATGATGGCGCAAAGCAGACGGTCGAGCCAGAGGTAGAGTTTTATGGTTAGGAGAGGGAGGAGGAGCATGATGGCGCTGCAGGAGAGGGTTAGGAAGTGCGAGGGATTGGAGAGGACGCTGGGAAGTGAAGATATCATGGCGAAGCGCATGGCTTTGCCTATACGGGCGTGATTTTTGAGTCCGTAGGCTGAGATTAAGGTAGCTACGATTGACAATACAGCCGCGGAGTCCACAGAGCCAGGAGAGACACGCTCATGGGAATGCGGGTGGTGAGGTGCGTGTGAACCTAAACCTTCGAGTACGTGCTTCAGATTATGTGACATGAGATCAAAACCCATGAAGAGTAGGAAGACCGACATCGCGAACCCGGCTAGGACTTCAGTGCGCTCTAGTCCGAAGGGATGGCGAATCGAGGAGCGCTTCCACACTTCGAAGTTGGAGAGCACGTCTACCACTACGCAGATCGTGGCAGATACTGCATCGAAGAAGATCAGGTGGGAAAGCGCTGTGAGAGCAAGTGACCCATCGGCGGAAAAGAGCACGTAAGCTGCCACAAGCGCGTGACAAGCACACCAGGCAATCCTCGTAGTTTGTTCCGTCGACCTGCTTGTCCACGCCTCTTTCCACGTTGGTATCGGTAGGGAAGCTGGTAGAGCAAGCGGTGCTCTCGCGGGCGGTTCAAGGAAAATCTGATGTTGGGCAGAAACACTGGAGTGTTTGTATCTGTGGCCTCGACGCTTGCCAATGTTCTTTGGAGATTTCTGGTTAGCAACTGATTCTGATGCAAACTTGACCCGCGCAAGTGATCTAGGAGAAGAAGAAGGTGTAAGTAGATTGTCATGCCATACTGAGTTTGCCATCGCCGGGCTGTCTTTGATGGATTGTGTCTGGAAGTTAAAAGGACTGCGTGAGCCGCCAGGTGGGGGAGGACCAAGGGATTCGGAGAAGGAGGGTGTTCCTAGACCTGCTGAGGATGGCATTGGTGAGCCCATGGATCCGAAACGTCCAGGGAATGTGTCTGCTAGAGGAGAGAGGGAGCTGGCATCGTAAGTAATGATCGAGCGTCTCGTTCGAGGGCCGCCATCGATTCCGAGTCCCCCTTCAGACAGGTCCTCTGGAATAGGGGTTGGAGGTGTCGGTGTCCGTGGTGGAGCAGGAATTGGCAGGCTTGAAGCCATGCTGCTCACTCTCGATGTACGGATCGCGGCGTTGCATAGGAGGATCCACGAAAGAGCCGGGGGGAGGTGCGACAAATGGAGCTCGTGAAATTGAGGTTTGTGACCGGCCGTGCGAGCGAACACTGAGCAGATGCAGTTGGTTGCTGTTCCAGTTCCAGACGCGGGAAGACGTGCGTGTGCTAACAAGTGACAGGACAGGCCCCTCCCTACATTACATAGTGGAACCGGATGAAGCCAGGTACGGAAGGCAAGGGAAGGCAAGGTACCTACGCGAGCTACGTATATCCTCATCAACCTTATTTCAATGACACCTCCCCTCTAACTCCCCTCCTTGTCCCGATTCCAGGAGCTGTAACAGACCGATCCTTCTCTCCTATCAGTCCGCTGAAGGATTGAGCCAATCTCTCTCTTTGTCTGTCTTTTCCTCATTCGAATATCACGACTTTCAAAGGTGCAAGAGCGTTTACGCTTTTACCGCGTCGCGTACTCTTCAAGCCACGTTCGCCAAGACTCTGCATATGCAACTACTTCATCCTTGTACTTTGGCCATATCTTCGACCTTCCTCACTGGGCTATCATTTGGTGTTTTGATCTGTAAAGACTCGAGACAGCGGCGTTTCTGAAAGAAGAAAGGTATTGATCAGATGCAAGTTTTCCACATGACATAATGCTGATTTACTTCAGGTATATCTTCAATCGTCGGTCTCCAGTGGAAACAAGTGAAAAATTCTGAGTGTCCAATCAATCTGCAACCGTGGAAGGGTCTTGAGCTTCGTGTTAAAACTATTCACTCAGCACTACACGAGCTTGCCTCTCCGGCACTTCTTTCAATTTAGGTTGAGGAGCAAAGTTGCCAGACCACTTCTATCTTAGTGTTTGAACAACCGTATTACTTGACCACTTGGTTATGAATAATTCAAGTCCTTCTCATATAACACAAAGCCAACTCGCCATGGACCCCAAAAGTGCTCCAAAAGATTCTCTTGTGACTCAACCTAGGGAACAAGAAAATCCATCAGGTCATAAAAGAAGTCTTTCTGGGAACATTTTGTCAAAGTTATCTTTCCTGAGAGCCAGTGCCGATGACAACCAAGATCATGATGGAGCAGGACCAAGCTCTGAGTATGATGGAGAAATATCGCCCAAGAAATCTGGAAGGGCAATGGCTGTGGCTGTTCAGCAGCAGAAGACAAGAAGAAGAAAGGGCTCTTTGAGAAAGGCTGCACTTCTGGGTCGGGGAGCTCAGCGTGAAAAGAAAGAGCTCAGAGCATCGCCTCTAGAAAATGACCTGGATCTTGCTTACGGTATTGATGGCACAATTAGTCCAACTTCAACGGAGAAAAGTCACTGGAATTCTGGGTTAGGTCTTGGTCTCTCCGACACAGCACCTCGCCCATCAATAGAAGGTTATGCCAGTCGATCCAACGATATCCTCTTGTCTTCCATAACAACTTTGCCAATGGGCACAGAAGACCGCGCACCAACTGCTACAAGTCCTACCCTCACTTATACTTCCACAGATGAAGACGATATCCTTAGTATTCGAAACCACGGTATTCTAGCTGCGCGCCCTGGCACAATGATGTCTTCTGCTTCCGACTCCTACTTCTCTCCTGGATCTGGATCTCTCACTCGTCGTCGGTCAGGGAACAGGGAGAAATCTCCATTATCTCTGGGTGGTCTCGCTGCCAGTCCTCTGCCAGTACATGACGACGAATGGGATTATGCTGAGACCGAGTGGTGGGGATGGGTTGTGCTCATCGTTACTTGGATTGTCTTTGTGACGGGGATGGGCTCATGTTTGGGTGTCTGGAGTTGGGCGTGGGATGTCGGAGAGACTCCTTATGCTCCTCCTGAGCTCGAAGACGACCCGACTCTGCCAATTGTTGGGTACTATCCTGCGCTCATTATACTAACGTCTGTCATGGCTTGGGTATGGGTTGTCGTTGCTTGGGTTGGGATGAAATACTTTAGGCACGCAAAGATCAGTGGAGATTGATAGCCTCTCTACTTCTGATAATAACATACCCAATCGTAGCCTGTTGATCCTGCAGTCCAACGTCTACGTCAGTGAGGCCATCGCTATTCATTCGAGATAGTCTGATTTGAGACTTGCGAATAGCATCACCACTCGAGTGCGGCAGATCAACCACGACGCGTGCACGCGTGTATATATTTAGAGTCGCGTATCATTATTAATGACTTCCAAACCTTTAACACAGTTTCAATAATAGCACACACACATCTTTCTCCGCAAATATGGCGCCTTGGGGAGCTGAACACTCCGTATATTACGAAATTATCGATACAGAAGCCGAGGAAGCGTTAGAGCTTGTTAGAACTGAGAAATGTAGGCGCCTGTTCTCAAATTGCTTGAAGCTGCTTAAGTGTTATTATATATAGCTTACTTACTCAGACGTTTCTGAATACGAGCTAGGATCCGTGGACGCTAGTTTCATAGGCGTTTTTAACAGACTTCCGAACCAATTCAAGATCACTGTGTTAGTTGATATATTTTTGCCCCGGTCTATATATCATCCAAGTCATCTGCTAAAGTGTAGCAAAACTATGGATCTATACTTGCATACGCCTAAAAACAGTATACCAGAAGGTAGCGAAGCTCTCGAGCTGCTCAACACCCCAAGACTATAAGTCTCCCTATAGCGCTGCCCTGCCATCATGCCACAAAGCTAACTCTTTCAACCTCTATCAATGAACTAGCAGAGCTAGGTCTTCCAGATGCCAGTTTCATATGTACTCACACAAAGTTTCCCATTAAGCTGCAGGTAATAGTTCTACTTGAGAGGCTCCTCCCAGGTGCCCGAATCATCCGAGTAATTACGGTACCAAGAACAGACAGTAGATATACCGCTGCTTATATCCACCCAACAAGATTCCGTACGTTATCCACGGTCTTAAAGGCGACTTAGCACCTTTCATTAAGTCCATCCTGAAGCCAGCCCCATACTTGGGACTTAACAGCTTCCGGTGGTATAATCACAAACTCGACACCCTGTACTTTAAGTACGCCTCTTGCACAACCGCACGAAACGATATCTATACCAAATATATTAGTACTATAGAAAAAGCTAGCAGCTTCCTCCGGGCCACAACAAGAGATCCGACACGGCTGTAGTTCGCCGTATCCAGGTTACTTGGTGTCAAAACCAGGACATTCCTAGCAAAATCCTGGGCTTTTTCCGCAAGGTTCGACACCTCGAAAAAGTCGTTCTTATTCTTCTTAACGCCCTTAAAATTTCATAATATATTACTAATTTCTATTATATATAGATTAACTGACTTAGATTATAGGGATAGTATCTAGCGCAGATATCCCTTTATATTAGAACTAATCGACTATAATAATATTCGTATTTAGGCTAAGAAGAATAATACTAATAATAATAATCTTATAGTAGATAAAGAAGATTTTTAGGAATTATTTTCTAGAGAATCCGAAGATAAGTAAGATAAGGTTATAATTATTCAGATTTTTAGGTATTAGAGCTTACGGAGGATAAGAATAAGTATATAGAGTCTGAGTCTGAGTCTGAGAAACTCGAGGCTGAGGAGTCCTAGATCGAGGATTATAATTCTGAGCAGGAGATTGAGGATTAGGAGGACGAGGATTAGGCTTTATGAATATCAAAAAATGAGCTAATAATATTATTGATACCTTTATATAGACTACTAACTTTGTATTGCAAATTCAATTATAGAATACTTTCTATCTGAGTATATCTGCTCTTACTTATAAACCGAGGCTACGTATATTCCTCTCTAGTAAAAATTCTGCAAATTTATTCTAAAGTTATGAAATTACTATCAGATGATACTATAATCTCAACGTCACGTAACGATTTGATAGCTTTATTAATATATCGAAATACTATATTCTTGCTCTTGAAAAATATTCAACTCGTTCTATATGTCTGTATTCCTGTCTGACGCGTCGCTGCGATTATTAATGTTATGATACTAGCAGATATACCTTGACGCGCTCGAGAGCGCGTTTTTGCCTTGCTCGCTTAATTTGTTGATATCGTCAGTTTCAGCTTGCCTGAGGTATAATAAAGGCTTTAAGGCGTAATAAACAGGTCCAAACTATAACTAATCTAGGCGCATCTATACTATCTATACTATATACTATAATTATTAAATCTATTTAAACATATAAGGACCCAGCTTACAGCCCTTCTAGAATATGTTCCCCCTTGTGCAGCGTAACTTGTGGCTCAAGTTGACTAGCGCTGCGCATTAGCAAGGCAAGGCGAGCTCGTCTCAACTGCTGGCCAACAGGCTAGCCACTCACCGCTCGAGTTGCGGCAGGCTAAGCTGCGGCAGATCAACCACGTTACCGCACGTCGTGGTATAAATTTCGAACGGCAGTTGCACATCTGGAGTTCAGGTTTTAAAATACTTTTTCGTAATAAACACTACGATATATCTAAGTATATCTGATCCAGATGAGATGAATATAACTACCCCTATCCGTAATTCTTCTGTTAGACTTTACGTCGATTCCTCCCCTACATCGACCAGGGAATTCCGTACACCGGACGCGCCTCCTTCCCCCTCTTTATCTGACATAGAAGACAGCTTCGAGGAAGAATCTCCAGAGAGCGTCAAAGATTATATACCCGAAAACCATGAAAGCTCAAAGTGCTGCCTTTGCGATGCATATGGACCCTTTACATACGGGAATTATAGCTTCGAATAGCTCTGCGACAAGTGCGACCATGAACGCTGCGATAATTGCACCCTTTACGATGAAGACAACTATTCCATGTTATCGGGATGTAGTGATGAGCATGACTATGATAGAGAGAGGAAATATCGGTGCTATAATGATGAGGCCGATAAGGCTATTGCGAAAGTTGCAGATCCAAACAGTAAGTGACAACCATTCCTTGCAGCGAAATCGAAGACTTCTGAAGCTGACTTGCCTTCAGTCCCCCATTCTTACATCCTCGAGGATGGCGTTGATGATCTCGATTTCTTTGACGTGGCCTTTGACGAATTCAAGAAAGAGACGAGGACTGGAAGACAGGTCTTGGCCCCTGAATTGAAGTATCAAATCGCCTTCGAAGTTTTGATGCCCGAGCCTCGAGTCATCCGCGCTATTTGGAGACGCTCTACTAAATGCCTCACATATCGCGCCCATCGTCCAGCCAATATGATGCCATTCATCCTCAAGGCTTTTGGTGGTTTCCTTCGCGCTCGCGCTCTCAGATTCGTTGACCCCGCGCCAGATCTTGGGTGCCCTTCCTACCCATGGTTCCAATACAACAGCGATACACTCTTCATCGACTACAGACGATACGGCAGTCGCGACGTGGATGCCCAGGAGTATGTCGACGCTATCAAGCTCGCTGCGAAGAAGCTCCAGGTCCACGTCAACGCCGGCAAGCCTGTCGTCGCTCGTCTTCGCGTCAGTTAGTGCCAGAACTATGAAAATCCTCATGAGATCTTAGGGGTTTTCCGCAACATCGCCGGCATTGAGAGTATCAACCTTAATGCGCATGACCATTATCACACCTGGGAAGATGCTACAACGCAGTATCAACACCGTAATCAGTGGGACCCTGCTAGAATGCAGAAGATGGTCAATAATAGTGACCTTATCGGTACTCCACCCTATCCATTCACAGTGAGATTATTCAAGTGTGATAGTACGGAGTTTATTTATGGCGATAAGCCTCTTCGTGAAGAGTGGGAGGAGAATAATTCGTCTGATGATGGTGATAAGGATGAGGAAGATGGCTCGGACAATAGAGATGATAAGGATAACTAGGCTACTGATAAATGATCTGGTATAGTGTTATTATATAGTGTATTTTATATAAACAGTAGATTGAGGAAAGCGTTATTTCGATATTTATTTTAGGTTCATGCATTTGGAACAGCGTTTCCATAGCATTGTATGATTAGTTGCCTGTGTCTTGCCTATGGGTCTTTCCTACGAAGGGCTTACGATGATACGAAGGAATGAAACAGTCTAACCTAATCTGATGTTCGATTTCGCTTTAATTAATCTTCGATATTTACATGATGCTATCGAATCCTCAGTCATGAATATCTCGAAAGTCTTTTGATAAACTTCTCGAAGTGTAACAGATGAATCTCGAAATTCCTCCTCGGTATATGAGATGGATCTTAGGTTCTTGTATACGGTAGCCATGATAATTATTAAACTCTTCGTGATCTAATTCCTCAAAAAGCTCTCCTCCATCTTCGATCTCCTGATCTTCTCTCATCCCTCGGTTCCAAAAATTTATTTCCACTACTCAGTCATAAGTACCAGCCGACAGATACAGCCTCTAAGCTTTTCCACGTCACTTCTCATAGTACCATCCTACTTCATGAGATACCCACATGGCTCCTTGTCAATCCTTCACTTTCAAAGATACAACTTCAAGGCGTCTCCCTTACGTCCGCTGAGTGTCATCCACCCCCCGACGGAAGCAAAATCCGATACCTACAATCTTCTCCGCAACTATGCATCCATTCGCAGTCACAAATTTACGAATGAGTACAAAACTTTTTGCACCTGTCAGAATGTCTAATCGTGCTCGGAGCTTCTCTTCTCAAAACTGGGTAAGAAGCCGCTTGTAGGATGTCGGCTTTGGGCAAGAGTGCTCCACGAGGAGGACTTTCCGGAAGGAAAGATGGACTATGCTAATATTTCTACAGTCTATGAATTTACGATACTCCTCAGTGGAACGATTTGTGCCTGTTGCGAAAAGCTCGCAGATATGATTTACTGACTGGAGTGGAGCGGCGACGAAGGTAGTGTCGTCTTTTGAATCTGGAATCGTGATTTTTGAAAGATAGGAAATGGCTGGCACAATCTGTAGGGGGCGACGCTTGTGCGCAGATGTTGCTGGAAGTATGTAAGTCTGAAAGGACGTGACATGTATGGCCCTTGGTGTATTAGTAGCAAGTGAGAGGGCCTCCTGCGTACGGAGATCCGGAGGAAAAGCGGTGGCGATGTGGAGGATGTAAGAGACGCGTCTTTGTCTATAATCAGGTCTCACTGATTGTCAAAAATAAGGGACACAGCTGATCAGAGGAATAGAAGGGTGGGAGTTCATTGACGTTGTAGGCATATTCCTGGCAATGCTGCAAAAGTATGACGCCAGGGATTGTGAATTTCTTTGCGGAGAGTTGTGGAAGCTTGGCTATTCGCTCTGTGAAAGCTCCTTTCCTTTGAAATTCAGCCAAAGCTAATTTGTTAAGGGGCCAGAAGATCATTTCTTATGGCTGTAATATGTCCGACCCTTAGAAGTTTCTGCCTAGGACTGCCAGTGCCGAGAGAATCGCTGCGAGGTCACATCCGTTTCTGGAGCTGCAACTATTAAATTTTTCCATAAGATGCAGTCGAACATATCTTAATTCACCTGAGGATATTGTAGTACTAAATGAAGAGTTGCAAACGAGTGAGTTGTCAACTCTTAGGTTTCATAAAGGCATTCGTTCAAGCAGGTACTATAATGATTACATTTTGCCATGCAGAAGGCCTCTGTGTAGATTCGTAAGCCTTGTCAAAAGATTCCCACGTCTCTTCGGAGACTCTCAACCAGATGATACGATCATAGCAGAAAGCAAACCACATCACAACGTTCCCTAATGTAAGTTTAGAATTTCAGAAACAGATCCGATGCTTACCAATTAGTAACAAGGTACCTGCACCGCTACTACGTCTCACGACCTTTAGTTGCAAGGTTTTATATGAGAAATCAAATGTTAAATTCGTGACTTCTTCTCACACATAAATCAGCTTTAGAGTGTTCAGATGCCCGCATGATGTTTCTGAAGTAGCACCCAAAACGGGGTCCATGATAAAATACCACGGTTTTGGCAGTATTTTGATATTCAAAGCTTAGCAGACGTTCTCAGGAAAGAAAGAGATGAAGCAAAATGATCTAAAAGATCTGGAAGATCGGCCTGTCTCCAGTGGACAATCGAATCGAAGTATGGCGGATATCAATGATCCAGACCTCAAAGCCCACCTGGTGGATGTTACCCATCAATATTTTCGTCACCCTGTCTCTACAGTAGAGATACGTCGTTCTGCAACAGAATTCGAATGCGAATGAGAAAATAGCAGAGAAGGGTAATATGTAGATTAAGACGACGAGGAGATCAGCATCCAGGGGGGATTACACTTGAGGCTGTTGAAGTCACTAGACAGATCTGACCTACAGATAAGATTTCAAACGATCAATGCTAAATGCTGTCTCATGAGATCCAAGTATCAGTGAATTTCTATTCCGAGTTCACTCATCAAATGCGACTTGATAGTCGAGTTAGAAATCAATCGGGACGTCAATTGAGTTATGCATTTAATAATATTAATGTACGCTAGCCAGGCTTGTGGGCGGTGAGAGCTAGTGCTGGCAGATTCAAAAAGCTGCTATCAAAATTATTTTCAGGATAAGCATCAGCGCCCACACGAGCTCTCCAGAAGTCCAAACTCAATACCACAATACCGCCACGATGGTTGCGAAAACAAAAAGCAAGCTGAAGATGGCTTTGGCCGCGGATAAGGGAACCGACTTCCTTAAACAGCATTTGAAGAAGAAGGAAAAGGCTGCGAACAAATTGAACAAGGAAAAGGCAAGCAAAAAAGGCGGGGAGAAGCCTGAGGAGGATTGGGTGGATGTCGAGGAAGAAAAAGGAGATGGAGGTGCTGAATTGGATCAGGAAGCAAGTGAAAGTGATGAGGAGAATGAGGAGCCTATGAAGGTAGGGCCTTTTGCAATTGCGCTGCGACGAAGAGGTACTGATTCTTAGCAGATTGACTTTGCTCGTCTCGATGAGAGCGACAGCGACTCTTCGGCAGGTGATAACGATCGGAACGATGAGAACTCGGAGGAGGAAGACGACGAGGATATCCCAATGTCAGACCTTGAGGAATTAGAAGACGATGAGAGAGAGGATCTTATCCCCCATCAACGCCTTACAATCAATAATACCGTCGCCCTCACTGCAGCTTTAAAACGAATTGCGCTACCCATATCGAAACTCCCTTTCTCAGAGCATCAATCTGTCACGACTTCTGCGCCTGTCGAAATCGCTGATGTCTCCGACGATTTGAACCGCGAATTAGCATTTTACGCACAATCCCTATCTGCGGTACAAGATGCACGGAAGCAATTGAAGGCAGAGGGCGTACCCTTCACCAGACCTACAGATTACTTCGCGGAGATGGTTAAAGCAGATGAGCACATGGCTAAGATCAAGGCAAAATTGATTGATGAGGCAGCTGGCAAGAAAGCAAGCGCTGAGGCGAGGAAGCAAAGAGACTTGAAGAAGTTTGGAAAGCAGGTACAGGTCGCGAAGCTGCAAGAGCGTGATAAAGAGCGAAAGCAGACTTTGGACAATATCAAGAATCTGAAGAGAAGTAAGGTGTCTCCACAATCACGCCTTGGGATGGGACTAACACTATTTTAGAACGTCAAGGTGCTGACACAGAAACAACAAACGAAGCTGAGATGTTCGATGTTGGTGTTGAGGAGGAGATAGGTGCGAAGACCTCGAGGAAAGACCGACAAGGCCCCAATAAACGCGCAAAGAAGGATGAGAAATATGGTCATGGAGGCAAGAAGCGATTTAGCAAGAGTGGCGATGCACAGAGTACTGGTGATCTAAGAGGATTCTCGAGTAAGAAGATGAAGGGTGTTGTCAAGCAAAGGCCTGGAAAGGCTAGAAGAGCAGGCAAGAAGTAGATAAATGGTCAATTGGGAAACATAAAATTGGGACGGATCATGTGGCGTCACGGCTGTCTTGGGGTGGCTCTGGTCATTGGCCTTGTTCAGTACCCGTGGGTGTAGATATACCATGCACTTCTTATGTCTGTCAATTAGGTGGATGGCGGGTTGAAAGCCGAAGGCCAAGATCTTGTATTCCTTCTTCTACATCTTAGTGATCATTCTCCTCTTTGCGTAGAAGATCTGTCCTACCATTTGACCGGCTTCCAATGCCATGATCAATCACGGATTTGGTCATCCGCGTTGTGCTCGTCCAGGAATATCCGTTCCAGAGAGGAAGTCTCTCTGCGAGTTTCAAGCCTTATATTGTGTCAAATCGCAGCGAAGGGCCTCAGTTTCATATCGCTATTATGTTGCATGAACAGAAGTCGAATGTGCGTGTCACTTGGTGCATGCTACATGGTTGTTTGGGGATTCGGGATTTATGATTCAACTTACATTTACTCGTACATGTACAGAACAGAATATCTATGTCAGGCGTTCAGTATCTTATACTCAACAAACTTCGACTAAGCAGAAGATATAACGTTACCTGCATCAGCTATGCGCTTTCAAGAACCGAGGTGTCATCACTCGGAGTAAGGGCGGAAGAGGGGCGTGAGTTTATGCCTCCGGCCATCTGTCCTTCGAATCATAGACCAAACCCGATCATCAGGATTGAAATTCAACCCTCCAACATCTTCATCCTCACAAACAGCACCAACAAGCATCAAACTCTGGAAGACCTTCATCATTCCTGTTCTTTCAGCTTTGAGAACCTCCTTGGACGCAGTAGAACTTCGAGAACTTTTGTGTGCTTTGGTGTTCCAGGAAAACGTTCTAAGTTGTGGTCTCCGACTCTTACCTTTGATCTTGTAGAGACGATCGCGGTAGTAGTCTGCGGATTCGTGAAGGTCGAGATACTCGAGGATATCTATGATTGTCAGTGTACTCTCTGCTGGGATGGGGCCGAGATTCACTTGGTTAAAACTGTTCTTTCATACTTCTTCGACCTTTTCCCATTTCTCGAGCTCGGCAAGTTGGATGAGCTGTAGAAAGGACTCTGGATGGATAGTCTCCAAACGCTGGATAATGCCGGCGAGCAGTTTGATCCAGCTGACGATTCTTTCGCCGTCAAGCGTACCTGCATGTTGGCGAACTTCAACGGTTGGCTTCGAGTTAGAGGCAGGATATCTCACTTTTTCCAAAGCATTGTTGCCGTTGAAAGCGAGGAATTTGGTGCGCTGAGCACATTCTGCTGCGCGGAGTACGCTTTCGATATTCTCACAGTTATAAAACTCAACGATTCCTTGGAGATTTGATGGATTTACTCCCCACGTGCGAGGAAATTCGTCAGCCATGTGAGATGCTTCTCGGAGGCCTCGACAGTAATAGTTGTTTTGCCTAACTTCGGCATGGAGACTGCTTATTTGAGTTTCGAATGTCCAGAGGAAGACGAAAAGCTTCTGCATGGTGCGGAAGTCAAAGGTCGTGGTTCCAGCCGAGAGATGAACGTGGAGGCCGGTTGACTCGTTTGGATCAGTCAGGTACTTCTCTGTGATTGTCGTACAAACTTTCAGGATCAATTCCAGCGAAGCAGGTGTGAATGGTAAGGCAGGCGAATTGATCTCCATTGGGAACCAATTGTAAGCTGTACCGTATGTTGCCGAAATACTTGAATCGTCCAGTATGTCCCAGGCGGAGGGGTCTCCATCGCCATTCCATGAATATCCTGACACTGGACACCCGATAGATATGAGAGTATCTCGAACGGCGTACTGTATGCTTTTCTGGTAAGCAAATTTTGCGACGGATTCGGAGAGGTGTGATGGGATGGAACCACCATAGGTATCTCTATAAATCTGTTCTACGAATTTTGTTGCTTCGGCGGTGGTGGGAAAGAAAAGCTGGCGAGTCTCTGTGGGATCTTCCAAGATGTTATCCGCGTCAAGGTAGGCGAGGTTGAACTCGAGTTCGACGCCGAATGTAATAGGAGATGCCATAGCTGCTTAGCGAGACTTTGCCGAGCTTCCATCCTGCGTGGAAGCATTGATTTATGTTTCTAGTCGAAGAAGTATAGTTTTCTGTTTTCTTCACTTGTACAGCTTTAAGCCAGAAACAATAGAATTGTGAATTTATTTGTTGTGTCAACAAAGCATTCGGGGAACTGTCCCTCTCAATGCAAAATTTAGGAGGTGTTCTTTGTTGGAAACTCGGCTTAATCCTTGGATAATGTAGACCGTTCGCTTCATCTCCATCGGACTGAAGATTTTGTCAAGCCGCCAACTGACTTCTTAATATGGAGAGCATCATCATCGGGCAAAGAAAAACAAGACTTATTCCACACTCACATCAGTCCTACAACTCAAATTCCATCTCACGCTTCACTGTCTATTACCGAAATCTCAACACATCTTACAAAATCATCATTGGAAGCTTACATTTGGTTGCAATCATCATGGCTTCTTCTCCCCCCTAGAGATCTTGTAGCCCGTCTTCTCTCTCTATCACTCTGACCGAAGCTGTTCCACTTTGTCAAGAAATTACCATCATGGTCAAAAGCAGTGAGAGGCTCGGAAGAAAGGATAGCATTGTTAGCACAGCTCAAAGATGTACGGTCATCAATTGCATACGTCCTATGGGGATAATGGATCTTCGTAATCTCCGCACTCAAGACGGCCGCTCATCGAAGATGGTCCACGCGGAAGTTGGAAATATTGAGGGAAGATGCTACTTCGGACCCAAGGGGGACTACGTTGCCTGCCTACATCTGGACACTTTGGAATCGCGAACGAGGCTCGACAGAGATTGGAGGCGAGTGATACCTCTATCACCTCCTCGACCTGCTCGTTGAATGGAGACATTCGGGATGAGTTGTCGGAATGGTTTGATCAAGTGTTGTTTTCTCTTGGTTGCGGGATAGATAACATTCCCGAATTTGGAATTACACGAGACGGACAAGGGAAAAGTTCAACCATAATGGGAAAAATGCCCGCAGGGTAGGGTATCGAATTATCGCCACCCCTACCTGTGAAAACAGCAAAATAAATTAAGAAGATGAAAAATGACAGCCCTAGGCTTACGGAGGCCAAGGGCTGAAAAAACCTTTTGCGAAATGAGGATTCCATTCTTACAATTCGGATGTGTCGCGGTCGTTTGGTTATTGTCGATCCCGGTGATGGGGGCAGGAGGTGCTAAAAAGATATCGGTTTTTGATTTGACGACTTGGAAGGACTTGGAATACTTACGAGGTAGTCAACGGATGGTGAACAGGGTACGATCGCGCTTGACTGGTGTTGTAGACATCCCAATTGTTAAGCGAGGTAGGACTACCTACGAGCTGAAGGAACTCTACGCTCATTTGTGACGATATGTAACGCCAAAACAATTGCGATCCTACGAAGATCCAAACAAAGGCTTTGTAGCTCACTCTGAAAACGAGCTTTCATGTAAGAAAAGGTCCATAAAGAAGAAGATTGATTCTCAAAATTACAACTGGACTTTGACAAAGCCTTTACCTGCAGTACAATATACGGTACTCATTTGAATTACTCGACTGTCAGAACACTGATGAATTTGAGGACATTATCTGGCACCTTTCGCAACAGCTACGTTAGAAAATGTATAAATAAAGACGTCAGCTCAAGTCTCACTGATTCTTGCCCAGGCTTCTGTCACTGTTCTTCTTCCTACACTATCTTTTTCCAGACTACTCAACACACAACCATCATCAAAATGTCTTCGACATTCCACATGAGAGATTCCTACATCTCCAGCCACAACTCCACGTTCTCCTCCTCCCGCAGCATCAGAGGAACATATACCAGCAACGGTATAAGTATCTCCTGGGAACGTGATTTCTTACGGATCAACGGCATCAGATACAGAGCATCGGACTTCCAGGTCGAAGCAACTGGAGATCTCATAGTCGAAATTGTGAATAACGTCTTGACTATCAACGGCATCAAAGCTACTTCTCTAAACACCAACGCTGGAGGAATGGAACTTGCCACAGGGCTGTGTCCGTTCCGGAAGCCGCTTGACGGGGTTGTTAATCTTCTCGCCATTCTGATCATCATCTTCGGTTTCCTTGCGCTGGCGGATTTTCTCTAGGTATTGTTTGCTTGATTCCTGATAGGGTGAGTCAGACGAGGTGCAAGATTTCTTTAGTTCAATCAATATCAACCGATATTTGATTTGCTCCTTGCTTCATTAGTTCACTTTGATAGTGCACAGATTCAATCTCGATAAAATAAACTTGTTTCTAATATAATAATAACTTCCGCTTGAATAAGTATCTCCTGTGAGACGTGATAATAAACGAGCTTAGGGGGATCTAAACAAAGGCTTTATTACTTCCTGTGAAAGCCGAAGATCCAACTCAAGGATCCAGATAAAATGCTACTCTCTACTCTAAATTACACTTCAGATAAGTTATCTAATCTCTAATCTTCGGAAAATATTACTAGGATCATATCAAGAATTCTTCCTTAAACTTGATAGTCTTTCTTGACGGCTAACAGATTATCTTTGTAAGATACTGTTTATACAGAACAATAGGTATATAACTTGGAACAAGCTTGCGGCTTTGTTCTTGCCATTGTTATGTCGCATAGGGTATGTTGTTTTGAACTGCTTGCTGGCCAGGAACATCAGGAGGATAGTTAAACAAAATTTATGCTCCCCTCAAGACAAATTTATGCAGCAACATATAAGTAGCAGGTACCGGTCCAAGTTTCCCGAACTTTGTTTTCAAGCACTCTGCTACACTTAATTCCTCATACCCCATCAACACTCTCAGCTACTCAGCCTCATACTACCGTACCATCACCACCACCACACCATAACATGGATATCCCTCAAATGGTCAGCGGTATGAGCATCACATGGGATGGCTGTGACATTCTCATCAACGGCATTAAGCCCAATCTTCGTGATTATCATGACGAAGAGAGCGCGTACTACTATGACGAGCAAAATGGTCCCATCATCGAGATCAACGGCGATGTCTTGACCATCAATGGGATCCCCGTGAACCCTTCCGATTACGAGATCGAAGAAGAAACCGCCCCTAGGGAGCGAGAGGCTGCGAGACGTCTTGCCAGGCACGAGGAGGTAGGGAGACTTATCACGCATTCTGTGTTGGGTGTTGTCTTTGCCGTGCTTGCTTACTGCGTTGCTATCGGGCTGAGTGCTGGTCCACTTTCGGTTGTTGAGTAATGAGATATCGGTCCATGCGCAATAGGAAGAGAGGAGATGTTTGATCCATTTTGGCGCTCAATTTCTCCAGAGTCAACTTTATTTAGTCCTTGCGTTCTTTCTTTCCCTTTTGGGCCATGAGGAGCATAGAAGCAAACCGAACATAAAAGAATCAAAAATTCCCCAACCTTAAAGTTATACTTCCTTTCCAATCTTGACCATAAGCGAGCTTGCGGCGACCTAAGTCAACCAAATATTGCACTCCCCTCTCACGAGCAAAACTTCATGATGATTCACATTACAGTGCATGGCTTTCTTGACAAGGAAGGATCCAGAATGATCTCCTAATCGTCCGTAAAATATCAATATGCATGCTTAGTACAGCGAAATGCCGGCGAGGAGTCATGAGCTTGTTTACCTGGTCAGAAAATCCGCTCTTTATATGCAGTAAGTCACTTTCTAGTTCGCAGGGTTATCTGTCGTACGTTGCGATCCCTCTGCTCTACCGTACTTTGTCACCAGTAACACCGGGCATGACACACAAACCCCGACGTCTTGAGGTCATTTTGACCTCTACTAATACGAGGGTTCCAGGATGTCATATCTAAACAGGACTTTTGAGCGAAAATTGAAGTGACGTACATGAATACATTGACACGATATGTAACAAACTTCAGAATCGAAAGTTCTGAGATTTTATGTCATCTGCTTCTTGCTTTTATCTTCTTATTATTTTTGCAAAGACGGTTCTTAGGTCGTTTAGACATAATTTAGCATTTTACGTTCTGAGTTCACATATTTACTTCATTTCCTAGTCCCGTGTACAACAAGTGAGATCAGAATTAAGGCTTTGAGCAACTGTGACCCTTTGGTTCCAGGTACAGATTGTAGGGAGCCTTGAAAAGAACATCATGGAGGAGAGATTTCCCAGCTAGTCGGAATCTACCTAGTCATTTTCTGGCCAGAGACCGACCCAGCATTAAGCACCAACAATACACCGAGAATGTCTCCATCGACCCGCCCATATCTGGCCCGGAATGCAGACGGAAAGTGTTAGCGCTGCAGAGATTTTAACACAACAGATCAAGTCCCGATCCCAACACACTACGAGTACGCTCCAGACTGTTCATTCTGCGTTACGAGACACGAGCTCCAGGATTCGTGTTATTTCCCTGATGTGACGAACATAGACGAGACCGCCAGGGCAGACGCAGAGAGATTGATGCTCTGTCGCTTCTGCAGAGATTTCTGCCATCTGATCTCCACAGGTCTCCCGCCATCTGACTTTCCTGCACACTGTGAATCTCGCAGTGGGAGACTCTACTATAAAGATTTATCCCTTCTACCTGCAGTGACCGAGGGTGAGGAGCTGGAGCGTCAAGGAAGTGTGTTAGTTAAATAGGATAGCGCTCGATCTGGCGAAGTGGTTCGTTCGGGGTGTTTGTTTCTCAGTGGTGGTGATCATTCTGTTTCAATGACCACACTTACCTCGCTCGATGGTTCACCACGGCAGGTCCATTTTCGTCCCTGGAAGAAGAAAATTCCTTAATGCCTTCACATCACCGCTCTCGACGCCCTTGGATGAGCTGAGCTCTCCGAAATTTGCCGTTATCTAATTCTTTGCTTGGTCTCCTTCTCTTGTATTAGCGAGCGTTTACGAGCAGGGCAGAAATCTCGGTACAATTGAATTGAATTTATTTCAATCTGAAATTTGACTTCTTTGTTCCTTTGTGTAAGTAATAATTGTCCAATCAAACTACCAGAATAACAATCCATTTGTATTGACGTCTTACCCAAGTGACATAGATGTTCGTTTTATCCCGAGAAAATGTATCTTAGCAGCACCGTAGAGTTCTTTGCACAGAGCAGCATAACAGAGTTGCAAAGAGCAAACAATGACCCACCTCCGGAATGCTAGTAGTATCTCACTGCTCTGTTTTACATACCTATCTTCAAACATATATATCTATTAATGTCCACTTACACTAAGACGTGACACGTAGAACTTCAATCTAAGCGTACGTAATTAAGACAGATGTAGAAAGCGCGACCCTTGGCCATGGGTGTAGCTGACGGTCACCGCCAGATAAAACACCGCTTGTAAGTGTTCCTAAACATTTGACAGGGAAAGCACGGGTACACGTGATGGGAAATTTGAAGGTTGTTGAGATAGTCATCGCGAAGGGAGGAAATTTGCGGAAGAAAAGAGGCTGTAAGGAGAATTGAAATGAGTAGATCCTGAAAGGTAAGTCACGTATTAAAGCAGAAGCAGAAACGAACCTGAAATCGGTGGCGGAGCACATGATATTTAGACCTTCTACGATCGGTGGTGAGGTCTTGAGAGTAGGTTCGCGAATCCTTTTGCGCGCTGGGGGTAAGTAACATATGAAGTCTAGAACTCTGATACCAGGTCTTGTGCGGCTGGTGTGGGTTGTTCATTTGCTTTCTCTCCCTATTGTACACATCCTGCAAGCAGGAACCCAACGCCAAGCACAACTCCCTTTTGGCGCCAAACGCTCATCGATAGCCAATCCATAATGACCTGGCAGCTCTCAGGAAGCTGCGATGATATCTGATGCGATCTACTCAGATCCGACGCCAGATATTTTTCCCTGTCAATGATCCAAACTCGCCCTCTTCTTATGAGAAATAGACGAAAGCACCCTTCCCAACAGTCGGACTTGTTTCCATCTTCCTACGAAGTCTCGAGTAACGCTACTCAGGAGCTCCTCGCTTTCGAAGCATCCGAGCTCATCTTAGTTTTCTCGTGCCACTCGTCAAGAAACTTCTCAACCCTTGGAGCCCAGACCTCCTCTCCTTTCTCCAATTCCTCCCACTCCAGTACATTCTTTCCTAACTCAAATTCGCCCTGTCTGGTTCTCTCCAATTCAGCCATCAGTGCAGCGGATCCAACAGCAGCACCTAGGTCATGACATAGAGAGCGCACGTAGAAACCTGATGTGACGGTCATTCGGAGACGCACTGCTGGTGGTCCTTTGGGCTTGCTGTCTTCTGAGGTTTCTTCCTTGATGTCAGTGTTTGTATCTTCCATAGCCTCTTCCTTTATCTGATCTTTCGGCTCATCTTTGTTCTCAGCCTCTGCAACAGGCAAAGTCTCAATACTTGGTTGTGGAGCGGATTCTTCAGTCGGTGATGGTAAACCACCGGACATCATTGCTGTATCAGCAGAGGAGGGTGGTGCAGCTTTGCGGGATTTCGTGGGTGGACGTTCAAGAATAAGATCATCTTGGTCTTCGCTGAATTTGCGCTTCTTTCGCTCGAAGTTCTCGCGGGCCAGGTCTTCTTCCTCATTTGGGATGGGTGTGGTTGCGCTTTCGGTTTCGGGTGCAGGTTGGATAGCACTTTCCTCCACGGTTGCATTCACTGCCTTGCTTGAGTTCACGAAACCATGCGCCTTCTCCAAATTCGCTTCTTCATTTACTTTGTCGACAAAAGTCTTTGCTGACCCAACCTCTGTGGCTTCTGGTTCAGATTTTACTATGATATCGGAGGTCAGTCTCGTCTTTCGCATCCACCACCCCAGTACCTTTCGTGTCAACAGGCAGAGGGGACCTACCCTTTTCCATCTTCCCTGGTCGGGCACCTGGCTGGACATTCTCTTGTTTCCAAAGCTTACTCGCGATATTGATCTCAGCATGCCCAGCTTCATCTGATGGTGCGACGTGAGAGTGGGTTCCACCTTCCATCCATTCTACAAGCTCCAAGTTCAACACCTCAACCTCTCTTCTCTGAATCTCCTTAGGTATTTCCTTTCCTTCTCTAGCATATTCATACAATGGCTTACCATTCATCTTCAGCGCGGAGTAGAGAGGAGGTAATTGCATGAACTTCCCGCGAAACTGCTCCAAAGCCTCTTCGACCATCTCCCTGGTGATATGATCATATGGACCTCGTTTCAGAACCTTTCCCACCCGATCATATGTATCCGTATCCGTTCCGAATAGGACGACTGTTTCGTATACTTTTGTGCAAAGCAGGAAGTCCTGGAGCGATTTCGTGCCTTTACCAACGCCCGCGATCAAGACTCCGGTCGCCAGAGGGTCTAGGGTTCCTCCATGGCCGATCTTGACTTGAATCTGCTTCTCCTTCCGCCTCTTGCGCTGGTTATGCGATTCGCGTTCCCGGGCAGCTCTTTCAGCTGCTAGCCATGGCGCAAACAATTCGGAGGGGTTGAAGTGCTTTTGAAGGTCGCGCAACACTTGAGCTGAAGATACGCCGGTAGGTTTGCGAACGGCTAAAGTCTTGTGAGCAATTCTGCTGACAAGTTGAGAATAGGAAAAAAGGAGAAGGAGATCTCTCCTACCAAATACGCCTTCCATGATCTTTTTTGGCGTCATCTTCCTCCAGATCGTCCTTGTGGACATTCGTCTTGCGGTTGTGATTGAGATAAAGAGACAGGGGCTGGATTGGATTGGATTGGATTGTATTGGCCGGTCCTTCGCTGTCTGCTGGTCCCTTCAGCTACTGAACGAACCAACGTACGAAACTTTTCCAGATCGCAGACAAAGGCGCGCGCACGATAAAGCTACAGGGGTTGTCTTATCGTGAACGCTAAATCAGGTGAGCAGCTGCACAAGTGATCTATTTTGAGCTTAGCCTCGCCCTAGGGCTGGAGCCTACAGTAGTCTAGCGTGAAAATCTTCCCACAAGCTAGGTAAGCACGGCCGATTCTTTTTATTCCAAGGTTAATCCCTCCCCACTATCCGGCAGAACCTCGAGACGAAAGACAGCCATCCTAATACGGTAATTTACTCGAATACGAGCGATACGATGGCGCCTCCAATGAAGTCGAAGCTGAAGGCGAAGTCAACTGCTGCCGCTGCTGCACTCAGCCGCAAGCGCAAGCGCATTGCCAATGCCGCTGGATCTTTAGAGGACATTGACATTGTTGGCGGTATGGAAGACGATGTAGGATATGACAGTGGGGATTCTACCATCAGCGAGTCACGGGCTGCTCTGCTGAAGCTAAAGCTGGAGAAGGATGCCAGTGACAAGAAGGGTGACAAGCAGATTGACAAGCAGGTTGACCAGAAGAGTGCCAGTGAGAAGCAGGATGACAAGAAGGTTACCAATGTCAAGAAGGTCATCAAGAAGGTTGACAGACAGAGCCATGATACCGTCAAGGTGATCGTCCGCCAGGAATCAGAGATCTTTCACGGTGTTAAGAGCAAGGAACCTACTGATCTCGACAACCATCCATGTGAGTATTTTATTATCCAAACCAATTCAAGCCAAACCAAGTCTAACCAGTCCATTGCAATGAATGCTATCTAACATCTTCAACCAGGCCACCTTCTACTTGAGGTCAATGTCATTCCACCCCCTGGCGTTGGCACACAGAATGACTCATCCTACCGAAATATCCTTCTTCAGGCTGTTCCAGGTTCCCAGCTCAAGATCGTGGGTAATGTGGTTATTGATAGCGATAACAAGGCTCAATGTAAGTCTAGAACCAGAGCTAAATACCATTCATGCTATCTATCTATCTTGTTATCGAAGCTGACCTGAACATAGTGACCACGGGTGCTGGAAAAACTTCTGCTGATCACAATGGAAGAATTAGGATGGAGATTCCGAACGTTTCGATGATCTCAATTGGCTATACCCACGCTGAAAGAATTATCGTGCTTTGGGTACACGGCGAGTCAGGATGGCTCCAGATCAACCCAAGTGAGGACTACCGCATCATCTATGAGGACATGCGCAAGGCAATCGCCTTTAGATTCGGGATCGAACAGTACTACTACGGTGACCCGCGACAGAAGATCCACCAAAGCGAGGACGACGAGATCTACGATGTCTTAAAATCTGTAAGAAGCAGTATTCCGTAACATTGCATATCCTGACAATTCATAGTGTGCAGCCTTCAATGTTGGTGATGGTGCGGTCGATGTAGAATGCATCCTCCGCTGCAAATACTACCAGAAGTTCTTCCTCTCGCAAATGGTCCAGATGGATATCGAGAATGGTGGCGGTGTTGCAAAGGGTAGTTTACTATACAAATGGCTTCTTCGTGGGACCTTTGTTCTCTCGCCTTTGGCAAATGGTGGTCGCTTTGCTAGAGAGCCATTTGCTGTTGATTACGCCACCAGTCCAGTCGCCGATGGTCATGTTTCCGAGGATGAAGTTGACACCAATCCTGCGGCTGACAACGATCCTTCGACCGAGGCAGTACCCAAGATGAACAAGCCATTCCATGGACCTTATCTCTCACAGCAGTTTCCGCAAGGAGTTCCAGCCAAAGGCAGTCTCCCGGAGCATTTTGCTGCCTTGATATGCCATGCCGTTGAGAGCAAGAGATGTCCTGATGCAAAAAAGAAGTTGACCCATGCTCAGATTCACAATGCTATCTACCGAGACTTCAACACAGGAAACCCGCTGGTAGTCAGCAAAACCTTGCTCCATTATTTTGGTCAAGCAACCATCAAGTTCTTACCGCTCGAGTTCAAGGACTATCCTTTCTGGGACAGCTTGAATCAACCTCGCAAGGAATTTGCATACTATGAGGGACTTAACCTTCACCCCACTGGCAGGGATGGTAAGATATATCCTGCGGAGGACGGCATTGCATGTCAATCTAGGTTCGAAAAGGCAATCGGTCCGGAGGGATTAAAACGCCGCACTAAACAAAACAACAATCGGATGGAGAAGTCAGCTGCGAAGGCTGCCAAGGGGGCTGCTTCACTTTTCAATGATGTCACGGAATCATCGGAGTCTGGAGCACCACCCGCAAAGAAGCGTGGTCGGCTGGCGAAAGTGAGCAAGGAGATTGACGCAATCACAGAGCCACCACCAAACCACACAGCTTTTGCGGACATGTCAGTAAGTAACATGAAATCATCACATTCATGCACTCACTGCTAATATGTTCCTCAGGACAACCAACGTAGCAAGCATGTCCTGGCTACTGTCTTAACCATAGGTGCTCGCCTTGACGCTGTTAACGTCGCCAGCGACAACAATAGCATTGGCGGTGTTGAGCCTCGTCCAGCTGGTGGTCGTGTTCGTTCCAGTCGCCGCCTCGGCCTTTGATGATTCGGGGTATTCATAACTGGGATTGGCCATTACTTGTACATTAGGGAGGGGGCGTTTTTCGGCACTGGGGATGATACCAGGATTTGCCGTAGGACGATTTGAAAGTTACGAAATGATAACATGACGCAAGTAGACACGAAATCAAAAGTCACGCATCGATTTGATGACTTAAACTTATGGGATAATCCGGTGATGAGCGACTATTCCTTAAGCTTGATTCTAATGTCACGAAAACATCACTGGACTTTACTAGAGAAGCGTGAATTTCGAAGTCAAGTAACTCAAAGCTGCGCCGTTCAATGCCATGTAGTCATGTGTTGACATTCCTAATATGAGAACTTGATTGTAAGTTAACAACGCCGTAGCTCGATATAGGTACTCATAGTATGAGCATATTACGGGACAATCCTACCGAGAATGAGCCAAAGTCATGAAACTGTGAAAAGACTTCCCAGAGGTGTACCGTGGATCCAACATCTAAGAAGCTTGATCGATAGGCTAGTTCGGAGCATGAGAGTAAAGACTTTCTACCTTCTCAATGCCATCTCTCGGGGAAGATGTAGATGCTTCTGCTTCGTCCAAAGGTCCAGATTTCAAGAGAAGAGCGGATCTCCCAGAATGTTGATTCGTAAAGGCTTCTTTTTCGAAGTATTGCGCTGACATGTGTGACTGACGGGCTGGCTGGGGGAAGATTCTGTTGATACGTCAGTTGGGTTATAAGTAGCTCTTTGTGATAGTGATTGAAGAGGGACTGATCGTTTGTTGGATTTCGTTGAATCTTCTTTTCTTTCAAAGTACCATTTGGAAGATCTCAAATGTACTTCATCTGTCCGTCCGTCCTTCTTAGCATTGGGAGCTCGAGACAGTATCCGGAAATCAACTTATCATGACGGACTCTGCAAATCACGGCCTCGTTCTGCTGTGCTGATACTGGAGATGGGGATGAGTTTACGAGCGGAGGGGAGGATGGAGGGCAAGGCGAGGCGAGGCATGCGAGATGAGAGTCTACGAATATCTTTCTGCGAGAAGTGCAACCTGGTTGGAATGAGAAACAGTTGGCGGGATTTCTGTTCCCTTTTCCGAAGTGCGGACACGAATTGCCGTGCTTGCATACCTTGAACAACCAAATAAGGTACCTACAGAATTGCAGTCGAAAATGCCAAAAGGCTCGCTGGGCAACCCATGAAAAGTACTGTAAGTCTCATGTCATGAGATTGACATGGTTGGTTAGCTTCGTGGGAGCCAGAAAACCGTCCGCCTTCTTTCGTCGCAGTCGACGTGGGCGGTTCAAATCATGCTCCTGTGACGAAGACTGGTCAGAGAAGGTATCTCTGGGGCAGTGTTCCCGCGCTCGACGTGTTGGGCCTGAAAGCGAATGAGGGGATGGATATGACGAGAGATTGCGGTTGCTCGTCGCTGGTAAGTCTGGTCTGTATTTAATGGCAAGTGCAATGACCTTTTTGGGGTTTGAGTCAGATATTAGCATCTTGTCTAACGATCTTCCAGCTTCAGATAATCTGAGAAATTATCGCGAAGACCGTGGCTTGCTTACTGGATTCATAAGGACGGGTCGATGTGACATTGTTCCCGATCAACGATTTCAAAGCAGACATCGTGGAACAACGCCATATTCCTCTTTGTAGCACTCACCCTCCCGCCCAAAGAAGCTGCACCAATGATCCTCCATCTATGGTTCTCAGCTCTCCTTCCAAGATCAACAATACTCGCCTCACAAGAGAAGATCCTCCGCTCGAGTGCAAGCCGTATGCACTCAACTCCAAGGACAAGCTGGAGAATCTCTACATGGTCAGGTGTGGAAGTTTGGACCAAGTAAGAGCTCGCTGCTTGTCATCTTGAGAAGCTCTCAGTGTGGTGCTATGGTTCTGTATTTTCGTATTTCTAAGGACTTGGAGAAGGATGAGGCGCAAAAGGTTAGGAAGGCGACGATGTTGGTACCGAGCCAAGTAGATTATCTCCATCGAGCTCTTTATTTATGAAGCCGGCTGCCAGAGTGGGCCGGATGAATTTGTGTGAGGATGGCATCTTTTTACCATTTGGAGCTTCGAGGAGGATTTCGAGATGCCGAATCCGTGAGTTTAGGCCGTCTCCTTCCCTTCCATTCTCCTCCATTCCTCTCTTGTCTGTGTATGTATGCAGATTTATCTTGCTGATCGATTCGACACCGTCTAGTACTCTCTTCCAGTCTCGAGACTCCTGGCCTGTGACGAGATTTGCAGATCCTCAAAAAGGATGGTCAGCAGGCGATATTCGTGACAAGGTCCCACTTGCCAGCAACGACTTGTACAGAGGTGTACTCTTGCTCGTGCACGATGCTAAATGGATTCTGCAAGAAATTCAAGGCTCTGAAGCTGTCCTATTGCTGTTCTACCTCCTCCAAGTCGATGCTCTATAGCTATATGACAATCTTGACAATACTCAGCTTCATTCAGAACGGTTTCAACAGAGGAGATGCCAATGACCTTCCCTCTCTTCCTGCTATCGAGGTCTTCGACCAAGTTGCTTTTATCATTGCGCAACAAAACTGATAATCCATCCCCCCGTGCACAAAAAGGTCTCTAATATCCCCGACGCCGGCTTTCATCGACATCATACCCACCGAATTCCTACTCCGTCCTCTGCTCCGTCCTAAAGCCTCGAATCCACACGCAATACTTATTCACAATTATCTTCTTGAACGCGATCACTGAAAGCTTCCCGACAAACGCAACGCCCAGAACCACCCGCACCCGGACCGCCTGTATTCGATAAGTCACAGATCCGATAGATGGAGGACTCCACGCCCAAGCCTCCAAACAACAAACATACGCTCAATTCACCGTATCTAGCGAAGCTAATGCAGAAACGCGCTGCTACTTCTGGGATCTAGATATCAGAAAAGTTGAGATCTTATGTATGTTAAGGAGAAAGAAAGCATTTCGAATTGCTGGGCGAAGGAGACAGAGATGGGAAATCAAGGAGAGGCATATTTACGTAAGGTGCAGAAGTGGCCGAAGAAATTGCGGAAGAAAGCCTGCGTAGCAGCAGGAGTTTGATGATCTTGTGTGGGATGATTGATGCGTTTGGGAATGGAGAGGTATGTGGCGTGGGGGCGTATTTAGGTAGGTAGGGATGAAGTCAAGCTTCGACACGTAGGTAGTGCCTGGTGAAGAGCAAGAGGAATTCATCACTCTGGGCAGTTAAAGCGAGGGTGTCAGGGTGTGATGATAAATCAAGCAAGCAATTGCCTAGGCCATGAATTTTTGTGAAACAGTTCAATAATCACCAGTATAACGAACGCTCTCGCCGCTCTCTCTCTGTGCTAGGTATTCTAGGCCCGCATGGGGTTTTCAACTTCATGGAGAGCGATAAAGTAAAGAGAAAGATCTACCCAGGAGTGGGCGCTTTGAAGGAGAAGACTCTTGCGAGACTGATGATGTTGAACACACAGCGTTTGCTCGATACATACGCCAAACGACATAGCAGGGCGTGCGTGCAAGGAACGCTGCATTCCCTTTGCAGAGTGTTGAGATGCTGGTCTTGCGTACGGGGAACCGTTCGCTGGGTCTCGGGTTACGCGTGCAACAGACCGTTTGCTCATTTGGCCACAAGTCATAGATTGTGAAAAGTACCTGGATACAAACAGTTCCTACCCAAGTATGAAGAACTTGGTTAAACCCGCAAACGGTAACTGCTGTACAGATCATCAGCTGATGAACGCAAGGCTCTTTCGTTCTTCTCTTCTTGTTAAAAGGCTCATTCCCCTTTGCAGTGCGTAAATCAAACTACAAATCAGATATGAATATGGGAGGGAGCGATTGAGGCCTTATGCTTATAAACTGTACATACACATTAGTCTTGATGAATTTCCTAAGCCCTTTTAATTGGCGATAAAGACTACGTGTATTTTATTCTTTATCGTTGACTTGATAGCACGACAAGGAATAGGTACTTACTGTTGTGAAAGTAAATAAGTTCATTTAGCTACGGGTTAACCCTAAGTTTTCCTATCTTGCGTTACCGATAGCACCTCTGTGTCTTCGTCGACGATATCTCTTGACTGTGAGCCGAACTAGCTGGTTCCCCTTTTGTACAGCCGCTTACAAAATTGGCTTCCTCCCTACACTCTTCAGGAGATTCGGAGCCCTGCATAAAAGGCAGGACTAAGCAAAGTATCATGTGATTAGGTAGTGCGAGAGTCCTGTACACACAGGAGCTGGGAGAGAATAATTCTTGGCTAGAGAGTATCGCATTGGAAACATACCTAGGTGTACATTATGATACTTGCCAAGTAAACAGCCTTCCATACTTACACCCGCAAACCTATAAATCCATTACACCGCGCAGTGTCACTCGTTCAAACTTCCTATCGATCGGAGTGCAGTCAGTGAAGTGCAAAACTGTCATAGCAGTGTAGATTTAAGAGTCTGAAGAGACCTCCTTGGAGTACAGGAAGCTCCAGAATTCCGCTAGGGAGAGTGATCGGGATAATGGTAATAAATCGAACTGACGGAAAGAGGGAAAATTTTGCAACGCCGTGTGACTGACACTCCTGATCTACAATCAAGACAAATCAGCTACTTAGTAGATCAGGTTACACAAGTCTTGTGGACTAATTGTCGAATTGACTGTGCTGCATTAGTAAACCTTTAGATCCCAACATGAATCTATGTTCAACACGCGACGCTCACCTAAAGCAACTTCATCCTCCGGCGCTGCTCTGAATAATGCTTTTGTCTTAGCGGCAAAAACAGGCCCGGTCCCAATATACTTCTCCTGATGTAACGCATATTCGTCCGAACGCATCCATCTCCGGTGTTTCACATATAGCCAAACGCGCCTAGGGAGATTTTGAAGGATGAATTCCGTAGCGTTTGTAAGGGCTTGATATCGGAGACTGTCGTCCAAGTTTCTAGTCCAGCGGGCCACTTGACTTACGAGCTTATACATCTTCCATGATTGGTCCAGGTCCTTGACAAAGGTCTCTTTGGATCCTCCTGAGAACGCTCCATAATCAGTGCCAGGGACTAAGCTACCACTCTCATTTGGTTTTCGTACCTAATAAGGAGTATGCCTGCCAGAATGAGGTTGCTTTTTGTTGCAGAAGTTCAGGTTGGTCTTCAAATAACTTCTTCATGACTTCCAGCCACGTATCATCAAGAGACTGCACATATGGCTGACTTGCTTCTCCCTCTTCATCGATCCAAATAGCAACATTCTCGGCCCCTAGCTTCCTTAGCACGATAGATAGTTTCTTCAAACAAGCGTGGCGGCTCGTATGAGCCCCATGCTCCCCAATGCCAACTTTCTTCAAACCGTGTGCACTAGTCGTCAAATAGGCCTGCAAAGTTCGCTTGAAGGGGAGATGCGTACTGTATACAATACTTTTGCAGTGCAGGATATTATCTAAAATAATGAAGTTGATTGTGTTGACATGCCGTGTTGAGATTGGCCAGAAGCGGAAGAAAAACTTATGTTGAACCATAGGTAAGCCTGACTCGCCCGGTGCGAGCTCTGATTTGCCATCGACAACGTTCGTATAGCTGTTTTCTGCCTTGGCTACCGGTAGATCAGCCAGGACAGACTTGATCATCAGCGGATCTGGAAATTGTGCCGCTGCCATGTCGTGTATTAACTGGCGGCTTCTCTGTACTGTGGAATTGCTATCTTCCAAAGCGTTGGGCAAAGTACTGCTGCGAAGGACAATGATAAGTTTAGGGGATATAGGCCCGAACTCGTGGTAACATAAGTATGTCGCTCCAAGAAACTCATTGGTTCTGCCACAGAAAGTCTCGTTCGTAGGTCCTTCGAAGACGTTGTAGCATTGGTCCGTCAGAATGAACTCATCATGCTTCTCCTGAGGCATGCAGAATGCCATGTATGACGATTGCACATGGAATATGAACAATGCCGCATCAGAGGGAAACATCGATCCAGGAAGTTTCTTCATCCACTCTCCCCCTGCATCCATGTTGAGATCCAGAATGATGCGAAGATTGTGCAGCCACAGCTCCCTCGGGCTTTTCATGCCTTTCTCAGCCACATAGGCTCTGAGAACGTGCTTATCTTCGTGGTCATATGTTTGTGGATCATCATCAAAATATTTCCTGGAGTAATCGGGTCCTCGATACTTCATGATGAAGAGGAACTTGCGTAAAAGGTTCCTCTCCATCCTGGTGAGCGATATTCCCGCCTCCTTATTCTCGTTGGCCTTTTTGATTTTTTGGAGTATCATGGCAGCCTGGCCTTCAAATTTGGAAAGCTCTCGTTCCACATCTTTTTCTAGCTTTGATAGCATTAGCCACCTCCACATACATGTTTTCCTGGCCGAATCAACGAGATACTGAGGCCTCGAGTAGTTGGGGTTCATCGGAGGACAGGTCCACGACATTGAGCACCTTGTCTCCCCTGTATTTGCGTTTCTCGGGCCGCGACTCGATTCTTGGTTGGGAGGCGCTTGCTTTAGAGGGCTTGTATGGATGAGAATAATTGCGAAGAAGGAGCCGAGGAATGAAATGCTGATACTCCGTCATTGTGGATGGTTAAAGCTATGATTGTCAAACTTACTTCAGGAGGGGAGGCACAAGAGAAAGTTCGACAGCCTCTATGTACCGCGGAGGCGAGCTTTTCAGTCTCCATATGAGGGGAAAGAGTCACTCGCCGAGAAGAGGGCTGCGAAGAATCCGGTCGGGGTAAACAGCGAGACGTGGAACGCTCGCTGCCAATGAAATTCTTCCAGGGGCGAGCACCTGGCTTTTCACGCGTGGAAGTTGAGAGGCATTGTAAAATGGGATATCTTTAGATATAATCCGTAGATCCATTGGAGATCCTGTATTTGACTCATATCAGTGGCGTTTAGATTGTTCCGTTTCAATATATGCATTGCTCAATGGTGCAGTTGAGACAAATCCTAGCAGTGAGAGCCGAACGAGCACGCCACTTAAATCGAGAGCCCTACTCGGCAGCCTGCCTGGCGTTAGCTAGCGGCGAAAGCTCTTGCTTTGCCTGTGATTTCCCAATTAGTGCGAATTTTCCTAACCTTTGCAGTTCTCTCGTGACTGTACCTTTGAATTGATATCATCGCGCCTACCCAGAATTGAAATTGAAAAGGATAGCAATAGCAAAACTCGACGGTAGCGATCTATCAAAGCAGCGTCTGCTGACCGCATAAATACGGTAATGGGATAATAAAGATCTCGCTAGAATCGCTTTGGTGTAAGATGACATATCTTGGCAGCTGTTGTTTACCAGGCAGGGTAATCTCAAGTGACTTCAAAAGACGAGGCCGCAATCGTTCCTTGCTACATCGTTGAAGGAAGCCAATAGCAAATGAATTTCTCTTTCAAAAAAGGGCTTGAGGAAATGCAGCCTCACACCACACAGCTCAAACCCAAGAAGCCAACAGACTAACAGAAGAGATCCCCCGTCAGCGCGTGCGTCGGCGCCAGCGTCAGCGTTAAAAAAAGCGCCACAACCCGCGGCTAGCGAGTATCATTTGCTGGGTTTCCGCCAATTGGACAGCAGGAGGGGCAGTTCTCTGAGTGGAGAGAGGAGAGAATGGCGAGAATGCTTTTAAGCGCTTGGTGGCGTGGTGTCGGGGTAGATGGCTTGCGATGCTCGGGTAGGTGTTTGAGTTGGTTGAGGTGGGAGTTGTGGCGGCTGCGTGGGAGGAGGAGAGCCAACCCATGGGATGATGAAGATAGATACAAATGTACGGGCGTGGAATTTAGGGATGGGCTTGTGAAGGTAAGCTGAAGGTTGAGTGAGTGGTTTGCTGAATTTACCAGAACCTGGATTAGGTACCGATTCTACGAGTTGGTAAATGTGTACGACAAGTACCCAGGTGGGTAGGTAGGTAGGTACTGTAATTCGGATTAGGCCAGGAATCAACCAGCCATCTTACTTAGCCAGCCGTGGCTACCTTGGCCATTCGAGATGAAGTGGCGAAAATCATCAGTCAATTTACTTATACTCACGTGCTCGCTCACTCGCTAACAAACCCGGGCTTTTCATTCCCCTTTCCTCGACCCGGAGAGGTATCTATCTGTCTATCCTGATTGTTTGAAAGCGCATCCATCATATGATGAGTTATGCCAATGTTTGTTGTTAATATTACATCTCTAAGCAAGTTTCCTATATACCTACCTACCTTCGCGTTTGTTTACACAACGGAGTGACTGACTGAGTGAGTGGTCTGACCTCGGTTTGCGGCGGTGAGCCGAGCCTCGGACTCGTTGTGGCTTAAGCGTGCATGGCAGAGAGAGATCGTGGAGTCAGTGCGTGCTTATGGGTTATGGGTTGGATAGGATAGGATGGGATTGTGGACTTCGTGGTTGATTGCCTAGGTTAGGTAGTATGTGCCTAGTTTCAAGGGTTCTAAAACGGGGTTCTAACTAAAGGTTCTTAGGGTTCTCTAGGGGGAGTTGATTTGAGAAGTTGCTGAGGCTAAGGATATGGCTATGGCAGAAGGCTGGGAAGGGGAGACTGGCTTGCTTATCCGAGTATAAGCGCATGTGTGTGTGTGTGTGTATTCAGGCTAAATGAAATGGAGAACGAGGTGTGATGTTTGTTGGGTAGGTAGGAGTATATCTTCAAGACAGGTCAGTTGAATCATGGAACGTCTTGATTCACTCGGGGAGAAGTATATAAGGGGCCCCTGCAATCTCAGCATCCATCATGGCATGGCGTCTTCCACGCCTTCTTCCCTTCCTTCTAGTGTAGCTCATCGGCGGGAGAGGCGGGGGACTGACATTCGCACTGACTGACTCGATACAATATTGTATGCAGCCGTTTTCGCGACACAACCTTAAAGTGTAAGTAAGGTGATCCGTGAGTCTGATCGCGGTGCTGTCTCGAATCTGTCATTTGATGCAAGCGAACGAAGAACGCCTCGGAGAACGAAACGCGTATCGTAGATCTTAAGCGATGTTTTCGATGCGAACGGAGATGGATCGCAGAAGGGGAGGATGACCTTCATCTCATCCTTTGATGGCTTGGCTTGGCTTGGCTTGGCTTGATTACGATGAGACTGGGTTATGATGGGATCTCGGGATTTTAACCTTGTTGGTCATGGTATTGTAATTTTATGTTGAATCAATTTTTGGCCAGAGTGACGATTGTTTCGGGTTTTTGGGTTTCAAACCTTAGTTGTGATAAGTAAGTAATCTACTGTCAATATTGAACTGGCGAGAAAGGTCGGAAAACTCCAACTGACTGCTAGGTAGGTAAGGTATGATAGAGAGAGGCTCAGAAAAGACAAGATGCGGAATGATATACGGATGTAAAAGCTGATTTCTTATTAAGGGGATAGGGGAGGAAAATTACTGAGTAATTCAATTCCTGGTGTCTTTGGAGCACCAAGCAGAGCAGCATGAATGAAAGACCATGAGGCTGAACTAAACCCTTTCAAATCCCAACCGACCAATGCCTTCAGAGCCCAGGCCAGACGGTCCTCAACTCCAGCGAACCACGCAACACCACGGCTCGCCGCCGCCATCACATCGATGTGCCGAATCTTTAAGACATGGTCTGGCCAATTATGTGGAGGTAAATTGGCATAAGGTACACAAGAGGGAGAAGACCTGCTCGAGTCCGAGGAATTCCAGTCCAGACAGCTAGCTGCACATCGTACAGTACAGGGCGAGGGAGCGTAGGTAGGTATTGTACTGTAGTTCCCTGACCCCACCATCATCTTCTGCAGCGGAAGGAATATAAGTATTTATATAGGAATATCGAGACACCAGGAGACTTACTTGCCTTCCTTAAGCTTTATCCCGAGCGAAGCATTGTATTTTACTTTTTCCCTCCAGCTCTCTAGCTCTTTCCTACTGTTGTTTCCGATTGTACCTAGGGCTAACTAAGTAGCCATTGCTTACTTACTTACCTAGGTACTTACTCTTCTCCGGGCGCGCTATCACGATCCCGATATGTAAGGTACCTACCTACCTACCTACATGCATCTAGCATCGCATTATTCCCATTATTCGCATAACAGCTATTTGCTTTTCCGACATTTGACGATCAGGTAGATCCAAGAACCACGCACACAACACATAATATTGCTTGATATTGACCTATCTCCCTCTATCTTGGCAAACCCACCTCGCCTTTATTCATTCAAGCTGCATTGATTGATTGCATTGCATTGAGATACATGACATGACATGACATGACATTTCCTCCCTCCTCGTTGATGCACGCCTGCCTTGCCTTTGGTATACATAGTTCGACGGTAAAACAATGGGTCGCACGGCCACTCCGCTCGTAGTTAATTGTTAGGCCTTTCCCTTCCCTTCCATTCCATTATAAGGTACTGTAGATGTACGGTGGACGGTGTACGGTGGACGGTTCACGGTAAGGTATAAGTACTGTATTGCCCTGCAGACTCCACTTTCACCGCCTCCCAGCCTAGCCCAGCCCAGCCCAGCCCAGCCCAGCCCGGACGGACCAGAACCAGACTACTTACTGTACATACTCGAGAGCCACGGCTCGGGCAGCTTCCCTCTCTTGCACCTACCTACCTGCCTGCAACCTTTGATCTCGCTCCATCTCGCTCAACACCAAGACGACGACCAGACGATTGTGGAACTGCGACGATATACGGACGACGGTTATTGAGTACTTGTCGTCACGTCTCGCACATTTCGAAATTATCAGCGTTGTCCAGCTCCAGCATTCGATTCGAGGCGATACCACATCCGACTTGGCTTTGTTTGGTCAGCCAGGAGGCAAAGGCAAAGCGAGCCATAGCCATTTCACCTGCGACACGCTTACCTCCAAAACCCTCGAGACCTGCCAACCTCTTCACTCCCTCCCAACCCAAACCCCCCTTCACCCACCTAACCCTCTGCATCGAGTCCATCGAGTCCCGAAATCCGATGTATCGTGCTTGATACTTCACAGCCGTTGTTTGTACGATCATTGAGCTGCACTGTTCATAGCCGTCCGTCCATTCAGGCTCGCCGCATCCGATAACGATTCATTCCGACCCCCATTCTGCGAAACCATCACATTCTGCGTTGAAAACACGTCTCCCGCCATCCAGATCCTCCCTTTCAGCTGTTCAAGCAAGCTGCATTCGCGTGCCGCTGTGTGAATATATATTTCTGCGTTGTCTGACAACTCAGTCTGTTCATCGAGACAGGATATAGCCCCCGTTCACTGCGTGCGATTGTTGCGGACCAACATCATCATGAGAGAAGTTAATTTCAGCATCCCCAATGTCAACAAGGCATCTGTGGGCATCACGACTGCCCTCTACGATCGACGAGCCCTCGACTGTACCTCTACCCTTCCTCTGATCAACTCGCTCAACCATCTCGCGTATCTCACAACCTCTTCCGCTCGGATAAGAGACATCTTGACGGTCGATGGAGGCGTCGAGAGATTGGTCTGCCTTCTGAAGGCAGGCCGCAGCAAGGATATGATGGATATGTGGAAGTGGAATTTGGCCTTCCAGTGCGTGGTCAATATTGGTGTCCGAGGATCGGAAAATGTTCGGACAAGAGTGGTGGAAGCGGACATGGTACCCGTCATCGCTACAATACTCGACAATTATATCAAGGTTGTTGACAGGTGTCGAGAGAAGGCAGAAGAGGCCAAGAAGGCACAAGAACATCGTCTACACCATACTTCAAGATCCAGCGAACATAGAGGGTCTCACAAAGGAGCTTCATTTACGAACCGACCTTCTCGATTTGACACGGAATTTCGAGCATCGCGAAGACAGGCCCCTCCTCCCTCCATCGACATTCCTGCCACATTTACAACTGCTCCTCTGACGGCAGGATCAGATGCCATGGACACAACTCCCACTGGTCCCCAATTTGGTGCCCTCACATCTCCACCCGAAAGGACCACATTCTCTGTTCATAGACACCATCATCACCACCATCACCACCACCACCGAGCACAGGACGCGAGGCAACACTTTTTACCACCTTCCCGACACAACATCCAACCCTTAGCAACTGCTGTCCCTTCAATGGACGCCGCGGATGGCTTCAACCTCAGACCGGTCCGAGATGTTGATCGTCTTCCATCAATGGTCCCAGGTTTCCATAGTGGGCTTACTTCCCAGCCCGAATCTCCTACAACCCCTCTTCCCCCTAATCAAATACGCTCGCCAACAGTTCGTCCCACATCGATGGCACCACCTCAGATACGTTCCAGGAGGCGTCCATCGATCCGCCACCAAGCTTCTATGGTTGGCGAGAATGATGATCCAAACGCTGACAGCATGGCATCTGATGAGTCTGGGGAGCCGGAAATGTCAGGCGTTAGTGCCGGGGACATCGACTCGACTGTTAACATTCAGGATATCACCATGGAAGAGAACGACAGTATGCTCACGGCTGTTGAGGCACCTTTGGGGTTGGCACCCACTGTATCCGAGACGCAAAATGCAGGAACGTTCAATATCACACACCGAAATATCGCAATTGACGGCATCATCATGAATGATGCGACAACTCCTACAGGACCAACAATGGTGGGCACCTCCCCAGCCCAGCCTACCGCAAACACACCACCCGCCATGCCTAACACGACCATTCCTCGATACCTTCTGGACCGGCCGACTCCTACCAGCGGTCAAGTTCTTGCAGCAATGCCGAGAGATGAGGATGTTCTCATGTCTCTACAACTGCTCGCCTATGTTTCAAAATACTGCAACCTCAGAAGCTACTTTCAACAATCACATCTGGTTCCGAAACTCAAAATCGGGTCCGAACTACACCTACTTGATGTCGAAGACGGGTCTGCATCGTCCTCACCATGCTCATCATCACCTCATGCCTCCTCCTCCACCTCCGCCTGCGATTCTGAAGAAGAAGAATATCTCCTTCCAGACGACTTCAATATCTTCCCACTTGTCGAAAAATTTACTGTCCGTCATCACAGTCAAGACATGCAATACTGGGCAGGAGTTGTAATGCGAAACCTATGCCGTAAGGACGATAGCCGGGGTGGTATCAGACAATGTGCATACTACCAATGTGGGAAATGGGAAGAATTCACAAGGCAATTTGCAAAGTGCCGCAGGTGCAGGAGGACGAAGTACTGTAGTAAAGAATGCCAGAAGAGTGCCTGGGTATTCCACAGGCATTGGTGCGTGGCAGCTACACCATAGCCTGTTCGCGATGCTGTACCTCGACTTTGACGTATCTGGAGTGTAAAGAGAGAATCTGGCTTGAGGTCAGACGGAAGGCGGAAGAAGCGGACGATTTTTCTAATTTAATATCAACATTATGCAACCAATGAACACCAGATCAGCGAGGTCGGCTTGCATCCATTGCACGAAACAATGGTAGCGAATTTCCTTCACTCACGAAAACGAAATCAAACCCTGCATTCCGGATGGCGTTTTTTCTTCGTTCAATGAATCGATCAGTCAAAAACACAATATACCTCTGCCGCTATATGTTCCTTTGTTTTACCAGGTGATTCGAATTGGACCGTTCAGAGCTCAATACATGCAGCTCTCGTTTGGGAATTTTCCCTATACAATGCGAATCATGGCTTGCAATAAGCAAGCAACTCAGTCGCTTCACTCCTTGCATGGTTCAGGATTCTGGTGTTTGTGACTTTTGGTGCGACATTCTTCGTTGTCCTTTTTGGTCTTTTCGCTCACGGATCGTTGGTCTTGCTTTGGATGAGGCAAATTTTTCTTTTGTTTCAACTACTTATACACCTGACTAAGAAAAGCTTCGTGGGTGGCTGTTGTGTGCCGTTGTGTAGGCTGCCTTCAGGGCAGGCAGATGTGGGAGGAGGGGTATCTGAGGCATAGCATAGTAATGCTATCAAGTGGTGGATGTGAATATTACAAGCAGATGGGCGACAAGGAGCGATCTGGGGGCGGAAACTAAGATAGAGAGGATACCACGACGATGGTGATACATCAAATCACGATGCAGAAGAGCTGCCAGAGGAGGGCAAGAAGTTTGCGCCGGAAAGAACTGAAGATGATGAGGTGGGCACAGAAACTTTCGGGTCAGGAAGGAAGGCTTTGTATGTATGGTTATGAATGAATAGGAATCGATTGAACACAACTTACTTCCTTGATACCTTGCTTGGCTTTGTGACTCTCTGTGCAAGTCTGTTATTGGGGGTTATAATACTTGGTATAATGCGGTTATATCTGCTCCATGGTGAGGGTTCACACAACATGCAACCACAGAATCTAAGCCAAACAAAGTACTATACTACTAGAATATCACGCTTATGAAATCAAAACCACTAAAATAGGTCCAATGGACTGGACTAGACTCCGGTAGGGGATTCCTTCCTTCCATACGCCTCCGTAGGTAGGTAGCTCGTGAATTTCTGGACGGCGCCCTTTCCTTTCCCTTCCTTTCCTTTCCTTTCCTTTCCCCTCACCCTTCCACTCTCCTTCTCCTTCTCCTTCCCTTCCGATGACGAAGCTAGGATTCATGCGAAGTTTTTTGGGCAATGGTGAAATGAAGTGGGATTGGAGGATAGAGTAGAGTAGAGTAGATTAGATTAGATTAGATTGGATTTTCTATTTAAGATTGTCTGTTTATGGGGCTGGCGAGCTGGAGATGGAGCTAGCTGGGGAAGTTGGAGCGAACAGTCAGGACGTTTGCGTGTGCGTGTGCGTGTGCGTGGTGGAGATTTTGTATGTATGTATGTATGTACTTCGGGGGTTGGGGGTTTGGGAGAGGGGGATCGTAGTGGGTACGGGTATGGGTATGGGTTCGAGCACTCTCTAGGTGGCTATAGTGGCTATTTACTATTCGTTGTCTTCATGACTGGGGAAGAATGTACTTACTGTAGGTTGATTGATCTTTACCTCTCCGTAGACTTTCTTCCGATCCTACTCTATGAACTAAGAAGAAGGATAATGGGGAGGAGGGCGGTGAAGAAAGAAGAGAGAAGATTGCCATGCTTTTTTCTTTGATATCATTGAATGTATATGTGTGTGTGTGTGTGTGTGTGTCTGGGTGGTGATGATAGGGGGTTATATGTAGACGTATGTCTGAGGTAGATCTCGATGTAGATGTTTTTCTTATCAGGTGGAGGGGGAGGATGTGTTTGTTTGGGGGTTTTAGTGGTTGTTCTACATTCTGCATTTCTTGACTAACTGAAGATGAACGTATTACCGCTTCGTTCCGAGCCGAGTCGGGTAGCTTGTTTTGATGTAGCCTAGCTGCCTCTCTTCTTGTTCTCTCTTCTTCTCGCTCTCTTCTCGCTACCTTCTCTCTCTCTTCTCTCTCCTTCGTAAATCCGATTCTCTCTAGGTATGTTGACTGATTTCAACCGTCGACTTTTTCTGGCTGTTGTGATGCGTTCTTAAATCTAAGCTTAGAGAACTAGGTAGGTAGGTGTGTTTCTAAGCTGATGGGAAATAAAGTACCGCTGGCGTGGTTTTGAGAAGGAGTTGTGATGGTGATGTGTGATGTGTGATGATTTGATCACGTAGGATGAAATCGCTCCTCCTTGGACTTCTTAGGTAGCTGTCTTATCACAAGCTGTTAGATTTGATATAAAAAAGGAGTGGCATGTTTGTCTCTTGAAGAATAATGTATTGCAATTTCTGTCTTTCACCGGTAATTATTTAACGCTCTATTAGGCAAGAAGGATCTCGATCAAGACGACAGTCATATCTGTAGTTTCACCTTGGACTCCCTACATTTACTTCGCCGGCACCTCCTCGAGCGAAGGCTCAGAAACCTTAGCATCGGCTTTCTTCTCTTCGCTGTCTACTCCATTTGCAGACCCGCTTTCACCGCTGGGGTCAATGTACGCCTTTTTCAGGGTGTAGTCATCAATCTGTAGAGTACACTTGTTAACATTTTTCCGAGAAAGATCTCTTCGAGTAGTTTCAAGAGAGAGAGGAGGGCGGATCGAAGATATGAGGGTGGGTAGGTACCTTCTTAACAACAAACACATAAACAAGCATGACACCACAGCACGCCAACAGCGCAATGGAACCTTTCTTCCAATACGGCGCATCCGCACCATTGTAGAACAGAATACCCCAAAATGTCCACAGGACCTGCGAGCCGATATTCATCGCGTACAACGTGACGCTACGCACGGCATCGTCGCCATTCCGCTGCAGGATTATGTTCGCCCAACCGAAAATCAGCGGGTTCACCATGTATGCTGCGCCTGAGAGGTAGAAGGCGAAAAACGTCCCGGCGAAGGAGAGGGAGCGCACGATGAGCATGGAGCCGACGACGATCTGGAGGAATGCGGCTAGGAGTGCCATCGGTACCCGTTGGCCGGTGACGTCCATGTGCCAGGCTGATAACATATTGGCGACTATTCCGACGGCTTGAACGCCGAGTGGGTAAGTATTGATTTGGGATTGGGTGAAAGTTTTCTTGTGGTATTTTAACCAGAGGAGGAAGTTGTTCTGGAAGGGGAATCCTTCGATCGCGGCGCAGACAGGGGACCAGAAGAAGAGGACCCAGCTTTGAATGTTGTTAGAATCTTTGGGGATGGTAATCCTTTCTGTCTTGGGAGGGGGATAACGACGTACAAGATTGGAGTCAATAGAACACGTTTGGCGAGGGATAATGGACTGATGTTGTGAGTATCTGGTCTCAGAGGAGGGCTGCGCGATATAGCTAGAGCTCTCTCCTCTGCGGAGAGGTAGGAAGCTTTTGTGGTGGTTGGGATATCGGGGAAGTAGAAGAAGCCGAAGACTGCTACTGGGAGGGTGATTATACCATCTTCATCGAGTTAGCACTCGCCCCAAGAATATTTTTCTCTTTCCTTTCCCTGAATCCACCAAGGCCTCAAAACAGCAATAGAAACGAAGAAATGCGTATGAAGCTTACCGATAATGAACACCCACTGCCACCCGCGTAAATTGCCCATCCCTTCCATACCTTTATGGATAGCCGTCATCATCAACCCGGCGAACATCGTACCGACCTGTCCAGATGCCGTGAATAACGCCGTTCTCTTCACGATCTCAGCGGGCTTGTACCAGGACCCGATCACGTACATCGTACCCGAGTAAGTACTAGCTTCGCAGAAACCGAGAAGGAAACGGACGACGCAGAGCTGGGGCATGGTTTTCACCGAGGAAGTGACCATCTTCAAAGAGTGTTAGATTGGGATTGCTGGTGCATTTTGCTTGGGGGTTGTGGGGTAAATTTACAGTTAAGCCTGCCCATACTACAGCCATGAGAGGAAACCAGATCCGAGGAGCGATTTTCTGAATGATGAGACCGTGCGGGACCTGACCGATTGCCATGCTGTGAGCAATCGTCAGAACTTGCAGTTGATAGTGAGGAGAGGTTTATTCACCCGGCTGTGGTCACGGAGAGGACTGTTGAATAGTCTTTTCCGGTCATGTTGAGCGCTTCGCGCATTCCTGCGACCTGGGAATCAAGAGTGTCAGATTTCTTATATTCTTCATGAAGCGAGGATTTTTGATGAAGAAGATTTCCTCAAGTCAAGTAGGCTACTCACGTAGGCATTTGCAAAAGCAGCACGATCTGAGAAAGGAGTCAGCAAGTCAAAATGACTGTTGGCAGGTTGAGCAAGAACTCACCAAGGAAATTGAAGAAGTAGGATAGACAACAGTAAGTCTATCAGTATCCTATCAGCACATCGTCTTTAAACCCAAAACACCCTTGTGATCAACTAACTAAAATGAAGAAATCTATGGCAGGTTAGATGTTGAATCTGAAGTTGTGTATGTATGTATGGAGTCGGATCATCCTACCAAGCTTTTGAACCAACTTTCTCTCCTCCTTTGACGAGACCTCGCCGAGGAAGAATGCTATGATGTTTAATTAGTTCAACACTTTTTGATTAAGATTATAGATACAGCGAACGTACTTCTTAGTTTCCCCATATTTGTAATAGTATTTATCGGGTTGTCGTATCGGCCATGTAACTCTTGACTTCACACCGTATTCGAGCAAGTCAAAACCAAGTATCCACGATGATCGACAACTATCCAAAGGGTCAAGCTCACTATATACCTCTCTGCTAAGAGCGGCAGTTGTCTAATAATACCGACCACGGAGATGTTCCATCTCCTAGCGTGCCTCGGTTCTTATCTGGTTGATCTAATCTGATCTAAAAGTGGAGAAAGGGGAATGTAAGGTTTAAGAAACGTCATAACATTACACATAATTATTGGGTCAAGTTCATTGATTTGTCCGAGGAAGGAATGGGAGCAGGAAAAATTGAAAAGGGTGGGATACCAAGGTTTAGATTACTACCTGGACAAGGATCGGAGGGTGAGAAAGATGTCTGCGATGCTGGGCGGCCGAGGTTGAGCCTAGGCACAGACTTAAGCTGAGAGGACGTGAAAGTGGGATAAGTGATATTCGGGAGATAAGCTTATATTTTGTGAGCTGCTCTGCTCTGCTATTAAGGTCCTTATTCCGTGCGGTTGGATCGTTAAATGCGGTACTCCTAGAAAAGAATAACGATCGGGAATGGCGGGCGAGGCCTGACAGAAGACCTCATTGGAAATGCTTGTTTAAGCGTGGGGGAGATCCCTATCTTCACATAGCTGATTGAACACACCGCCCAATTCGATGTCGATGGAGAGCATAACAGTTATTGAAGTAGAATAATTGATGGTTTTCGCGTACGAAGGCTGTGAATAAATACCTTATTTTGAGGTCGTGGCAATCGAGCTAGCTTGTTCGTTGGTCGTTACTGATAGCGAGCTACTTATAACTGACCACGAGTAGGAGGGCTGTCGTAATGCTAGCGTCGGAGGAAAAGATAATACGGTACACTGTGCAGTAGCTTCGATTTACCAGTCAAACCTTGCTAGCATCCCAAATCATAGTACATGTAATATTTCAGCTAACCAGCCAGCATTACCATCAAGGGAAAGATAGGGTGTGTTTCAATGGTCTTGGTGATAGTACTTCATCGGTTTGGAGAGGTAATGGGTACCTTCAATTAGATGGAAAGAAGCTCGTTTCAAGATAGTTTTAAAATAGGCTCCCTCAAGTAACGGTTTTCTCGAGTAAGGGCTCCTTCGAAACAAACGCTCCTAGAAAGGTAGACAGGTAGCTAAATGTTTGATCTTAGCTCTTAAGTTGTCCTCTTGTAATCCTGTTCAATTAAACTAGGTAGAGGTCGCATACTGGACAGTTCCAGTCAAAATTTAGCTAAATCGAGCGATTCTGATATTTAATCAGCCTCGTTGAAAGATAATCGCCTATGAGCAAGGTACCGAGCCAGCGTCCAAAGAAGATCGACATGTCTTCCGAATACCTCTTTCGGAAGGAATAAGGACGCCCATACCATGTGTTTGTTTCTCTGAAGACAGACTTCAAGAGGAAGAATATTTCATAGGGAGCTTATCTTCGTTCCTTCTTAGTCGCGGCTGATTTGATCTAAAACCGTTCAGGCACCGTCGTGAGAGCGTTACGAGGCCGTTTCCTGTCTCCCTTTAAGATATGTACATGCCTAGATATAAGGACAAAATTCTCAGGACGTTTCGTCATTTATATCCCTTTTTTTTCAAAATGCGCGTTACGTTTGTAGGGATATTTTTCAGCAACAAATGGAGATGAACGTGCGTATTTGGAGAGTCTTGGGTCACAAGGGCCCCAGAATTGAGATTTGCTAAGCATGCCGCTGTGCTTGATATCAGTTAGTAGATGTCTCAGGCTTTGAAGTCAGAATCTTGCGATAAATGATCAAATCTGAGTTCAAGAAACACAACTCTGACTCTTGTTGACCATAGAGTCTATTTCAAGCTCCAAGATCACAATGGCTTATCTAAGCCGGAAGTTCTCTTTAAGTACTGGCTATAGAGATTCACCGACGCCTGCAGTTCTTGTAATTCACACTCTGCATCGGGGTTCTGCAGAATGATGTCTCAAAGTACTCACTTCTCAGCTCGCTTCACTTTAGTAGAAGCTGCAATCACCAATTTGCCACTGCAGTAGAACAACACTAAGCTTACACATCGAGCTAGTCGAGTCTGAGGCTGCTATAAACTTCATCTTTTCTTGAAGAAAATCTATTCACCAAGTTCTTCAACCTAAGTAAGCAGCAGCAAATCTGTTAGTGACACGTTCAACTGCTGAGGACGTGAAGCTTATTAGAAAGGGATCTTTCCAACGACAAGATTCTGTCAACCACAACGACAAATCTGCAACAGCGGTGGGAAACACCGTAAGCTCACATCTTCAATGGCGACGAATCTGAGCTAATTTTATAAAGCCTACCAGAAACAAAATAAACTCCACAAACAAAGCTACCGAGCCCGAAGCCCCCAAGAGGAAATCTACGACAACAGACTTGAGAAACTTGTGAGATCGTTCGTAACTGAGTACGTCCGACTCAACATGGAGCAGCGCTTGGCTCTTGTACAATGCGCTGGTTACCAGTCGTGGTCAACAACGTGGGAATCTGTGTTCCATGCGATAGTGGACGTTATCGATGATAAGATAGAGATTGATGGTCCTATTGATTCTTGGATGACTTGACTTGATGCTTAAATATGAAGATTAGGCACTACTGGATTTGAAGTTGAGAGTAGCTTGAGAATGGGCTGGGAGATATTCGCCAATTTATTTCAGATGCATGGATTGTTGCTTTTGGGGACCTGCTTGTGAGACCTTAAATTGATCTGACAATGGGGAATTGAGTGAATCTCCGTGTTTCGTCATGAAACGAAAATCAGACTTTCCATATCATTTCAACCCTCCAAGTTCGGTCCTTGGGAAGCTGTGAAGCTGTTTGGTACAGTATCCCAGGAGTTCTCTTTCGCGCAGGGGCTCAGCCAAGTTTACCAAAATGATTTCAACATGGCACAGCATACCTAATTACCTGCTACCAACTGCGTGACTGCAATAGGCAGCCATTAATTCCTGAAGCTGAAGTGCAAGTCACTCCTCGGTGGCCGCGGCCCACAACCTCGGTTAGAAAACAGACTAAAAATGTAAACAAAACAGATTCACCTTTGATAACAAAAATTGATTTTCAAAGGTGAAAAAAAAGACAAAAACTCGGAAGACAGCCCAGTTGAAGTTGGGGTGTCTTCGTAGAAAATCCTCGCGGATTATTTGAAGGTCGGCCGGGAGGAATTCGTGATTTCGTAGTTTGTCGCTCCTGTGATAGGGAGTATGCCCAATCGTTCCACATGACAGCTTGACCAGACAGATTGTCGAATCACCCACAACCTGCGCCACTGAGATAGAGAAAGGACCCTAGCTCGATACATAAAGGAGTTCCCGATACAATGATCAAGACAACCAGCTCCGAATATGGGTGCTGCCTGATGGCTGAAATATATTGGTGTGGAATTGCATAACTCTACAGAGTCTGACTCTCCAAGGTGGCAGGAGACATCTATATACGCATTCAATAATCGTAGCCTGACGCAGCACAATAGTTCGAGCGCGCTTGTCAACTTCGTCACGTTTCCCCTGACAAACATAAATATTTCGAAGCTACAAATCTCGAATCCTTGAAGCCTTCCAACTTCAAACAACTCGAAGCGCTCAAATAGGTACGCAGTATTCAACTACAACCCTTCATCGTAATATAACATCGCTAATATCTAATCAGAGCACAGCAAACATGTGCGTAGGACGCATCAATTTACACACCTGCGGGTGCTTCGACGCAATGAAGGTGTTCCCCTGCGCCGACGACGTCAACCAATGCGGTCGTAATAGAGCAGTGATCACGAACCACATAAACAGTCTTTGCAGCGATTGCACCGAACGTAAGGAGAACAACGCCATCAGACTCCACCGTATCGTCACCGAATCCAGAGAAAAGGGAGCTGCTCAACAAGTCACATGTCAAGATTACGGTACTTCTACCTTGAGTCTCACCGAAGCTGATGCTGTTGTAATGCCACCTACGGGACCGCTGAGATCTTTGTCGGATAGTATGGCTGAAGATGATGCTGCAGCTACTGTGCCTGATAACGCTGAGCAGGTTGAGAAGGGGATGCAGGCAATCGATCGGGCTTTTGAGGAGATTGATAGGGTCCTTGGAGCTGATATGGGACAAGATAAGGTCGTTCAGCCAAAGTCGCGTACTTCGAAATTTGGCAAGATCTTCCTGTGCTGCTTCAAAGGAAAGTAAATGAATAGTGTTTACATACATGAAGTTGAGATGGTACAAGACCGCAGGATGAGGCTCCCCTTGTGGCAGATAGCTACGAATGAAGTGTACTATGCATTCAATTGACACCATCAAATCAAAACCCAGACTACCCTGATCTTGAAATTTAGCTAGGGTGATATTTGGGGGTGACATCTTGTAGAATCTCTCATGTCTTGTGAAGAAGCACACATTTTCACCTTTGCCAGCTGTTTTCACTTCTACAGTTCCAATATCGATTCGATCATTATTTCAAGCTTGAGAGCCACAGACCCAGTTGCAAAATCTAAGGGCTTATCCGAAAATGGCGACTCTTGGGACGAGCCGGAGGTCAATGGTAATTGTATTTCAGAGGAAAAGAGCCCTATCAATGACAATCTGTTCTCTAAAGACTACAAATACGTTCTGGGCAATCGAAGGCCAAGTCATCAGAATCAGCAGGGATCCTACTTCCGCGGCTCCAACAATCAACGTCGTGGACGCTAACAGGAAAGAAGCTGCAGCACGGGTTCTTGCTTCTAATGTACAATCCGCCTTCCAAACCCAGGTCAAATATCGTCACTTACAAAACGAAATTTCCAAAGCCGCCATCAGAGATATTTCCAGCAGATACAGCTATGGAACGGAATTTTGACATAAGAAGCAGTGGTCGAAGCACTAGGATTCACCGGAGAAGGATGCTCGCGGCAAAAGTAACCGGCTTGGAGATCATCTTTTCCAGGCCTGCGAGGACGTTCTCTCAATGCTATGAGAGATATACAGTGTCGAACGTATCTGCTCCACAGGTCCGAGACCAAGAATGATGCATGGATAGAATTTTATCATTGGTTTCGCACTCTAGCAGCACATCTTCAGAGCATGCGATGGAATTGTGACAACCCGTATGATCAACTCAACAATACGCAAGTGAAGACCACCCTGACCACCAGAAATTACGAGCACCGACCTTGCATCCCCATCATATCACATCTTGTCATTCTGAATCTCACAATCCACAGCTCCCTTCCCTTCCAGAATCTGCACCCTAGCCTTCCAAAACTTAATCTCCCTATCTTCCTTTGCAATTTCTAACTCCATTCTGCGGACCTCCCTGCCCTCCCGCTTTACTTGACTGCGTAGCTTCTCGGCTTAGGTACGATTATCGTGTTTACTTCGGCACGAGACACACATTGGCTGTTGACTTTTCGGAATCTGCAGGAGCTATGGGAGCCGAATGGACCGACGAGTGCGCAATTTGGAGAGTTGTGAGTTGTAGACCTGTCGAGAACAAGGGGTGGGGAGAAAATAATAAGCGATCGTAGAAGAGCGATCTTATATAGTCTACTACTAAGGAAATAAGAAGATAAGGAAGGAAGAAGCTTCCACTGATAACGCATTCAGCGGGAGAGGAGAAAGCTTACGGTAGGATTTCTGATTTTCCACGTGCGGACACTGCGTAGGATATGTCCGGATCCCGACGCATCTCTTGAGAGCTGATACTACCATCATATTTTGCCTCTCCGTTTTTCGAGGTAATATGAACTAGTAGGCTCGGTGGAATTGTTCGTGAAGTTGGCTGTATTTGGATATTTGTGAATTGATAGCGCGTGAGACCAAAAGATATCGTTGGCTAGGTCTCGCTTATTTGGGCCCACTGCACTGAAATAGTCAACAAAAAGACTTGTCCAATGGAAGAAACCAAACAATATCATAAGACGGAGCTGCAAGATCTCTCAGTCCTGCCTTTTCGATATTAAAAACCTTAAATCCACTTATTTAGAGGGGCTATTGTAAGAATACAGCAGCTTAGCACAGGCATACCTTTCATTTCCGAAGCGTAAAGTACGATATAAAGACTAGATTTTGCCCTAAGCCCATCCATTGACAGATTCACCTTTAGAAAGTAAGCTCAATACTTCCCAAATTCTCAATTACGAGCTTGCTGCTTTGATATTCACCTTGCACAACTCACCGCGGCAATAAAACTCCTCCCTTAACTCTGCAAATTCCATTTGCACCAAACTTTATACCCACCTCACACAATCAGATTTCCACACTCTCGTGCACTTTCTGTCTCATGAATATCTAATCACGAAATCCAGGATTCAAACTATTATTACTCAATCTCACATTTCTACTCTCACGCAAATTCATCCTTACGCTCATTCTCAACATGGCTTGTCTAATCTGGGTTTTCAGCTGCGGCCACAAATCACTCCAACTCAACGATCAGGACATTACTGCCGAAGGCAGGATCAGCCTATTTCTGAGGGGAAAGTCCCAGCAAGCGGTCAACAAATGTCCAGAGTGTACCAAGGTTGATGATGATACCATGAAAACGAAGGATGGCGAGGAGGGAAAGAGCAGAGATATTCTCGATGCGTACCAAGCGCAGGCTGATTTCATCACCAAGCAGATCGAGGCAGCCGAGGGCTGTTAAGAGTTCGTCCTCGGCAGGTTCGTACCAAAGTTGTGCATCTTGGCTGACGTGCTATACAGGATGTCTGCTGGTCTAAAGAAAACTCTAGGAGCGTGCCAAATCGTTTGGGCGGACAAGCTCGGGGCTATCGAGAAGAAACTTGCGATGGGACCTGTTCTTAAACCTAGTCCTACCGTCAGTCAAAATTTGGACACAGCTTTGGCAAAAGCACGATTGTTCTTCGCTGCAGATCTGGCAAGATTTGAAGTAAAGAAAGCAGCTTCGAAGTCAATCGACCCCAACGTACCTCCAAGACAACCGGCCCCTAAGCAGATTAGGCTATGGGGCGTTGCCGTCCGAGAATTGGAGAAAGCGAAGTTGCTCTATGGGAAGGCGATAGAGGCTATCCTCGCGAATGCGGAAGGAACAATTCAAAGAGCGTGGTCCGAACCGCTGATGGATTCGAAGCAATAAGACCTGGTTTTCCGCAGTATGGGTTTAGTGAGTCACTGTAACTAGACTCTGATTTCATGACCTCTCAGGATATTGGAACTGTGGTCTGATAGTAGTGGACGGCCACGAGAGGGTCCCTATTCTATGGAGAGGAATAACCTCGCAAAAACATACTTGTTGGGTATCTAAGACACTCTCTTCCTTGCTTTCTCTAACTCGAAAGTGATTGAAAAGCGAAACCACTTCTGCACATACCAGCAAAGTAATTTTACCTGTATCACATATTTCTCGTGATCCAAATCTACCACACAATCCTATGATCGTGGTAGCACCCCGGTATTCTTCATACAGAGCGTTACTCGATTCTCGCCTCCCTCTCACCTAATAACGGATCTCTTTCTTCGTCCTCTTCCAGAATCTTTCCCTCCTTCGCGTATATGAAATAATGCTGAGCAATGAAGATGACATCGAAGAACACACTGATGTTGCCCAGTGCCAGCTTGACCGGATTTCCCGTTATGCCAGCCCAGTCCCCCTGCAAATAGCTATCTATGCCAAGCTGCAAGACGGATAGTATTCCACCAACGAAGTCGAAAAGAATACCCTCGATAGACCAGCCAACTGTAGACTTGTTGTTGTAGTTCGTGATGACTTGGGGAGTATATTTGACCAGTGTGATGACAACTTTGACATAGGAAACCGCATATATCTAAACCAATGAATTAGATACTGCCATACGTAATCTAGAACCTGTGGAGTGCAACTCACCACATCGATCCATGCCCACCCCGTCTTGACATCCACGTCATGTCTTCCTGCAACAACCAGAGCTACAATAGCAACTCCGACGATGCTTCCAAAGAACACGCCAAGGATTGGCTTGCTCGGTCTGGCCCCTGGATCTCTCCTCGATCTTTTGTTGAAACCCCACAGCGAAGGAATGAATTGCGAAAGAAGCAACGCGCTCAATACAACCGCATGCGCCGCAAAGGCCAGATCATTGAACTTGACCGTCGGTTCGAGTCCATGGTGCCTGAGGGCATATTCCCCCCTTATCCTGGGCGAGTACAGAAATGCAGCATTTGATATGAAGTACGCCACAAAGCCGAGGATGTTGACAGTCGGGAAATCGATCGTGCAACCGCTTGTGGAACGTCGGCGATAGTTCAGGATCGGCTGAGGATAAAACGATAGCGACCAGCAGGTGGTGTAAATCCAGCCAAAAGACCAGGAAAGAATCGCAAGAAAAGAGAACGCCATCGTTGGCGTGTCGTTAAATCAATTCATGGAAGCTTTGAAGATGGAAATCAGGATTTAGGCAAAAATGGGGAGTTGAAGGTAGTTGAATGTCGAGATCACGAGCCTCAAGCACGACAAATAAGCTTATCTTGATCCCTGCAAGCCTTATCTCAGCGATCTACTGTAATCGCATCACTCCACCTTTATAACATAGTCCTTCTGACCGGTTTCTAGCCATCTTTTGTTGCTTAACTACTTTTATATCATGTGGGCTGCCGATTCAGCTACCTTGAATATCACAATGGCAAAATTATCTTTTACGGATCTTCCAGGAGAAATCCGCAACTCTATATACAACCATCTACTCATACTTCCGTCTCTATCAACTCCTCGTCTCCTAGGTGATCCTCCTCTCTATCCACAAATTCTTTCTGTCTGTCGTCAAGTCTATAAAGAAGGCAAACAGATTCTCTACGGCTGTAACACATTTCTCGCCCATCCAAGTCTTCTCGGAGAAATGCCACGTCTTCGACTATACTACATGACCATCCACAAAAGAAGCCTGATATCCCTAATCCGGCGTTACCATATTCGTATACGATTAGACTGTGACCCAAACTTCTCTGCAGACAAAGCCACGCAATCGTTCACGGGCGTGGAAGAGCTATCTATTGAAGTGTCCCAGGCACAATTTGGGAGCTCTAATTATAAAGTGTTGAGGCTATTTGAGGGCATACGGAGCGTAAAGCGCGCAAGGATCTATGGAAGTGTAACAGCTTTCCCGGAGTATGTCCGATGGCTTCAGGGATCGATGAAGACTCCACAGGGGATGGACTTCGAGCAGTTTGATAAAGAGAAGGTGGGAGCTCAGGCGAGACCTTACGATATTTGAATCGTCGGTGAATCGAGGATGTGATCCGAACATGTGGCTTACTTATGTTTGTAGAACGGCGAGCAATGGGATTAGCCCGAAAAGTACTTTCAAGACTCATCCATAGAATGGCTCGGCGTCTCTTGAATGGATGTTCGTGCTGAAACAAAAGTAAGCTCAAACTATAAGCACGGATGTCCTATGACTGCGTCATTTCCCTAGGTACTGATGTATAAAGCATGAGCGAGATTCTTCATCTTCTCGGTGTGGAAAAGCTATGAATGTCTATTTCACTTCTATTAGCTCTCACCCAGGAAACGGGAAACCTACCTACCAGTTGTTCGGGCGATGTGATATCGATGAATAGTCCAGCGCCCAGCAATTTATATAAGCTGAACTAGTACTATAAATGTAGCATCAAGAGCACTTAATCTCCAACGCCTGGTCGTTTCTTCCTCAGAAATCCTCGACACAGCTCGGCAGTCCCTCTCGTCGCAGACTATCTACGAAATTGGCAGTGCGAGGCTTCTTTTTGGGTGTGCTCTTTGCGTTCAGCTCCGAGTCTCGATACGCATGGTGCTTCATTGGCTCTAGATCAATACGCACAACCTGTAAGTTATCAGTCTGCAATATCTCCTTTGATACCTATACTGATATAGTTTTCTTCATAGAGCTGAACTGACTACATCCGCTTCATTTTCAATCTAGAAGAGCCTTCTGCACGACGTGTGCTGTGCTTTATAGTCGAAAGTAGCAGGAAGCTCTTCCTTGTTAAGAGATCAAGAGCATCTGCAAACATCGAGGCCGCATACAAACCCTGCACTGCTTCGCGACAGCAATTGGTGGGTATAAGGGGGACAAAAAGGCCTACTATAACAACATCCTCTAAATCCGCTTTTTGGGACCGCCTTGTCTGGCTTCTCTCGGACGGGGCTCCAAGCTACTCATTGCCAGTGCCACATCGATAGGTACCCTTCCTATTGGTACAGATGACGATCTAGTGCCTTTAGCACTCGAGAAAAACAATATTACTGCTGTCTCAGATCCGAACGAGGAGATAGACTTCGGACACAGAGATCATGAGTACTCAAGCAACGAAGGCGGTTCAGAGAAACTTAATTTGTCAGAAGGTGAATCTACCGATGCAGATCAAGAGGCTGGGGAAGAGAGAGCCGATGTCACACTTGACGATGCCCATTATAGACCTCGTCCTACTGTTTCAAGGACTTCGGCTCTTGATGAGCTATGTCGTCTAGCCAAACCTCTCAATGTGATGATTGTCCAGCCATCGAAGGGTCACCTAACACCGCATTGTTTCTTGAGCTATCAACACTCGAATTCAGAAAATGGTTTACACAATCCTCCTAGTCAACTCATTCCTCGGCAGCGTCGTGTCGATCAGTGAACATGAGGCCTGAGGTGATAACGCCAAATACGATTTATGCCCCGCCATTCTTAGGGACAATAATCAAATCCAAGAGGAGGCCACACCCTTTCTTTACGACAAAAATACCTTCTACATGATAGGTCTTCTCTCCCACGCACCAATCACAGATCAGATACAGCACAGGGTCAATGTGTCGCCATTGACTAGGTTTCTGGAATACTGGGCTCCCAGCCGCTGGAATCCCAGGATCCGAGATTTAACGGAATTTTCCGAAGGTCAAGAAATAGAAAATTGTCATCTGCGCATCCGCTTCATCTGAAAATAGAGTCGTCCACTTTGGATTTTACTGGAAGTATGCCGTGCGATCAGCCGGGGCTCCCCTACCTCCATCGAGGTTGCCATAATCCCACGGGGAGTTGAGATCGAAGTTACCAAATACCAAGAAGTGGTTACTGTTCTTAAACCCCTCAGACTCTTGCGCGAGATCGGGGCTTAGGATTTAAATGTTAATAGTAAGTTCGAGATTAGAGATGCCTCCCATTTTGAGATCCTCGATTTTATCGACCAAGAAGAACATGCTCTGGAGTTTGTTTCTGTGACGGCTGAATACCCGGTCATCGAGTCCGACTTGAAGCTCATAGTGCAGAGCCAGGACCCAGTTGATAAAGGCATTCGAGATGTACGAGTGCCTCTTGTCGTATGCCCAATCGTTTGAGATGTTGGCACCTTTTCGGCAAGACATGTCATTCAGCAAGGGTGAAATATTCACAGTCTTGTGGGGCTTGTAGAATTACTTGACAATGTACTGTAAACACATGCCTAAGTAAAAGGTGGCCGCTAGTCATTGCCGTGAATCATGTCTTGTACGTAACCATTTTGTGTACTATTCGAGTTTCGACATACTTCGGAGCACAATTTTTTGCATATCAAACATTGCTGGAAAGCACCCTTCCTTTGATCTCACTCTCAATCACTTTATTCGTGTTACTGCACGCACTCGGCGATGATCATTCAATGATGGCTTGATCTAAACTCTGAAAGGCCTAATTTACGATAGTGTAAGATTGGCAGCTTCGACTATGGAATCACACGTTTGATGAGAAAATTTAGATTGGATCGGGAAGGAAGTGGTCATGACGGAAGAGCTCTTTTTGATTTTTTCCCCCTCTCGCTGGGCCAGATATTGCTCTACAGGGCTAGCAGTTTCTTTATGAGGTCATTCGCAATTGTTCCTCGCATCGGGAGTGAGGTTGGTAGAAACTCACTTGCATTGCAGCGGTATACTCATGTTTCTTTCCCTTTTGAAGCAGCAGATTTCCAATCTCCTGGTATTGCAAATCCTGTGTGATGGATAAAATTTCTGGAGGGATCTAAAACACCAAATTCTCATACCCTTTTCACTTTGGAACACAGGATTTGATCATGGGCTCTTCTTGCTACTCGGAAATTGTAAGGCTGCGAATACTGCCTTTCACTTTTCTTACACGAAAATAAATGAGGAATTCTCTTGCGACTCTGGCCACTGATGGATTTTGAATTATTCTTGTGACCGAACAACGGCTTTACCATTGTAAATCTGAATTCTGCAATTATTCTTACCACAAATGGCGGCCATGGCTTGCCAAGACGTGGACTCGCTTATTTGTCTACATTGTGAAAGACATACAAAATTTAGAGTTCCTTAATGTGATCTTAACATTCTGAAACCAGGCTACAAGTCTCGTGTTCACCCTAGAGATTGGCTTTATCTTCGCTCATTTCCATTTCGATGTTTTAACACCATGTAGCCATAGAAGTCTTAGATATGAGCATTCATTGGGTCCTAGCCTTGTAATCTCAAATATTTTGAACTTCCAAGACCACCCTTGAAAGTATTACTGTCTGCTTTTGAATATCACTGTAAGCCACTCTACGGTTTCTGCTTATCACTTAGTTTGCCTGTTCACTTGTGGTCTCTATTTCAATGAAAAATATTGTGACTAGGGTCTTCCCAAGCGATAGTTGTCCGAGAACGGGCTAGTGCACAGGCTGACAGTATAGATGGAAGTGCAACTAATGCGAAGTCATCAACGCCTTTATGACTTCATGTGCGCCAGCTTGCAAGGCAGCACTGCAGTTAAAGATCTTTAGTCGGCATTTGATACATATGATGTGGGAACATTTATTGCATCTTTCAAGTTGGCTGCCAAATTTTTGAGACATACTGGTAAGCTATGCACCGTGCGAGAAAGAGCCTGTTTGAATTCGATACCCTCAATCAGCGCGGCTGTGATGCAGGACCTGAGCTTTTTAGCTATGTCGAGCGTACCGACTGGACTGTAAACGAACCTGAGGTAGGTCCTCATGAAGAATGGCATACCATCGTGGAAAATAATGAGCTTTTGGACTCTGATGATGACGATGAGGATGTTGAGGGCGTCGAGGATGTGAATGGGGAGGGTGACGACGAAGACAACGATAATCACGACGTCTCAGACTCCGACTCCCATCCACATCCAGATGAAAAGTCTCACTCAGCTGACAGTGACCATAACGAAGAAGCAGAGGAAGTCAATACGGAAATTGCTGATTCTGAAAACTCCGATGCTGTATCCGACGCAATCTAGGTTCGAGCTCAGACTCCTTCTGGAGGATAATACAAGGACGGGAATGCTAAGCCTGGAATGAAGGGAAGAAAGCCTTCAAAGTTCCCGTAAACGTCTAGGGTCTTTTATTCAAACGTTGATGAAGAGAATCACAGCCAACCTCTTTTGGACATGTATCGCTTGATTTGAGATGACTGGCGCTCGCGTTGGGATTTGTCTTTCTTCATGTCTTGGGACTAGATGAGGCATTATATCACTGAGTTCCGTTATTGGATTCAGTGGCGAATGTGTGGGCTAATCGCTGCAAATCCAATATCACGAGATGGCTTATTTCGGGGGAATTACAAAAACTGAGTGGTGGTTAGCACTACTTGGCAAAACGGAGTCTGCAAAAGTATGGGCCGTGCACGAGAGAATATCTTCAGATTCCAATGACTCTGTGATCTTCTAACCCCAATGTCACCTAGTAGTGACTTTGACTAGGTGGCTAACAACTCAAAGCGATATTCTTTGACGACCTTACGTGCACCCAAATAAATCTTGGATATTATGCGGACTACTATGTCTGCGAATCACCGAATTTGGAACTCGTAGAAAACTAGTTTTCTGAGATGTCACTTTAGTGAAATCATTAAGAAGTTACGTGACATGAGAGAATCAATTCAAGTAACATCATATGATACCTGGGTGGAAATTTTATTTTTCATACGACCTTGAAGCTTACATGCTAGTTATCCCGCTATTGGAAACGAGTTTTCCTAGCTCGCAGTCTCGCTTGACTTAAAACAACATCAACAACCCAAACCCCTTTCCGCTATGACACCAGCTCGCTTACATTTCGCGACTCTCCGGATTGTTTCCACACAAAACGGGTTCAACCTCAATCAAAAAGGATTCAATAACAGTCTGTAAATTCATCAGCTGTCTGGATTACAAAATGCAGGGGAGCGAAAGAGGCGTCGAGTCCAGCCACACTAGATGATAACTGTACCAATCAGCCCTCTTGCCCAGAGTTTTATGCCAAAAATAGGTATACAGCTGAATGAGAAACCAAAGAAGACCTTTGGGGGCCATGCATCTTGTGTGAAGCACCTTTCCCTAGACTTATCACGGCCGGCATCCATCTCTTCTGCTCGCATTTATATACGAATCTAGTTGACTTGCTTACAACAGATACGAGTGCGATTTGATGGACGTTCGAGTAATCGAAAAATAAGAATTCTGTAATATGTCATATCCAGCCACAGAAGGTTTGCAGCATATCAGACACGATCAAGACCAGTATTCGGGCCTCCGTCACGATGAACGTGCGGCATACAAGTGAGATGGCATCCAGGCCTACGACAAACAAGCGCTTGCAGATTACCAAGTACCTGGACACTATACTTTAGTGACTGCACAGAGGAAAAGAATATGCGGATCGAGTAGAAAGGCATTCTTTGTTGTCCTCGTGGTAAAATTACTGGTTATTCTGGCCAGCGCGGTGTGTGGAGGTGTTGGTGGTTCCCTCGCGTCGAAGAATAACACTAAATCAGCAGAGAAAGTCTGACTAATTTCGGCTTGAGACCTTTCGGGCTTGAAAAATCTCAATGCAAACTCAAGCTGACTCTTACTTGATCACGTCTGCCCACTCCTCGAACCTCTGGGGTCCCAGTAATCTCCCCTTCTTCTTCCGTCTCCGCGCAGTCCACTTTATCTTCACTCGCCTCAGCAGCAACTTCTACGGCGTCCTTAACATCCTCTGCTTCTACCTCCACTATAAGCTCGAAATCATCTTTATCCTCCACTTTTTCAGTGAGGATACCGACCACAACAGCTGTAGCTCTATCGATTCTCGGCTGTCCTGCAGCAAACAGCACAAGATATACTACCCCAGGATCATCGTCGACATTTTTTAAATACTGCCATAGAGACTTGCAGTCCCCCAGTGTCATTACAGTGGACATTGCATCTCGTATCCTTGGAAGTTTTGATGAATGTATAGCCTCTTGCGTCGATTATACAGATAAATGGAATGCGGGAGTTCAGGCAGGTGTTGGTCCTTGTGCTGGCTTGACATTCAACAGCCTGATTCCGAGTTTCGCAGAAAATAACATGCGTTGCTACTTGGAGGCGGAGAATGGAGGCGGAAAGTGGGTATTTACTACTCACGTGTTGGAGAACTTCATGGCGAGTACAATGTTACTGCCCTAAATTGAAATTAGGCTGCGGGATGGGTTTCCGGGTTGTCAGGAAAACCTACCTATGTAAACCCATAGTGGGTACTATTCCAGACTCATGCCGTTGATTATATCTTGATACCAAAGGCTTGAATACTTCAGGTCTGGATTTTGGAAATCTGCGGAGATAAAACGACACCTCTGGTGTGATTAGCGCCTATTCGATTTTACTGTTCTCAAGTATCTCTGTACTTCTCCTCCGCAGCCAAACCTAAGCTGTAGAAGCACCTAGCTTCTCCACTATATTATCGACTGTAGAACAAAAAAGAGGTAACCTCCCAACGATATCAACCATTTTCATATTATCATAATCATCCAAACGGATATACGAAATGCAAGGCTGGATGCGAAGGAGAGTTGTAGAAGAGAAATTATAGAGACATCGGAGAAACTACACACGACTTGATGCCATTTATCCCAGTGACGTTGAACAAATTCTGTAGAATGAATTGATCAAAGTTTCGATTTACTTAGGGGTTCTTCATCTCACACCGATGACGCGAATCAAGGGCTGTCGTTGACGTTGCCAACTCGAGGTCAAGTAAACTCGTATCTGGCGAAGCAAATGCCTCAACCGTTCTAACATTCTAAAATCGGCGAGCATCCAAATGAGCTATCATTTTGACAATGTCGTGTAGTTCCTTCACGAATTCGATTTCCAGACACAGGAATCTGGAAAGGTAACTCTCAAAAGTCATATTGTTATTTGATGACTGTTTTACAGTGAACAGGTCTCGCTTTGCTAGTCATGGGTTGGATCTGTCTAGATTGCACCAAATGATAGACGGCATCCAAGAATCGAGTCCGGAACACGATGATCAAACTTGCGTCACACATCCGAATATGCTACAGACAAAACGAGATTAAGACTCTGTGGCTGATAGGCTAGACTCATCATGGCTTTGCCTTCTACTAACAGATGAACCGTTAGCATATGTTTCAGGATATTTGCGACTGGAAATGACAAGATGCTTAGGTTTTGCAATCTCGACCTGGTTGATTCCTAGAGGTACGACGCCTCCTTGACGGTAGAAGATTTTACACAGGCCAGACTTCAGCAGCGACGATGGAGAGTCTAGCGAGGCCGAGCAGGGCCATTCGAGCACGACCAAGCAGTGGAGATTTCTTGTCAATATCTATGAAGCTGTATAATAGGGCACCATGGCAAGACTCTAATCTGCCATATCCAATAATTCACTGTGGATTTTCGAAATTGAATAATTGATACAGGGCATTCTCAGCTTTTGGGTGTCTGCACCTGGTATGGCCATAGCTTGGCGAAGAGTTCCCTTTCCGCTTCATCATCAGCACTTTCAATGAAAGAAATCCTAAGCTCCTCTACAGCAGTGCGTATCTGGTCGAATTCAGTTGGATCTACCATGCCATTTGGAGGTAGTCCCCATCTGTCTCGAAAGAGTCTTAATATTTCTCCGACATTGCTCATGCTCTCCTCCTCAGCCGCGTGTAATGCAAGTTCGCACTCGTTAAAGCTTACAGGACATTTACCAGACCCCGGGCAAAGGTCCTACCACTGTTCAACGAGGGAAAGCAGTGCCCGCCGAAGGAAAAAGACATCGCGATCCTCCCATACGTTCACCACAAGGCGTGATGGTTCCGTTCGCACGCTGGCATTCTCTAGTTTGAGGGCAGCCCAGTGTCTTGGATTTTGGATCTTGGTCTCCACCTCGTAATATTTATGGCAAGTCTCGCTTTTTCGGTCACTGTCAATCTTTGCCTTCTCGGTTTGATCAAGATTGTCATAATTCTCTGGAAGCTCGGCCAAGGTCCATCCATCCGCCACTGTCCCTGGATGCTGAAACATCCTCGCGATGCCACATTGGTAGAAAAGGGGCATCACGGCAGCCGACTGCCAGTCAATTATACGAGTGATCTGCCTCGATTCGGGGTCGACAAACACGTTATCAAGATGGAGGTCTGGATGCCAAAGCGTTGGCAAAATCCGTGTCATCCGTCCCCGAGGGAGGTACCATGGCTGAAGCAAGCTGTAGATATCGATTTAAAAGATCAAGCACCTCGTCGGGCAACTCGGTTTCTGTGGAGGATCGATGATAATTCTTACGAGGATGGGCGTGGGTTTCGATAAACCGTATCTCGTTTGTAGCCATAGCTTCTACAAACTCAAGCTGTCCGTTATCTGTGTATCGTTACTTGAAGCCACTGGTATTCCTTTCAATAGAAAACTTACATGGCCCTCTATTTAAATCCATACTCGCCCTCACACCGCGCCACAAGCCACTCGAGACGAGTGGGCCCAACTGAAAACGATCGAGGACGGACGAGTCCAGTGGCCCACTGGTTAAGATAGCGTTATCACAGCACATGTTGTCTGGAATGTCCTCCCTAAAATAGATGCAACCTGATCTTACGAACTTCGTCGATGCCAGCTGCCGCTCTATCTCCACAATTTGCGATATCATTTCAAGTTTGAAATCCATGGGCCATTGATACCAAAGGCTGCCTAATGGCTTGCCTGGGGCTTTTTCCTCTAGGATATACTCTGCTCCGACATTATTGTTTCGATCCGCAGACCAGGCGACAATACGAGGAGTAGGAATATTCAATACACCGCGCAGCTAACGATATGAAATGTTAGATTTCGGTCTTAGACTTGGATAACAGAAGTACTTACGAATTCGCGGGTAGCTACTTCCGACGCCGTTGTGTAATAAGCAGGCCCCGCGATCGGACTAGGAAGCTTTGCAAAGACCTCCGAACCATTATCCATCGTAAGCAGATATGCCTTGTTATTGAGCCCTTCACGACACTTGAAAACTCTAGTGCCTAAATCCAGGTCAGCCTCAAAATTAATGAATGATAGTAATCGTTGAAACGTACAATAGCGGGCACCCTCACTAGAGACCGATGTAACTGCAGCTTTCAGGAGTTCTTGAAGGTCGAATTTGAGGTACCTTTCTGACATCTGTACAGATTCATTGAAGCTGTATCCGATTAGCACAGACGGACATAGCACGGACATAGCTCGAACAACAAGGAGGCATTTCAAACGTGCATCCAGCGATTTCTTGTGTATCTGTAGAGTTCCTCTTCAGAGATATCTTCCGCTACAAATCTTAGTATACTACAAAATGAGGATGTGATATACATTATACATACACGTTCCGTTAGACCTCTCGGCGCTGAGGATAGGCATCACGTGGTTGGCATTCTGCCTTTCTGTTAGAGTCGTGAACGTGGCGACAGTCGACGGTGGAGTGTGCTGATAAGCAATGGGCCGATTTGCAAGGAGCCAGCGACGGAGTGAACAAGTCCATAATTTCGGAGGCATTCTTCCTATCGAATGCGTTGATGCTTCTGGTTATCATCAGATCGAGCTTTGCGTTGACTGCATTAAGATGCTGTAAGTAAGCTATTACCTGGACGGAGCCTAGCGTGAGGCAGCCGTTCGGAAACTTGAGGCCTGCTAAATGCGTCTCGGGTGAAGCGAGACGGGATTGCGTGGTAAAGCTAAGCTAAGATACCTACCTCCTACCTACCTACCTTGAAAGACTTTCAGGGTCGTCAAAGCCTAGACGACTATGAATAACTAATCAGGTCATGTTCCGATAGGCTTATAATGATACTAGGGTTGAATTGCGATATCCGAAATGTGATTTACATACCAACTCTACAAAAAGGACTAGCGTCATATTCACCGTAGTTAAAGAGGATTACAAAGAGCAGCTAACAATTTATGGGTACAACACGGTCTGAAAATTGAACAATCAAGCACTTGTCCTTGTATGGAAAGGTTTACACAGTAAGGAAGCACACAAATTGAAAGATGTGAACGACGTTAAACTAAATTGATACCCCCCGACCCCTCACATTTACAACCCCGGTTCTTCCGACACCGATACTGAACAGCCCCAGGCTGACTGACATACGGCCCCGATGCATCCACGTTACACCTTGGTAGGAAATGATATCTCGCTTGGTGCATCTCGTTGATTATGAATCTGTAAGATCTTGGACGGAGATGATACAGTATACTTCTACTTCAATCGGCTTGCAAGTCTTCCTTTCGAGTACCGTTTTTTCTTTCTAAGTGAATTAATTCGTCATTCACTTTTTACCTGGAAACCAGGTGACAGTGGATGTCAGATGTATTCCAGGTTGCCGATCTTCCCCACAATCAAGGACCCTGAGGCCAGCACATTTGCTTATCTGCTGTGCAATGGAAGAGGCTTCAAGAATTTGTCCTTTGTGCTTGCCCTTCTGTAAGAATTCTCTGTCAGGAAGAAGAAAGAAGAGGCCAAGACATTTTCTTTGAGATGAAATGAAAAAGACTGCGATGCTTATGACTGCATCAACTTGGGATGCCGTGTTTATTTCAAGTTTGAAACTTGGCTTTCTTAAGCGGGAAAGCTAGTCAGACTGGGGTAATGTAATCTCGATAAGCTTGCCTCGTTTGATACCATACACTTTATTTCTCCGCCTGACCTTCCTCTTACTACATACATCAGCTTTCACTACAATTCTCCGTCACGTTTTGAAAGTTATGTACAGCAATCAGCTTCTGCTTTGAAGTGCTCTCGGATACGTGTCTCCTCAGAATGCCTTATTGTCAGCCATGCGATCGTTATTTCCCCTCGTACCACGGATATCAGATGCATATCGATAACAGTGCTGCTCATCAGTACCCTCAGTATGAATGCGAGGAGTGCGAGAGGGAATTTGGTACCGAACAGTCGCTTCATCAGCATTGCTCGAGCGCAGCTGGACATGCATATTGTGTACCGTGCCGGCGTATGTTCAGGAATCAGAACAATCTCATGCAGGTATACTGTCCGTTGACTTCCATGGATGCCTCAAATTAACTCAGACATAGCACCAACACTCCAGAACTCATGTTGGAAGTGGAATGCAATGCCCATTCTGCAAGAAGAGTTTCGCAACCGCCTCGGGTGTCACTGTAAGCTACTACTCCTCATCTCGGTGTTTACAGAGTTGACCAAATCTCTACAGATCCATCTAGAGTCCGGCAGCTGCTCCGGTTGCGATCTAGACCGGCAAAAAATCAACAACATGGTGCAGCGCATGGATACGAATAATGTGATCACACGCCCCATGCTGACCATGCCTGGTTATGACAACAACGTCCAAGATATTGCTACTGAGCGATCGTGGAATGGTCGAGCCTATGCGTGCTACTTTTGTCGCCGACAATTCGGAACCCTGCGAGGCCTAAATGCGCACATCAAGAGCCCCGTGCATGAGCAAAGCATCTATCGGTGCCCTGGCAGAGGCTGTGGTAGGGACTACAAGATATTGAGTGGTTTGGTTCAGCATGTGGAGAGCGAGAGCTGTGGACTCATGCGGTTCGCCCAAGTTCAGCAACAAGCTAGGAATGGAGTCCAGAGCTTTGTGGGCCGTATGATCAGTAATTAGAGGGGACATTCTGCTACTACAGTTGCAGTGGTCGGCGTAATGGATTTTGGCTCCAGGAGTTTGCTTTTCAATTTGTCAGTCTTGACTTGATATCTTTCAGCCCATTGATTGCTAGGAGGGGACAGTGACTTTATGAGCGCGTCAGGCCAATTTTCGGTTGCACTTTAGATCTACTGCCGCTGGGGTTTTTGCTATGCTTGTACTTCCGTGCGCCTCCAAGGCCAGTCAAATTCGTTTCGGCGGGCGATTTGGGACTGCGTAGAAAAACTATCATTTCGGATTTACAAAGTCAACAAAATGTTAGGTGACTTTGTGAGATCACTTAGGGATAAATTCCTCAAATACCTTGTGGCATTGAATTATAACTGACTATTTCCTCTTCGCCCAAGACGAATTTGCTCAGTCCCACGTGAATGTCATGCTTTGGTCACGTGAATGGGTTGCGTTCGGGAGCAGCGCACCGGGCGCCTCCCTTTTCTTGCCGGTATTGTTCGCAAGGTTACGTTAAAAAAACCGGGCATACCTGTCAATGGAATCAGTTCTCGTCAGGACGTAGAGTTTTCTTGGTAGGTAATTGGCTTTTCGAACGTTGCCGAATTTTGGAGGAGCCTGTGATTACGCATTCTCAGAAAATTAAGATCCTCAATAGATTCTGTTGTACTAGTGATTAAGTGTATAAAAATTGGGAGCCCTATGGAAAGATGCCGATCTTGTATTTTCTACATCTGTCTCGTCTCCCAACGTTAAATTCCACGATGGATTCTTCGGTTCCCGTCATGCGGCATTGTGCTGACTCTCTGCGGCCATCCCAAGCGCTCAAACTTTCTTGACAAGAACTCCCCTACGTGGGAAGTGCAACCTTAGTTGGTTCTCAAGCTCAATGGCAACAGTGTCGATTCTTAGGCTCGCAAGTTTCCCGTGTTGAGGTGACGATCCCGCAGTAGAGCTACCATATTTAGCGTCCTCTTAATTTTACTTATTGTATCACGGACTTCAACTTACTCTGTGGTCTCAATTGTAACACTATCGCCGAGTTTTAGACCTAGTGGATCGTTTCGAACAGCGGGAGCCTCTTGCACTATATATTTTCCATTTTTGATTGCTTCCACGGCCTCTTCGTCGGATATATTCTGTGCTTGCTTACTCGGCAGGTTTGCAAGCCTGGATCATAGTCTCTTATCAGCGTCCTGTGGAGGAAAAATCGTCACAGATTTGTCAACATACCAAGTGTAAAGTTTTGGGAAGTCTTTCTTTTCAAAACCAGGCTCTTTATTCATACCAAAGGCTTCCAGAATTCATCTCACAACCCAAGCAACATGCACATCACTCAAGGATATATTATCACCATCAATAAAAGTGGTTCCACGTGCTAGGAATTCCCTCTCGATGACTTCAAACGAAGCTCGTATATCAGCAAGAGCACTTGGTCGGAGAGAAGCATAGTCTTTGTCACCCAAGATCGCTACTCAAATCAGCACAATATGCCCAATATAAAAAAAACAATCAACATACGGAATATATCCTCCCTATCTTTCACAAAAGAAGGCTCTAGGAGAGCTGGTGGGGCAATTCTTAGCGCCACCTGAAAGAGCGAGTTTGCAAAGACCTCGAAGGCTTTAGCGGCGGGGTCGGATTTGAGTTGCCCGAGGGCTCCCAGGACGTCGATGATGAGAGAGCTGTCGGCGAAAATGTCCTTGCCGATTGCGAGGACGGGAATGCGTCTGTATGTGATGCCTAGATTGTCTAATGTAGGACGTGGAAGTACGGGTGCTTGCTCGCAGCTTTTGATGGTTACTCCTGCTGCAGCGCAGAAGAGGTGGATCTTCTGACTGTAGGGAGAGCCGGCTGTTTCCAAGTTAGAGAGATTTTGGACGTTCTTCGTGAGAGGCTGGGTCTTACGGTAATCAAAGAGAATCGGTGTGGTGGACATTGTGTATTGCTGGAATTGTGTCGATATAATTTGGTGTTTTGCTACAAGTCGAAATGTCTAGTCCGGACACGGGACATGAATATTTATGTATCTTGTTCTTTCACAAATCACACCATCTAAACCAGCTTCCAAAATGACAAATGAAAGCCTATTGACCAATTAAGAATATCCCTTATTCCGTTCGTCCTAGCTGGTCTGCGGAGATGGCATTACCGCACGCTAAAGCTCCTTCTAAACCCAATTCCACCTCGCCCTTGATTTAGACAGTTCCTAACACCAGCCCCTATTTTTCTCGCTTAGGAATTTCCAGAATCCATAAGCTGCTATTCGCCGTCCCGACGTCCAGACTGGTCTTCTTTTCAACCGAGGCGATAGAAGTTCGATTTCGGCGAAGTGTGAACCTGCTATTTATGTATAACTATCGCAACTCGATCTCAATATCATGAACATCTCTCACGATATTGTATAGATAAGTAATTCAAAGTCATATAAGCTTTTGATGACTTTACTAAAATCTACAATTTTTTTGGAGAAGGGAATTACATCGAGCTTGCAAATCGCCGCGCCGGAGACGAATCTCCCTAGCCTTGAACACTCCCTATCATCAGGCCCAAACCTTTACTCATCAAGTGGATGAATATTAGCAGTGTCATATCTTTAAAACCACTTTTCTTGAAGCCGCATACCTGATACATCCAATGTTGTGCATTATGCTCATGGTCATGTTATCTCTACCGTAAGATCTGCCCCTTGACTCTCGAACATCTGCAAATTCTGCATGCAAAGATCAGAGTTGTCTGAATACTTGTGTCTTGCCAGCAGATTTGGATATTTGATTGACGACCCAGAGAAAGGAAAATCCCGAACAAAGGGATAGCTATTAGATTTGACTGGGTATTGACTAGTCGGCAGGGGAATTGTAACGCTAAGTGGAGAAGAGCTGTGCTTCCGTCGGGATCCATCTTGAGACTTTCGGCGCCATGAATAGGTCTGATACCTTGCTTATCGCAGGCGTTGGCATCAGCCATGTATTCAGGACCCAGTAGAGAATCAAGAGGGTCAGTGTTACATACAGTCACTCTCTTGCCGCTCTGTCATATAGCAGGCGAAATATGAAAAGGTATTTGGCCTATATAATTCATTGAATTTGGTGAGACGCCTACCTGAAAAAGAGTCTGGAATAGTTCGATTTATTCTTTCGCAGTGTAAGAAGGTGATTCACGAGTAAAATTATTAAACAGAATTTTAACATCGAAGTCTCTCAAACTTGGCTCGGCTCTTATTTCTATCAGAGAGCGAAAAATTGGTGTCCTTGTCTGCCTTACAGCAGTATTGTAGTACTGTATGACTTACGAAATCTTTACCGACATATTGTCAATTCGCACCTCAGCTGTGATCAGACTCTGGATATTAATTATTGAGAAACTGAGAGTCATAATTTCCTAGTGGAGAAGTCATAAAGAGCAAAGCATAAGGCAATACTAGAGAAGTTCATTGGAGAGGATGTTAGGAGCCTTAGTCATCTTCAGACACGCTCGAATTGGAAGAAAGTAATTGGAGAATACACTGCCGTTGAGCATGTACACCAGGCATGCTATTGGACTTGATACTTATACCAGCACCAAGACCCACAAGCTTTATGATTGAAATCGAGTCGTGTCTGTGGGCTGCAGCATGCATCGGCGTGATTCCGTTGAACATCTTCATATATATTCTTCTTAATAGCAAGTATTGCAAGTATAATCTCTGTCTTGCACCTGGAAGCAGCCAAGTCAGGGACTTTGCTCGGACCGATTTCGTCAAGGAAAGGAATAATGTCCTTTAGAGCTTCTGTGTGACCATAGCTAGAAGCATGTTCGACAGCAGTGGTACGTGTACTTTATCTTGAGTTTCCACACCTTCGTCCAGGGTGCTCTCTAATCTTTCGTATAAACGGTCATCTCCAGCACCCAGTAATGGTATTTCCACAAACGATTATTGCTCGGCTATCTTCTTGGAGTTAAGAGTATGTTTACCTCGATTTGAAAAAAAGAACTCACTAGACTGATATCCCTCAGGTTATTGACGACGAGCCTAGAAAGAAATCGCAGTATTAGATACATACAGTTCTCTCTAATGTGCATTTGGCATTTCGGGAGCTGTAAATAATTACCCAGTCTTTGAAGGGAGAGATTTTGAGGATAGGGATATAAATTCTCTAGCTAATATGTATATGTCAAGTACTGTGAAGTCCAGTGTAGAGTAAAATCTTCCTACAAACTTGAAACTTGTTATATCTTAAATCATATCGTGGCTCACAAGTATTACATCATCTTGCGTTAAGAAGCCTATAAGATATTTCTGAAATCTACTTTATCAACTACGGCAAAATACTCGGTAATGAATTACCTTGCAGATTAATCAATTTCTCTTTCGTCTGCACTATCATTCCTGCTTTCAATGTCTTGAATGTCCTTGAATCTTATCCTGCATTTTCCAAACATCTTGATTTCGAGATATCGCCGTCCGATAGCATGGAGTTATAGCCATCTGTAAAACCCGTATTTAGCCCCCTTGCCTATTTGAGAATGTAGACATTGCCGTCTTGTGCTCTTCTTAGTGGCATAACTTATAAGAGGCTGATCTAGATAAAGGCGTTGCATACTTCATCGTCTCCATCCGCCAGGTAGCTTACCGGGATCCTTCTCATCACAGATCTGCCGAAACCTGCCGAGACCTACCCAGACCTGCTCAGATCTAGGCAGATCTAGGCAGAAGGTGGACTTCACTTTTCTGCGCCGCAGCCAAGCAGAATAAGCTTTTGTCGTCTTGGAGCATTAATTCCATTGGTCGCTTCTATGAAGTATTGGCATGAAAGAAATGCGGCCTACATCCACTGCTGCATTTAGCGATGGGGCATTGCCGTGGAGATAATGATGGTGCGACAGCGAGAAGAAGAAGAGGGAGGTAGAAATTGCTCATGTAGAGAATTTGATATTGAATGGCATGTTCTCCTTCGCAAACAACGCGAATAATAAGAATTTCCGTTGATTACATCCACAGAATCAGGGTTTTTGTTTCTTTCCCAGTCGGCTCTCGAAAAGTACGGCACGAAAGTTTCAGTTCATTATAAGCCTGCAACTACAGAGGTACAGCGGTGAATTATGATATTAAACAAGGGCCCATGTCTTGTGATGACCTTAACTGAGCGAGTAAATACCTCCACTCTGGGAGACCGAGTAGAGTGATTTTTTTTTGCTCGGAAATCCTGCGCTAATACACAAGCTTAATTGCTTACATTGGAGAACTAGCTATACGGCCTAACCAATGGCGTTTCTTTTTAGCACCACAGCTGCCTGTCAAAAGTGGTCTGCTTTGTTTCGCTTAGTAATTTCTGGCATGCGAATGCTCTTGCGCTAGCCAAAGTACCCATACAGTATTTATGGATAATTGGAGATATCCTTTCGAGAGACCTCCGAACTGGCTTGAGCTGCCTTTTCTGTCTATTCCCTCATTAACTTTCATGGATGTAAGTACATCTTATACATTGTGTACGGAGTCAAGACCAGGAAGGGAAGGAGAGGAGGAAGAACAAGAGGAGCGCAAGCATTTAATTCATTCGGACGGGAATAGAATGAGAACGATAGTGTATAAATATAGACGTCCTCCTCTGTGCGAGGAGAACCGTACACAGAAGAAAACAACTTTATTGAACACTTTGTTCTTTGTCAACTTGAAATGCGATTGCCACGACTTCCTATCCCCCTTGCTATTTTCCTAACACTTTTCTTCACCAATTAAAAATCTCTCATAGTCATTTTTCAGACACTATACAGTGCTAACACTTCCACTTATAGTCAAATTCACTCTCAACTATGCACCATGCACGTCACAACACTCATCCTCTCCACCGGCCTCGCCTTGGCCGTATCACCCGCCGGCGTTCTCGGCTAGGCTCAAGCTGCTAATGGAGTCTTGGTCGCTAGCAATACATGGTATGATCGGGTTGGAAACTGTAAGTCCGCTACGAGCACTAGCTCTCACCCTCTACAAATCTAGACATAGTTATACTAAGTAGTGCCTATCCTTTAGACAACAACGTCCACGAGTCGTGCACTAGAATGAACAGCCAGACCGTGCTGACCAGCGGCAATTGCGCCTACCGGATAGACGGTAACGGCAACATAGGCCACTGACGTAAGTTTTCGTATTTCTTGATCCGACGTAAAATCGTCCGTATGCTGACATAGCTGACCACTTCCCTTAGAATGCTACTCGGAAAATAACAGAGTTGGCTGTTACTCATGCGATGAGAGGGGCCGTAGCAAATGTCTCGTAGCCTGTCAAATTGGATGTGCCGCTACAATCTCAAAACCATGCATCGAACAATGCCGTAAGCTTCCTCAATCCTGTATATCTCCACGTTTTAAATCCTAACTCTTTGTTGAATTTGAATTCGATGGAGGTTCAATTTCTATGGAAGGAAGTAGCTATATATATAGGTATCTGTACAGTAATCCAGGTAATCCAAGTACGTACCTTACGTACTATTGACAGTACTTCCGGTACTTTCGGTAATCCAAGTACGTACCTTACGTACTATCGACAGTACTTCCGGTACTTCCGGTACTAGCAAATTGGGTGAGTACGCTATTCAACTCCGGTACTTCCGGTACCTTCAGGACGTTGAATACGCTACTCCGTACCATAACCTGTACTGTACTGCTAGCACTACCTATACTCAACACTCTTCTAGGTGGACAATGCAAAGGGCTATACCATCGCACCACAGGTTAGTGGTAGAAAGGCTTGTTTGGGACTACACAGATTTTAGGAAATTGGCTGTTCCAGTAGCCTGAATCCATAGTTAGCTGCGCGCCAAATCGAAATTTCAGCTGTTGACCGGGCCCGTTGCTCCTCGAGGTCGAAAATACATACGTCTGAGGATAAAGCTGCAAGAATATTGTCCCGCACGTGAACTAGCGCACGAGGATCACATATGAGGCTTATATGAGTGAGAATCCGTAAAGCGCCATCTGCAGAAGATCGCTCGAGGACAGCAGAGTAGGTGACGAAATCCACCCTTTCATTAACATAGGCTCTATTATACACCGCCGAGCTCAGGTTGTGTCGTATGACCTGATCTCGAACCGCATCTGTGGCAGTCCCGGATGAGCAATTACGGGCTTCTGTTCGCGGTGATGATCTGCCTGGAGAAGAAATGCGGGCTTGGAACCTTGTGTATTCGAGCAACGATACTACATATACGGCAAAAACATGATTCCCGGAGCCTGCAACCCCTTTGCTTATAAGGTACCGAGATCTGACGATTGCACCAAGTCTCTCAAGTCAACACCTGACCCTGGGAGCGATGAGATGTTTCACCATCGTCTGCCGAACTATCACCGACGTTTACTCCGTAAGGCTTTTCATCTAATAGGTAGGTACCTGTAAGCTAGTCTGCTCCCGACTATTTAAGCGAAACAAACAGCAAGCATCAACCCTCTTATTCGAAAGTAACTTGTCAACCTCAGAGTTGCGGCCCCGCCCGGAATGGCCATATCAGGTTTGACGGCGCTGCATATATATTACTCAAGCCTCAGTGCGGTGAACGAGGTAAAGCTGCCTTTGGCGAAAAGCCTACTCGAAACGTGCTTGCTGGGAGCTCTCAACGGGAAAACCCCCACCAGCTTCATTCGTGGCCTAGAACGCATTTAAGTCTATATTCTATCGCTTGTTCATGACCCACTCCAAAGTCTATCCATACCCCACCATGTCCTTGGAAGAGGATCCAAACAATTTATTCAGAAAATCGGCTCCTCTCTACCGAGACAAATCAAAGTGATGGCAAAGTGATGGGATTGGTTCCTGAAAGCTAGCAAGCAAAATATATATTAAAGTCGTCAGAGTGGTTCTCAGCATGAGTATGTACAATGCGCGGGTGTCCCAGTTTACTGATGAGACTTTCTTATAAAGTTTGTGTATTTCCTCTTTTGGTTTCTCTTCTTCGCCGGATTCTATCTTGTTCACGATTCAATATCAAATCTCATTAATTTCAGCCTCGACGGCATAGCTGAGCTAGTCTTTGCTTCCGTTCATTTCGATTCGCGTTGCTCCATCTACACCTTCAATTACAAAGACCTGATCAGCTCGAGATATCAGAATCTTCACTTCGAAAGTGATACAGGAAAAGCCGTTAGAATGCGTTGCGTTTCTTCCCTGTTGGCATTAGCTGCAGGAGCATGGGCTCAGCAAAGCTCTGCGTCCGTCGATTCTAATACTGGCATAACATTCCAAGGCATGACTGCTGCCGCTGGATTCTACTTTGGTATGGCAGTTCCAAAACCAGTCGGCTCCGATTTCATTGGCCAAATGGTAAGCAGAGAACAAGCAGGTGTGCAATTTTATGCTCACTTTCTCTAGGTTGTGCCAATTACCACCGGATATGGAGGTCTTAGTCTTACAGGCTCGATGGTAGGAAGTCTGCTCGTCGTCGCTTGGCCGAACGAGAACAAGGTGGTTTCATCTCTCCGTGAGACTCGGTAAGCCGTGAGCTTCAACGTTGTATTTGTGTACATACTAACCAAGCCAAAGTGGCTACACGTCTCCAGTGGTTTACGCCAATGCTTCCATATCCCTGATACCTATCGCCAATGGCACCTTTGTCAATTCTACTCACATGTCTTACACCTTCCTCTGTCAAGGATGTATCACGGGAAGTGCATTTAGTTTCAAGGCCGACGCCGAGATGATTACTGTTGGATTCAGCTTCTCGAAAACCGCACCAAACAATCCGTCATCAGCTGAAAGTGCTACATTTGTTTTCCATGAAGCTGGTCACGGAGCCATTGGCCTTGCACTAAACCTCGCGGGTTCGCAAAATTTTGCGAAATGGTATGTATTGGGAAAGCCGAATTTCTTGTATATTCTCTAAAGCCTCAAGATGACTGAGGCATATCCTATCCTCTTCTCTAGGCATCTTTTATCTAATTTTAGTTCAAGTGCTAATCCACATTGCGTACAGGGCCAGCATGGCCACTGCCTCCCCCCTCCCGGGCAATTCGACCACACCCGCGTCTGGCGGGTCCAATTCGACTTGCACCACTACTACAAAGGTAGCAAACTCAACTTACGACTACATCGTGGCTGGGGCAGGGCCCGCTGGTATCATTGCTGCCCAGCGACTTGCAGAGACTGGAAAGTCAGTCCTCCTTCTTGAACGTGGGCAAGCTTCTACATTTACAAGTGGTGGTAAAGCGACAGTCGCGTGGAACGAGAAAGTAACTCAATACGACGTCCCATCAATGGCCTATTACCTCACTACGGCTGCTGACACTTCCGAATACTGCACGGACACTGCTAACATGGCTGGCTGCTTACTTGGAGGAGGGACTATGGTCAACGCCTTGATGTTTGTACGCCCTCAAGATGCCGACTTTAACGACAAATGGCCGACCGGATGGAAGTGGAGTGAAGTCAGTGCATCTGCTGCGAAATTATACAAGCGAAACCCCGGAACGACTTTGGCATCCAAAGATCAGCAACGATATGACCAAGGTGTAAGTGAAATACTTCCTTTTTATTGCGGGGTGAATCTAAAGGTTCTTAGGCTTTCCAGGTCTTCTCGACATTTTTCAAGACACTAGGCTGGTCTCAAGTTGATGCCATCAAAGAGCCCAATCGTAAGACCAAGATTTACAGCTTCCCCGCATGGGATATTCAGGATGGGCTTCGAGCTGGTCCAGTCAAGTCATACCTCCCTCTCGCCAAAGCTTTGTCCAATTTTGAATTGACACTCAGTACTAAAGTTGTTCGCGTCATTCGCAACGGTTCTACTGCCACTGGTGTTGAAGTCGAGATATCAACTGGAGCTCGACAAATTATCAAATTGAAGACTGGTGGAAGCGTTATCCTAGCTTCCGGCTCTATGTCTAGTCCAAGAATTCTCTACAACAGCGGCATTGGCCCAGCCGACCAGCTCACAACTGTCAAAACAGGATCTGCTTGTGTCACACTTCCGGATAAAGCAGATTGGATCGACCTACCAGTTGGAAAGAATCTGAAAGACCATCCAATCTACACCTTGACGTTCAACACTTCTAGTGCGAACAGCTCTATGGTTGCTAAAGATTTCACCTCGCCATCTCAGATTAATATCGACTTGTTCAGCAAGCAATCTGGCCCTCTCGTCCAGTCCGGGCAGCGCATCAACTTCTGGACGTCAATGAACACTACTTCTGGTATGAAGTATTTCCAAGGAACCTGCAATTCTCCAGGCGCAGGACAGCTCCGTATTAAGCTATACCTTACCCATGGAGCGACCTCCGTCGGTACACTTGGTATCAACGCTCAAGGTGCGACTGTCTTCACCACCGATCCATGGATGAATACCGAGGATGATAAGACTGCTGTTGCAGCTATGATAGACCAAATTTTAAATGCCGCGAAAAACAGTACCATTCTCAAGCCATCCGACAGTAAACTCACAGGGGCATCAATGGTAGCAAAGAAGAGCTTTGCATCAGGTTCCCATTTCGTCGGTACTGCTATCATGGGGGAGACAAAGAACGGATCAGCTGTAGTTGATACTGACACCAAGGTGTTCGGAACTGACAACATCTTCGTTGTTGACGCTTCTATTCACCCAGATCTCCCAACCGGAAATACACAAGCTATCGTCATGGTCGTTGCCGAGCACGCTGTTGCCAAAATCATCGCACTTGGTGCTTCGGCCGCTTCGAATTCCACCACGACTCCAAGTCAACCAGCGCCACCTTATGTCAACGCTACTACAAATCTTGAGAGCGAATAAAGATTGGATATTTCCGGGTTTCTGCTGCCCCCGCAGTTCCTGATGTTGATCACGAGGACTGAACGGCGATTCATGTATATATTTATATCTTATCGATTTTTGGTGTACAAATATAGACACAAAGCTTTCAGGAGTCTATGAATTTAAAGCATAATACCCATATTCCTTGTATTTACTTGAAGTTGCGTTTCTCGTCAATTTGCGGACGGCAAGTGAGGACTCGCTAGAGCATAACGAACAGCCCATGGGCTACCCGACGACTCCCCTCTCTTTTTTTACTAGACATGTTGCAATTGTTCTAGAATCACTCGCCAAAGCTATCATGAAGCTGTTCACACGAGGCCAGCCAAATTCGTTTCCGGGCGAAGCGAGTCTTATCTTTGAGACTTTCAAGGTCAACAAAATGTTAGTTGATTTTATGTGACCAGTTCGGGTGGTTTTGCTGCTGCACCTTATAACATTGGTATTGAATGGTTACTTCGTGTTCGCCGAAGTTGGCAAAACACCCGGAAATATGTGCCACCTTGGCTGGTAGCGGGAGAATGCGCTCGCCCGGGTGAACCTTCCCTCTTTAGGGTCGCTAGTCTTCCTGGCATGCTGGAGGTGCACTCCTCTATCTGTCTCCGTCATCACAAATATCTATCACTTACAGAAATTTCTTTTTTCCACTACCTGACTGTGTGGTTGATTCTAGGCAATATTCTCTTCTATAGTTTCCCATTGGCGCCAGCACTTCACGAATCATAACAGGTATATCTATCTACCAATGGCGGCTCCAGTATCAGCCCAAGCTACAGAATCACTGTCAATCGTGGACGAAAAAGCCGACGTCAGCGCTAAATATGACATCCCGGAGCCAGAACCATTCATCTCCTTCAACGCTCTAAAAGACCGAATCAGACACCACTACGAGCTAGCTTCTGACTACTACTACTCTCTCTGGTAACATTTACCTATTTGTAGTTCGACGAATCACGAGCTGATAATGGAATTTATTCAACAGGGGTGAACACATCCATCATGGCTACTTCCTGACACCTTCCGACACCAAGGAGAGAGCGCAAGTCCAATTGATCGAGCTACTCCTCGAAAAATCAGGACTTCCAGTCGGCAGCTCAGTTCTCGATGTTGGATGCGGTATCGGAGGCACATCTCGCCATCTCGCCAAGATCCACGGCTGTAACGTCGTCGGTGTGACAATCAGCGGGCGACAAGTCGAAATCGCTCAGAAGTTGACTTTGGAAGCCGCTGGTGAGAAGCCAGAGACTAGTGATGCTGACACTCCGGAAAAATTGGGTGATGGCTCGGTCCGCTTCGTTGAACTTGATGCCGAAAAAATGGGCGATTTCTTCAATGTGGAGCCAAATGTCAAGAAGTTCGATTGTGTCTGGATCTCAGAGGCCATGAGCCATTTGCCGAATAAGGAATTATTCTTTAAAAATGCGGCGCTGCTGCTTAATCCGGGCGGGAAGCTGGTTGTGGCGGATTGGTTCAAGGATGAGGAGTTGACGGAGGCGCAATTTAAGGCAGATATCTCTCCAATCGAAGGCATGCCACCAGGTCATATTTTGTTGTTATCTCCCAAGCTGACGTTATCTAGATGGCATGCTCCTGCCGCCACTTTGCAGCCAAGCAGACTACGTACGTCTAGCGAATGGTGCTGACCTGAAGACATTTGCCGAGCCATTCGACATCAGTAGACAAGTCTCGAAGACCTGGTAAGCATACAATCGTAACGATATTCAAAACCACCTTATACTGACTATTTGCTCAGGGATGTCTCATGGACACTCATCCAGAACCCGGCACTTTGGGCATTCGCTGTTGCACAAGGTAGAGATGGACTTGCTTTCATGCAAGCTTTCAGAGCGAGTAAGACAGATTATTTTCCTTTCCCCTATCGAAGACTCGGTTTTATCGGATCAGTATCAAGTTTTCTTTGTTGATCGTGATCTTCATCCTGAGATATTGATTTTTTCAACATGCTAACCTTCTGATCAGTGAGACGAGGGTTCGCCAATGGAACCTTCAGATATGCTGTGATGGCATTCCAGAAATGAAGAGACCGTTTTCATCTCGTTACGACAGCACTTTAATTTCTGCATACGTTCGGATCTTTCCAAGTAATCGACATATGAAGACGGCATAGATACACTTTAAGCAAGTACTGACGGATATACCTGACTAGAGATGATCGTCGGAATAGAATAATGTCCGCGATAGATGAAATACAAGGACACGGAGTTTTGGCCTTCTTCGTGCCGTCGTCTATGAGTCATATCAACCATATCAAAACCGCACCCGGGCGTCCTGTCTGGTATCCCATTCCTGTCTAATTGTAATACATCCATCCGAACTCTCGATCACTCCAAAAGTGCTGAACCTCGCGCTCCTTCCTACTTCTCCTGATATCGGCTCATCCGCTCAAGTCTCAGATGCACATTATTAACGCTCTAAAATTTACAGTCAGCGCTAGACCCATGATACAGGCTATACATATATCGACTTACTCTACCTGGGACCCGGTCTTTTTTGCTTTCCCCTTATTTTCTAGTCGTTTTAACACTCTTTTCGCACCCTTGGTTCATATCCAGCTTGGAATACAAGACGCATACCCAGTCTCTCCGCCTCAATCTCACAATTCTCTTTTACAACGTTAATTATACCACCTGGAAACACTCTCAATCAGCTGTACCTAATTTAAAATTCACGATTCCCAAAGCGCAGTTTTGTGAAAATTTTCAAGAGGGAGACGGATGCAAAGCGGTCCACACTATAGGTAATAACCGCCTGGCAGCGAATATCTTGCAGTCGAGCGTCAATAGGGAGAATATTCAAAGGTACTATTTCACGTTTCCAAACCTCAGATGTACCGTGTGCCTCGGCGATGTTTCATTAGTTACATGTGCAATTTCATGTCGTGACAAATCAGATGCACAAATTCCTCGTCTGAGGGCAATGTCAGGTCTGGTCTCCTGTCGATACAATGGCTTTTCTTGCCAGGCATGACTTCCGAGAAAATACTCTTGCTTGTTTCGGTTTCTAGCATGATTCGATTCGCTCCTGTTAGCTTCGTATAGGTACATGGTTCAGCAATTTAAAATCCGGCGCGGTATTGCTTTCCGTGTCAATGAAGGGGAAAACAACTGCCCCCCTGGCCTTCACTTCAGGTCTGAACAACCATAACTGCCCATTTGCCCTCTCCCAGCTCCGGGGTTCCTATCCATTACATTGGAATTAATGATGCCGCCCATAATTATGTGATACCTCCTGGTCCTCTCATCTTCGAGACCACTCAGCTGATTCATAGATGTCTGCCTCATGAAAATATTCCAAGTAGTGCACATCTTCCCAATAGCATCCTGCGAAATAAATATAAACCTCATGCTCGCATCTTCGTCCGGGACCTGCTCCAGATAATACGAGTAGTACGATATGGTCAGGATTCCGACGACGAGTACGCCGTACCTGACCAAACTTCTTCTCCAGGATAGATGGTAGAAGGTTACATTTCGTCCTCGAGGCTTCTCTGGTGCAGGCTCATTCAGTCAGGGGTTGGGGGTGTTGAGCTTGCGAGTTACGCTCAGAGTCCTGTCCTAAGCTCGATTGGTAGCATTGGCCAATTGGTTCGGGCGCACCTGTAAAGTCTGACCAAGAGAGTGAGGTGTCGGAAAAGACACCAGTTGGCGACGTACAGTCGGCATAACGGCTTGAGTAGAGTTGTGACTAAAACCATAGAAATAATGTCTAGTGTGAGTATCCCGAGGCTAGATGTTCCGTTGATGTGACGCATCGCGGCTAAGGCATGTAACCGACGATAACACAAGAGACAGATCTGAGACGTAACCGCTGAATCAAGATATGCATAATAAATAGTGAGGTCACCCTAGAGAGAGCCTATCAATCAAAGCAAAATCCAGGCATAAGCAAGGCAGTCATAATATGGCATTTTTCAATGTCTTTATTTCGATATTTTCCTATCTGCCCTATCGAGCACTAGATATCCATACATCTGCAATACATAAATACACTTGTGCAAGCAAGCGAGCAGAATCCGTCAGCGCCATCCTTTACAAAGCTCATATCCTCCGAACCGATTTCATACGCGGAACACTGAACCCTAACCCTGCCGAGAACAGCCGCCCAACAGTCAGCTGCGAACCTCCACCCATTATTATACAACAGTACAACAGTAACAGGAGCGCACGAAGAGCCAGCCGTGCATCGTCCCTCATACAAACATGATCAAAAAAAATTAAAGCTAATGTAAAGTATGGCACTCTTCACGTCGATTTCAAAAGCAGTGAAGAAACTCTACCATCGCGTAGACGGTCTCGCCCTCAGAGTGCTCGGTCGATCCCACCCCCAGCTCTTCTTCCCACCGCTCTGTTGACTTTGTTGAAATCCACTATTCTGGAAGCTGTTCCTGAAATCATTTCCCAGTAAATCACTCACTGATTTGGTATCCTCGATTAAATGAGCGTGATTCTGATACGGTAGGATATTTCGCGTCTTCTTCTCTTTGTCGACACCACTGGTAGAAGCGCGCTTTTTGGGGGCTACAGGACGGGAGTCAGACTCCGAAGTTTTGCGTTGGTCCTTCAAAATTTCGCGCAATTCTTTGTCGTCGGCTGTGATTTGGGCCTTGAGAAAAGAAATGTCGGTATTGGAGGAGAGAGTTTCCATTACAGGTGTGCGGTGCGTGTATTGGATGGAGGAGGGGTTTGGTGGGTCGGTTGATATAATGGAAGGATCGAGGTAGGAGTTTGGTTTGGTGAGGAGAGTAGTGATATCGACTGATTCGCCATGAGGAATTTTCTCGTGATGAGAGGGCGTTATGCAGTCCATATCGACTTCTTTTCGGAGCACGTGGTCGATGTCAACAGCTGAGAAATAGGCACATGATTGTGGTAGGTCGTTGATGCCGACTTGTTGGGAAAACATGGAGCGAGTCCAGACATTGGAGACTTGAAGGGCCATTGCTGCTCTGTATTTATCCTTCTCGCTTACAATATATCGGATTTCATCGTGTACCGTAATCGCGAGCCGTGCATCGATATTGTAACGGCGGATGAGATAGTCCATTGCAATGATGATGAGATGAAGATAATCGACACCTGATGATTGAATGGCCCAATTGATTCTTGAGGTCATGAAGCCTCCTTGGTTGACGAATCGACTCATCAATGCTTCGGTAATACCAGCTCCAAGGACTGGCGTACGAGGCCGCTCTTGCTCGGCAAATTCCTCAAGTTTGTTGAAAACGAAACTTTCAGTCCCACCACGCCAGAATGCCTTCTTGTGCAGAGCCTTCCGGTTCGTCTTAGAGCCTTTGGTGGCCTTGTAGAGATTTGAAGCGACTTTAGTCGTCTCGGCTTCGGAAAGTCCTGGATTGAACTGTCGAAGGAGAGTCGAGGCGAACTTCAGACCTGCACCGTAAATACGTCCATAGTTGAAAACTTTCGCATCGTTTCTGGTGATACCAAGTATTCCAGCTGTCCGTGAGTGCAAGTCGGTTCCGGCAGCCTTAGTACCCTCAAGCGTCATAAAACCTACAGCATTCCCTCCGTGTAGCTTGAATTGTGCGTCACCAATCAGACTAGCAATCCAAAGTTCCTCGGAGTCAACATCAGCCCCAACGAAGCAGTATCCTGGAGGCGCTCTGACCATTGACTTCAGCTCGGAGCCCACTCGATTCTTCTTAGCATTACTGGCTGTGAGCCATGTATTTTCAACTGCTCGTCTGGTGACAGTTCCCATAGGAATGACCTGAGGCAAGATGTAACCAGTTTCGGAACTTGATTCAACCCACTCAGTGCCTTTTGCGCCATCGCTCTCGTAGACTACCATCTGGGACATGATTCTGTCCCGGGCACTAATCCAGTATGAGCAGGAAGCATTCATTTCCAGTGCTTCCTTTGCATATGCAAATTCTGATGAGAGAATGCCCTTCTCGAAATATGGCATATAGCTCTTTGCCATCGGATTGGCACAGCGCGCAGTAGGTCCGTCTTTGTGAGGAAGTTTGAAATACCGGCCGGACATGTCGTCCCGCAAAGCCATATCTTTCTCATCGAAAGCCGCACACTCCTGCATTTGCGCAGTAATATATTTGTGAGCTTCTTCAAGGGATACTCTGAACGTCCATCCATATTTGTCCGACCAGACCAAAGGATTGCCATCCCATGCTAGGCGTAAAAGTAAAGGTGCAATACGAGTTCGAACGGATAGACCGATTGGACCATTCGTCTTGACGAAGAGATCTTTGTACCATTGCGGCATTCCTGGCATCTTCTGTCGAGCAGCAGGTCGGGGAGGATCGTTCTTCTTTTTCCCCTTGACCATCTTGATTGCCTGTCCTGACCAGTCCAGTTGTCGCAGCCATGGGTCATTACTCCACTTTTCACTATCGCCCTTGATCTCAAGTGCTTTGTCGGTGAGGCCAATCAGCCTCTCCTGCACAGCATCGGACAACTTGTGGTAAGTCGCTTCCGCATTTGCTATATATGACTCCCAAGACTTATCTACGGGTAGAATAACGGAAGACAAATGCCGTAGAGCAGCAAAGCTCACGGGATGTGGGCAAGTCTCCAGAAAATTTGGGAACACAATCCTGTACACACGATGCGTGACATCGACATCTGCTGCGCAGTAATCCAACAGCTCATCAAGCTTAGACCTAATTCCTCCTCGGTCCAGTTCTCCGAATGCATCCCTTTGCGCTTTGTCGATTGAAATGTCTAGGTGGAACTTTGCCACATCCCGCAACGAATTGACCGAACTTCTCCCAACCCATAATTCCTCCTCTTCCTCTGTTAATGCCTTATTCCCAAGCAGAGTCGCTAATTCAGCATTATCGGTTTCCCCAGCAATTTTGTCCCTTAGCTCCCGGTTTTTTCTATGCTTCATCCATGTCGGCCTCTGGCGAGAACACATTCCATTCACAGCCACATGTAAAGACATGGTATCAAGAAAACTGTTCTTCGATTGCTTTATATCGTACTCCTCCGCTATCCGGGCTCGGTCGTAACCAATATTGTGTCCCACGATAATCCGAGGCTGTGTGGGATCTCCCAAAGGTATGAGGTGACGATCATTTTCCGTTTCCCCCAACAGCCATGGAGATAGCCAAGCATACCAATTCGTAGGACTGACAGCGCATGCCATTACTGCGAAAGAGCTCTCCTTCCACATAACCTCTGTATCAAAACATAGCATGTCCTCTTGAGGTGCATCCACTTGCTCCGATCTTCCATCCGGATAATACTTCGTCCATCCACTCCGCTGTACCCATTTCCTCGGCTTTGGCGGACCATTCGATCGTGTGAACTGTTTGGCTTTGGAAAGATATGGTTCCGCAGCATCCATGCCCAACTTGTAAAAGTGCTCATCGAGGGTACTGCCTTGAAGCTCGGGAAGATCGAACGATATCGGTGGCGAGTTGTCTGTGTTCTTTCCTAGTAACTCATGCCGCTGTAGATGGTCCCTTGAAAGCTCAACCAGTTCCTTCGGAGGGGGCATAACATTCTCGGGAAATAGTTGCGAGTAGACATGGCTGCTTACTTGCTGGACCCCTATTTCATTATATCGTGCATCTGCAGGCCCTGTGATATATTTAGAGCGTGTTCTTGCGTGCTGAGAGAGGGCGCGAGATCTTACTCGAAAGGCACGCAGATGCTGCGGTATTGCATTCTTTGGCCCTGGCTGCCTCTGTCGCATAGAAGTTCCATTGTACCCCGATTCGTGTAATGCCCTGAGGACGATGCGCCCGATGCTTTGCAAGCCTTACAAAGCTTGCACATGGTCTAATCGATCGACCAGCTCGTGCTGAGGGCAACATGCTCTGTACAACAAGGTTTCCTTAGGGCATGGTGATTGTGTTGAGAGATCTCTGCGATAATGGCGAAGGTTGCAGCTGGGAGGCGTGAAGGTATCGTGAGGCGAGGTGAAATCTACGGATGGACTCCTACACGGCGAATGAGGAGGGAGTGATTGAAATTTACTCTAGTAGGGTGAGCAGGACTACTGTAGCTCGCTAGGTACCTCCCTACCTACCTACCTGCCTGCCTACCTTAGGTACTTCCGTAGGCACCTTACCTTAATTGTCATCCCTGCTCAGGCGCTGTCATGTCCGGCATCACGCTGTGATCGATAAGGTTATCGTACAATACAATAGAAGCCCAAAGCGCAGGGAATAAAGAGGCTCCGATCAGACCGGATCATTCATTTCATTCCGGTGGCGTGGTGTGGTGTGGTGTTGCCGCGGTGCTACTTATATCAATACAGTACTGTATAAGTAATGCGAGTACCCCGTACAAGACCGTAACCGTCATGACACGGGAAAGTAACCGCAACAGCAATAGTATTGTAACAGCAGCTGCGACTGAAGTACAACATTACTAGTCTCCTCCTATCGGGAAGGGCCTTTGTCTTCTCTATGTTCTATCTTTATCATCCCATCTTCAACCGTCTTTCAGGAGTTCACTACGAGATATACAGTCTGTTGCGACCAGACCACCACCGTACAGTACTGCCGCCAGTCTACTGTAATGTCCTATCACCCTTTCAGGAGTTATGCGGCTGCCCCCGAGTCTTTGAATGAATTCTCTGCACAAGGGCGCCCTGAGGTGGCCAATTCACATTCGAACATCAATCGCCAGGATTCGACTTCACCATTTGGTCTTTTCGCTTCAGACCAGGCTGCAGATGAGCCTTCACCATGGAGCGTGTCTTCATCAGGCAACGATTACGACTCCTTGACCCTCCCACCAATAAATCCTGACAATAATTATAACGAACTTCCTTCCTTCAACGACGCGCCGTATTTCGACGCGCTGCCTCGCATACAATCTCCTAACCCTTTTCTGCCCGGACCGTCGACATTAAATACAAACTCCCGCCCACAATCTCGATCCTCACAAGACGACCAGGAACCGCCACCCTCAAACCAACAGCAAAGACGAGACCCGCCGCCCGTTTCACAGTACAGAGTTGCTGTCTTTGAATCTCCAGATCCCTTTGAGGATTTGGATTTGGATTTCGCAGATCTGTCTTCCCTACTTGATGAACGACCCTCAGGGAACTCTACAAGACGGTCCTCCTTTGTCGACCTTACATCCTCACCCGATATGGCTCCTACCACAAGGAAGCGTAAGGCTACCGAGCCTGGACGTGGAAGGTCACGCAAGGTCACTAAGAGTGCTTCAAAAACTTCCCGGCCAACCTCAGCGGCAGGCACAAGGGCCAAGTCAGAAGTGCATACGATCGACTTGGTGGATATCGACGATAAAGCAGAATACGAGGAGAGGATGGCGAAGGAACAGGCAGAGACAATAAAGAAGCAGAACCAAGCGGCGGCAACGAGGTCAGTGAAGCTGGCTGAATTCCAGTGCATCATCTGTATGGACAACCCGACTGATCTGACGGTCACATTTTGTGGTAAGGAAACACGCCTTGGCTTGGAAGCAATTTACTGACACATATTAAAGGTCATCTTTTTTGCTCGGAATGTCTTCATCAAGCCTTGTACGCCGGCGAGAAGAAATGTTGCCCGGTCTGCAGATCTAATATATCCTCCAAGAAGACCGCCGCAGGAAAGCAACCGAAGAATGGTGCCTTTGCTTTGGAGATGAAATTCATGACGGCGAAGAAAAAGGGAAAACAGCCAGCCCAAGGGTAGTCTCCTGGCTAGGTTATCATAGATTCAAGGGCGTTATGGAGTGAAGTCAGAAAGGGCATGGAATGGCATAGGTGTCAGGGGATACCATCATCTGGCGTTTAGGGCATGGGCATCATCTCAATGTTGATATTGCATGGGTGGCGCTCATGGTTGAAGTGGGGGAATTTAGGGATTGACATTCGGCATCTGACGACATTTCATCACAGCTTTGCATCGTGGTGGACTTTGACGACCAAAGTAGTAATGTTACGGTGGTTTCACTCATGCTTGAGGCATAGAGTTCGCAACGCAGATCACAAAAGCAGTGTGTCTTTGTACATTCTACACAGTCCCGAAGCTTTCCTCTTCAGCAGTACTGTCATTCTGTGTCGAAGACCCATCGTTTCGATGAAAAATCCCGACCAAGTAAGAGAACTGCCTATCTACCACACTTCACCATGCCTCACAATCCCCCATCTATCCCCCTTCCCCCGTAAACCCCAAGGTATTCCTCCTGCTCACAACTCCCTCCTTCCTTTTCCCACCTCCAACAATAGCCTCGAGCGCTTGTCCCAACGCCGTCCCATCGTAAATCATCCCTCCCTCCTCACCATCACCAACCTCCACTTTCCTCCCATAAATCCTCAAGCACTCCACTCCCAACCTAGCCAACTCCGCTTTCTCAACACGAGGCGCCCCTTGACCTTGGAGATGAACAACATGCGTTACATAGTCTTTATATGTTGACTCTGGAGCTTTGATCTGAGTTGAAGGCGGGGGGGTAGAGGTCGACGAGGAGGAGGAAAAACAGGCATCCGCAATCGCAGCCACGAAATCCATGGCCGTAAACTCCATTCCCTCCGCTCTAGTCTCCCGATCTAAACTCCCATTCAGAATCAAGATCTTACACCTTCCCCCTCCCCCAAATACGCCGGCAATCGCCCTCCCCACATCTCTCAATACCAAGCACGGGATGATACTGGTGTACAAACTACCGATCGAATACACCACCGCGCTCGCCTCTTCCATACTACTTACCACTTTTGGATTCGGCGCTGGGCGAATCTCTTGGCCGTATGGATTGATGTACCAGATTCTGGAGATGCGGGAGGGGAGGAGCGAAGTGTGGCATTTGAGGAAGGTGATGTATTGTTTGCGGAGGGTGGGAAGCGAGCCGGGGAGGTTGGCGTCTTCGATTGTGTCGTGGAGGGAGAGATCCGCTGAGAGAGTGCGCGCGCGGATGGTGGTTGGACTCATGTGCTCTTCGTCTTCTTCCTGTTCCTGTTGACTCGTTTGTTGATTCTCGCTTCCGGAAGAGGTATTTCCTCCACCAGGTGGTGCAGCCGACGAGGGAGCAGAAGGATGACTGATGGCATTCTGACCGGTGATTTGTGTACCGTCCTCAAGACCAGCAGCGATATGATGGCTAAAATTACTATTAATCGCTGGAATCACATTTACATTGCCTGGCACCCCTGTAATCGCCCCCAGTAGATAAATCGCACTCTCAAAACTGCCTGTGAAAAGTCTCGCTCCCGTCAGAAACAAGTTTCCTACCGAGGCGGACTGGAAGTTATAAGAGGAAGTTGGACGAAGACGTTTTACTATCTCGAGATTTATGGTGTTGAATAAGGAGCGGATGAGTTCGCGCTTTTCGGATGAGATGGATGTCCAGAGAACGTGCCGGGATTCGACGAGCTCGAGCCATTCTATACGTGCTAGCGAAGGGTCCGGGGAGAGACGATGATTGAAGAGGGTTTTAATTGCAGTTGTTTCTGGAAAGGAGGCATTTTCGGGGATGAGACGTACGAGTCGACCTGAGGGGTACTGTTAATTGAAACAGTGATATTGGAAATGGATGTCCAGAAGTCTCGCAGCTAAAGGCTTGTGACACTAAGCATAAACAGGTCGAGAAAGTATGATGTTTCTCTTGAAATGTCCAGCGAGCAAAGAAATGAGACTCACTTCTCACATCACCAATGCCCGGCCCGCCAAAAACACGGATCAGCTCGCTTGAAGAACCCCCATTGTCAGATATGGGAATTATACTTCACAAAATCTAATCAGCACTCTTTTCACCAATGTCACCCCCAAGTCCCTTTATCCCAAACACAGCACGAAGAAGATCACTCACTTACTAACTCAACGAGCACCCTCTATCCTCAGCTAGCTTCCCAAACACATCAACGAGATTATTCGCCGCCGACCCGCCGGAAAAGACAACGATATGACGTTTACTCATTCTGTTGGCTTCTGCTATACTAGACTCCGGGAACGGTCGTATACGATAGAGATGAGTGTGTGGATTCAAAGGAAATATGTGGAAAGTTGAGGGATCTTGCGTTGGTAAAATGCTGGTACTGTACCGCGAATCTGGCAAGAAATGGCGAGAAAGGTTCAGCTTCGGCATTCTCCCGGAGCATGACGCCAGGGGCTCACGAGAAACGAGACTTGGTACCTTGCCATATTAACTCCATGTTGATAGTACCAAACTCGTATCTCTGAAGGTGTTGCGTGAGAAGCCTATTCCAGCCTTTAAGGACGGTCACATGCCTAAATCTCGAGGTCTCATTTGCCACGTGACTCGAAACACTGTTGGCTGTAAGAACTCATTCGGGCCGGAAGTCAGCCACTCATGAGGATTTCATTATGAAATTTTTATGAGTCATTATATATATAGTGGATCTGCTTCCCAAGTATCGTATGATTAATCATGATTTAACTAGCCATCACGTGAATGTAACAAAGTTACCAAAAGGTGTTGAACTCCGCACTAATCGTTGAGTGCTGGCACTTTCAACGAGTAAGAGATATGACTTAAAAATTTTATGACATTGTAATGAGTGCAGCCTTTCAAAGTCTATAACTTTGTGTGTTCTATAGGATTCATCTCATAACCTTTTGAAGGATAGTTTCGCTAAGCAAGTAAACAGATCAGCGAATCACCTAACATCAACACCCTCAAATCTTATTCTCAACAAAGCGTCTCGGCATAGCAATCTGCCTCTCGGAGGCACCACGAGCCCCTCCATTGCTTACCAAAGAGTTCAAAATCAAACTATATAACTCGTCTTTACAAAGCAAAGCGCCAGCGCAACTGGCAACGCAAAAGCTAAATACTGCCCCCCAGAATTCCCTACTGGCGAACAATCCTCTGAATCAAGAAAGCAAGGATTTCTGGAAAGCGATATCTTTAGCGATCTGGTCACGTTAACCCGCATGGTAGAAATTGAAGGATGTAATACTCACGATGATTCCGCGAAATCTTAAGGACATGATTTGGTAAAATCCTTCCATGCACCTCAGATTTGCATCAATCGACCCGCGCCAGCAGTATGCGTCACCCACGACACTTTCTGAGTCTCAAAGCAAACTCGCAAGTCTCTACATATTGAACGAAATTGAGCGTCATTACGGTTTTCAGGGTCTTCATGCATGAATTTCGGACCCCGACTGTATCTCAACTGGTTTGCAAAAGCCGAATCTGAAAGATGTCTGTGTGACTTGAAAGACGAGGTTCTTGAAGGCTATCAGATTTATGCAGTATGCTGAGTAGGGAGCTTCGACCACGATATGGGCGGCTGTGGGGAGGTATTGAAGGGGAAGAGTATTTGGAGAGTTATAGAGTGGGCGAGCATGCCCAGGAGGTTTTTGAGTTTCTTGATCCGGGATATGCTTCATATGCTTCTGTTATAATCGATGCGAAGAATTCCTAAGAGATGCCGAAGAATATGGAAGAATCGATGAGTGGCGAGGTGACAGCGACGCGCATTGATTCGTTGCACATTTAACTTATTCAGGCTGATCGTCACTAGCACTTGCAAATTGAAGCTCATAGAAGTCATTCATGACATTTCGCAAACATTAAAACCACCTTGCCATTCCCATGTAAACGTGCACTAAGGTCTTAACTCCTCTGTCCCTGTTTTCCAGCCCAAATCTTATTCAAACGCCTGATCCTAAATCAAATCTGTAAACTCCGCACATTCGCCACAATCCAGTCATAACTAGACGATCTGAAATCATCTGCCAGAAGACGGGCGCCGGTTGCGTAGAAGTTCATCAATTGCTGTGCCTTATTCCATCTCGGCCAATCTCTGTACGGCGAGCCAACATTCGGATCCAAGTTGTACACGAAACTAAAATAGTAGGAGCGTATCGAGCTGGAAGCGTAATTGGGATAGGCACCATAGAAGACCTGGAGAAGATCACTTCCATGGAACGTGCCGAGGACTGGCAATCCGTAGTTGTATGATGCTAGATACGACCACGTGGGGACATTCGGGTAGATCTTTGCATGCGTAGCGAGGAATGTGCGGCGGGTGAGAGTGAATACTAGATCTCCTAGAATGGCTGCGAGGCGCTTGTATTGAGGGTATAGAGCATTCAGGAATAGTGTTCCAAATGGAGAGCCGGCTGACCAATCTTCAGGGTATGTTGCCAGAAGTCCATCGAGTTGAGCTTTGGATGCGTCTGGGAAGAAGTAGTCGGACAAATATGTTGCGATCTGAGCTGTTGTTGAGATATTTGATTGGAACAGAGCGAAGATTGTCCCCTCGTCTTCTTGATCTCCAATGATGAATGGTACAGGTGCATAAAGTCCTTTCCCGATGAGAATATCGGGGGAGTCGGTGAGGACTTTCCCATCAGGACGAGGTAGGTATGACAGTGCGACCGAAGAGTAACTTAGAAGTCCTGGAACGGAGTTCGCCGCGTTCAGGAAAGTGTTGTAGTCCAGCTTTCGTAAGCAGTCCAGTGACGAAGCTGCTGAACCACATCCAGCGGTATTAACGACTCTATCGTAAACAGCCTGACCTTTAGGGGCATCGACACGCCCTGCAGGTACAAGACTTCCAGAGTTCATGATGGCTCCACGAAAGAGGGGCTTGGACTTGTACTGAATGTTGCCGTCGTACATTGCCATCTGATCCAACACCGAAATGGCACCAGCAGATTCACCCCAAATAGTAACCTTAGCTGGGTCACCACCAAATGCGGCAATATTGTCAGCTACCCATTGAAGAGCGAGTCTCTGATCCAAGAGTCCCAGATTCGACGATCCGTCCGCGAGGATCTCCTTCCCAGGCATGAAACCAAATCCTCCGACTCGATAGTTGACAGCAACGAAGATGATCGGTTGTCCATTTGACACTGATTCCCTTACTAGCGAAGTACCTTCATACATTGCCGTTGATCCAAGCTCGAATCCTCCTCCGAAGATCCAGAAGAGTACTGGAAGCTTCGACAAAGCAGTCGTCCCAGTTGGTCTTTGAACATTTAGAGTCAAGCAGTCCTCTCCTGCATTGGTGACGGTCTGAAAAAGAGGTGTCTGTAGCAGTAGACCTAGAGCCTCAGTAGGTAGTCCTCCAGGAAGATTTGTGTTGCTGAAGAACATCTGGGGGCATGACTTAGGAATGCCAGTTGCAACGACAGTACCTTGAGGAGCCGAAAGTGCCTGTGGTGGTTTGAGGCGCAGCTGTCCAACAGGTGGTTTGGCGAATGGAATACCATTGAAGGTTTCGACCCTGTCCCCGGGTCTGCCGATGATAGTCGCCGCAGGATATGCGACTGCAACTGTTGGAGCAGCTGCTCTCTTCACTGGAGGAGCAGCGAGAGTCGCAGGCAGAAGGCCTAGAAGAATGAGCGTAGGCCTCATGATGATGAAGGACAATTTGAATTCCGAGTCGAATAGACACTACTGGGACCGCAACCTGCTGATCAACCATCATTCCACAGCAGCATTATGAGATATATACATATACACGAGTCCATGCTTTACACCTCATCTTCATGGTGGAGTGTATCCTCTCACATGTGGCTCCTCGGTCAAATCTCTGACTTGAGCCAGCTGATCAACGTTGTCAAGTTTTTCAGGTTCAAAGTCCGAGGCTCCGCTGCGCAGTTGAGATGTGCACCCGGTGATATACAGATCGTCATCTTGGTGGCCGGCCTGGTGGCATGGTTGATGGCTAGCAAGGCAAGATGTGATTGGTGGATTATTAGCCAGTGTGGCTCCTTCGCGCTTTGTGTACCTGACATGCTTGAGCCCAAGTACAGAACCACAGTCCTAAACGGCTCGGTAGCCGAGGAGTGTCTGGCAGGAATGGCGTTCACAACGGACTCACAACGGACGTGTTGCCTTACAAAGAGATAGTCTAAAAAGCTGTGTGTATCTCAACATAGTATAATCTGCGTGAGGGCAGGGTACGGGAAGATAGACCAAATGGGTTTATCAACTTGAGGCTATTCTGTGCTACATATTTCTATCAGATTGATAAAAGCTTTCACTCACGTGATTCTTTCGTCGTATGACTGTAAGATAGTATCCCAAGGACACGAGAAAATGGCAAATAATCGAGGAAATGCAAGGGGAATGCAAGGCTCGAGGCCTTGATTGCCACAAAAGAGAAGATCGGCAGGGGAAGAGGTCAAGGCTCACTTGAGCTGATGAGTACTGTACGAGTAGAGCCATGTGCTACTCTTTAAGGTACTTATGCATAAATGCCACTGGCCCACACGCAGGTAGTACGAGAAGAGGCGCAGTTCTTGAGATTTGCGAAGCATCACCGGCCGGTACAACTTCGTAGAGGCCCACGACAAACTTCCTTATCTGGCGTAGACGTACTCCCGAGTCAGTTATGTCCGTCCCCAGTATTTCCAAACGGTTACTTGCAAGTCAGATAGACTACAGTACGATAGGTACTCAGCACCCGCGTGGGCAGGCAAGGATTCTCCACGATGAGCGGGCTCGGGCGGAGGTAGACTTAGGCTCGACCCGGAGCACTGTCCACGATGAGCCAGCCGAGCCGGAGAACACACGCGGTTCGGTTAGCGCAGAAAACCAACGAAATGCCACATTGAGAACATTTCCCCTACCAGCAACCCACATTCACCCAATTGTTGGGAAATATTATTCTTATCCGGCCCCTGTCTATTGACTCGATGCGAGCCCTTCCGGGAATACTGTGACAGGTCATGGCAACCGGCCAAACGGCCGTAAATGGAATATTTGAAGGGTATCGCGATGCGCCCAACACCAGCCCACGATATGTACTTTATCAGGATTTTATGCATATGCCGCCCAGCCTTTTTATTGAAGTTAGCAACTGAGTCGAAATCCTGAAATTGGAAGGAGATACCTGAAAATAATAATGCCAAATGTTTTTCATCAGTAGCTTGATTGATGAGATCATTCACCGTCGCAGTGACGCTCAAAGTCTTGGACAGTTTCTTGTTCACGACCGTGAGGGCGCGATCTGCCTCACCCGGCTCATTGACTGCTTTCTTCTCGTGTACTTTCCCAATATCTTGGGCAAGGGCAGCGCTTTGGCCTTCTTGGATTTTGGCCTGGCGGAGCGGGTTTATGGACCAGCTGTATAGAGGATCATACCGGAGAACTTCGAGAATTGCCATGATTGTAGAGCTTTCTTTACGAAGGGTCTCGAGGGTGAATTCGCAGCATCGTCGGAACACGCCTTCGGTCTTGGTGATGCCCATGCCATCAACAATATCTCGACTGCAGCGGAAGGGAATAATTTCTGGCACGGCAAGAACACGACCCATCTCAAAAGCAACGCCCAAATCGATGTGTACGACTTCTCCATTCCGTTGATCTAGTAGAATATTGTGTCCGTGTCTATCGCCCAGACCAAGCACATGGCCAAGCATCGAGATGGCCGCAGTACTTCTCGTGTAGGCAAGCCTGCTCAAAAACCATTCATCGGGATTGGTAAACTTCTCCGTGAAGAAGTATCGCATCGCGGGATGGAATCTTTCAGTGACTTGACGATAGGTCTTAATTCTGATGTCCGGGGCCGATGTATGCTGATCAGTAATCGCTTTCCGGCAAGCATTGGGCTTCAAGTCTTTGGGATGATACTTTTCGTGGGCAGGCATCAGAAAATCGTGTAGTGGAATCGTGTTCGCGACAAATTCAATGACACCTGTGTCTTGGGTAAGAGGCAGGACACCATAAGTTCTGATCCTCAGATTTCGTTGACGAGTCGATTTATTTCTCCGGAGTAGCTCGCTCACTTGCTCGAAGACTTGCTCCATAATGGCGTCCTGACGAAGATCATCACTGCCTCCTTTCACCTGTAAACTGTAAGCTTATTTCGAGCACTGCTAATAGAGATATCCTACGAGTTGCGTGAACTTCACACCATTGCTTGCAATTGCAGTGATGATCTTGGGTGCACTAACACCAGAAGCAATTCGCACTGTCTGATCCAGACGTATTATCGTGGGCAACTTGGTGTAGTCTCCAGTCAAAGACAAGGGTATCTGCATAGTCAATGGAGGTAAGGCCAACTTTGGGAATTTATTATTGAGATTAGTCGCAGCCACCGACTGCTTGACTGGGAAACGTTGGCCCGATCTGTATCTTTGTTCGTCCTTCTCACGAGCCAGTGCGCTATAGAGCCTGTTGCAGGTTTGTAAGGCTGCCCATGTATAGTTGACCGCCTTGGATTTTTCGAGCTGTCTGGAGACTTTGGTAGCTGCAGATCTTCTAGAGACCGATGAATCGTCCTTGTCATTAATCGTACTTACGGAACCAGTATAAACTTGGTACATTCCATGGAATGGATGGTCGATACAGATACGTAGGACAAGGCCAAAAAGGAGTGTCTGGAAATGGTCCTTAGTGTCCTGGAGCCGGGAAGTGAGTTGGTTCATAAGTGGTGCAAATTTGCGACTAGGAACTTGATTCAAGTGCTTTGAGACAGCGTCATTAGCCAATTGCGTGTCAGAGTGCTCCATCCACAATGCCGAGAAGCGCAATGCATTGCTATTGTGTTCATCGAAGGCGGCCAAAGCCAACAGGTAGTTCTCAAGACACTGTCGGACGAATTCATCTCTACTTGACTTGTGCCGACCTAGTTCTTCCCGATCAAGTTTCAACCAAGCCATGCTTCTGTTTAGATTTCGTCTCACATTCTGCTTTTCATTGGCAGTAGCAGCCTTGTTGAGTTTTTGAAGTTCCTCAACATCGCTTTCCTTGTTTTTGGTGAGCTGTTCAAGCCTTGCGAGATCTTCAAGGCTGTCTGGGTCTTGTAATTGCTGATCGCAAAACTTGGCAAACTGGTGAAACACCTGCCCAGCTAGAGTTCCGGTGGTGTGTCCATTTAATTCCTTTAAAGCTGGACGAAGATACTTGCCTATCACTTTGTCTGCTGGCTGAAGCCTGGCAACTGAAACACGGTACCCCGTCTTGGTCAAAAGGTCGGATCGTTCGACTACTATTGTTTGGTTCTTGAGCGATTGTCCATCATCGAGTGCCTGAAGCATGCGGATAGACGAGCCCATTTCGCCTTGATCCCACAGAGCATTAGCAGCTTCCAGATGTATTGCCACTTCTGGACTCACACCAACATCATGGCATGGTTTGATCAAATCAATCATAGATGTGGCTAAAGAAAGGGATTCTTGTAGAGCGCCGTGAGCACGGTTTATGGTTGAAGATAACAACGCCGTTTCGACCTCAACAATTCTCGTATCGATAGGCTGGACTTTCATGATAGCCTGTAAGCGAGGCTCTTGGTTCAAGGTGCTAAGAGTTGTTCCTCTACAGGACAGTATTTGGCTGATATCGTCGAACCTGAGAAACATTAGCTAGACATTCAAGTACGCTCGGGGGGGTATCAATACCTCCCCGTCTTCATCCATGTGGAGCGATTCTTAAACCTCGACAATATTTCTTCAAATTGTGGTGAGCCTCGTGATGTGAAAACCTCATCCAACTCCACTAATGAAGCCAAAGTTTGAAGTGAACTATGAAGTGCACTCGCGCTGAGCTCTCCTAGTACCAAGTTCTTCATCGTGGTTTCTAATCCTTCGTTTACAGCAATCTCAATTGCTGTTCCGCTATTCGCCATGTTAACTGCTTGAAAGGTTTTGTAGGTCGTCACGGAGTCATTGGTACCCGTGCTAGGGACAGGTATGTCCCACTGTTCCAGCTTCCGGGCTGTGCGGAACATCGACTCAAGGGCTGCCGGTGTCATACCGACACTTTGCTGCGCCTGTAACAGGGACGACGACAAACCGCTCAAGTTGAGCACATCGAGAGCCTTGACCAAAGACTGTACATCTAGAGCAGAGTGTGGATTGCGACGTCTAATGTGACTATCGTATTGCGCGCCTCTAAAGGCTAGGCTTTTCGTTCCGTCTTTCTCGTAGTCAAACCGTGCTAGAATTGCACCCAAGCTGGCAGTCTGCTGGACACCATAGTACATATCAGGATCATCAATATTTTCAAATATGTTGAGGAGAATTTCAGGAGAAATGTCGCCGAATTCATTTTCCTTCACGGCTGAGGACCGCCTTGACGTTTTAATGGGCAACGACCAATGCTCCTCGGCAAAGAGAATTGCTGTCTTGAACATTCCGCATTGCGTAGCAGCTGTGGCAGCCTTTAAGAAGTCTATCGAAAGCCAATGCGATCGATCAGCCATAGATTTCTCATGTGGCAATGGCTGTGTGCGAAGGTAGAGAATGGTATTAAGCAACATCTTTAGGTTGTTCTTCTTGATGCCTTCTGATCCGTCAAACCAGCCCACGAACGCTTGAGATAATTCATCTTTGCGCGAACGCTGGTCCTGATCGATGGTAGAAATGGCCAGATGGACAACGAATGGGAAAACACGATCCGCAAACCCCGTTACTTTCTGCAGTATTGGTACCAGAGCTTGAAGGAGAGGTTCGTCCGGCACAGATCGCGCAACAGCAATGGACAGGTCCTGCACCCATTTGTCTTCAAGAATAGCTCCTGCTGCCAATACTTCAGCCAGTGATTTGATGTCTTCGATATCCTGTGCAAGATCAGATGGGGGAATCTGGTATGGTGTCCAGGCTGATGCGACCAGAAGTGACTCCGGCAAGTGACGTTGGTGAGGAGCTCCATCGAAATGTGACATTATGACACGCAAAGCAGTCTCGGCGAGACCAGCATTCAAAGGAGAACTTCCTAGTGTCAACTCTCGGAGAAGACTGAGGATGCAGGATTGTGATTCTCTGTCTGCATCTGCTGATGTAGACAATTCCTTGATCTGGGACAACGTTGATTCCTGTAGTAGTTCTTCATGTACCTGGCCTGATGCGGCAAATGCTCTTCCCATGACTCGTGCCGCCCATGAAAGATATGCTTGGCGCGAAGAGCCCCGACAAGACTTCCAAACAACAGCGGCATAATCCATCGAAAGAACATCTTCTCCCAGAATATCCGCGCGGAAAGACATGGGGCTTCGAAAGTTAGAGCTCAACAACGAGAGAGCAAGAGAGCGGGAAGGCCGCTCCAACAAGACTCCACCTCGCTGCTCATCCTTGAGCAGTTGGATCAAGTATTCGCTTTCCGCCGAGTCCTTGTCCGCATTCCCAATTCCTTCTGACTTGAAAGCAGATCGAACCAATTTCTTGAAACTAGGCTGAAGTTGGCTTTCCAAGGCTGGGGACTCGTACTCTTGGAGATATTCGCCGATCCAGGCGTAGAAGCTTTGCGCCTTTGACTTTGTACTTTGATGTTGGCTTTCTTGGGTAGTGCTAGCCTTTTGAGAGTCAAAGGTCGATCGTAAGGACCCAGATAAGGACAAGGCAAGTCCGGCGACAAATGTTGGCTTTTGAAGCAGATCCGCAGCACCAGCACTCATCAGATACTTGGTGATGCCAATTGCATCATCTGCGCACTCAGGATCAGTGACAAATTGACGCATACTTTGAAGCAACATCTCCAAGGGATAGCCTTGAATTGCGGTATTACCAGCCAAAGAAATCAAGACTCGTAGTTTCCTCAGCACTGAGCATGCGTAAAGTGAGCCAAGAGCAGGATGCATGCCATTGAGGAGCTTTCTAGCGACAGAAACAACCAATGCTGGAGTGTACAGACTGCGAACATCATATCCGGTTCGTTTACAGAGATGTTCTATCTCGGCGTACAGATATCGGGCTTTGAAGTGTGGCTGCTGAGGTGCGGGGAGTTCTGCTGTGGACATACCCATGTCTTTAATCTGACGCATGATTTTGCCAGCATTTGCAAGTGCCTGTTCTTTTAGGAAGTACTTATCAACGCTCTGCTCACTGCTCATGATATTAAACAGTATAGCAATTATGTCAGCGAAGTGGAGATGAAGACAATCCCGAAAGACTTCCTCGCCTATGTGCCTTTTGATCCTTTTTTCACCACTTGTTCGAATTTCTCCTTGGTTGAGAGGAGTTGCTAAATCGTACGGAACAGAATATGCCACAATCTTGGTAAAGCAGTTCTGCATTAGGTCGCCATACTCGATATAAAGGATCTTAGCAAGCTTCTGTGCATGCTCGTCTTGACCACGCATGATCATCAATGCTGCAGCTTCTTCCTGAGCATCGTCGACAAGGTCTTTGAGGCTCGAAAATCCGAATATAGCAAAGGGGATATCCTCGATCTTTTGATTGCCCAACCACGTATACAATAGTTGTGGTGCAAACAGAGCGAACACCTCTCGCGGCCCTTCAACTTGTAGGGATGAAGCAACCTCCTTCAAGCATGTTGTGGCATGTTTGATACAATTAGGCATTTTCCCGGGGGCTTCAAAAATGTAGTAAATGCATCGTCGAAGCAAAGTTGACCATCGAGAGGCTAGTTTAGCAAGCACATAAAGACGGAATGAGATACCTTCCAACCAGTTTGGATCCATGGGTAACTTTGTGAAAACATCTTCGAAGACGTTGTCATGGTCTTTCAGGATGAACAAATCAAAAATTTGCGGGACCTGGTTCCCAATACAGAATTTAACAATAATGGTTCCCTCTTGTAAAATACTGAACAAGGTCGAGCGCGGAGAGGCTGTAGGTTTCTTCCAGGCTATTCCGTACTCTGGATTGGCCCGCATCAGGAAGAGCAGCAGCTCTGCTATGCTTTTCTGAATCTCGGGGGAGATAACGTTCTTTTGGAAGACCTTAATGAACCAGCGGTACAGTTGAGGGGCTGCTTCTGCTACGCTGCTATCGTCGCACATGGACCATAGAGGGCCTAGACCTGTGAGAGCGTCCAAACAAGTCCCAAGAGCTACCTCGCATCGATCGTATTCATCACTCTGCAATAGCTCCCCCACCCGTTCCAGGATTCGATAAGCGCAATCCTCGTCAAGCACCAGGTCAGAGTCGAGGACTTGCCGGAGTAGCCACCTACTGGACATAAATTGCTGGTCGTTAAGCAAGACGAGTTGGTCAACAAAAGACACCGATACAACTCCTTCAACTTCAGGCGTGGCGTGCATCGCAGCGACTAGCATTAGATGGCCAGTTACCATGAGATTGAAAGAACCCGCCCACATTTCCAGGGCAAGGTCTTGTCGGGGCATATCTGATCGATGACTCCCTGCCTTGCCATGTGGCTTGCTGTCAACAAAGTCGTCGTCGTCAATATCCATGAAGTCGACATCACGTGGCAAAGAGGAGTTTGCAGTTGCAGTGTGGCGTTGACTCATATTATCTGCAAGTATGCTGAAGAATCCCAGGAGATGCTGCGCCTTCCTCGAGGACTGTGCAATCGCAATGGAATCTAAAGGTGGTAAATAAGGCTGAATGGACTGGAGCATTGTCTCTGTGTGAGATTGCAAGCTTCTGGAACCCTTCGCATCCGACTCTGTAAGGAAGCTTGTAACCTCCTTCGTCAATCCCTTCCTATCTGATTCGAGCTCATTCAACTGAGGTAACGTCATGCCAACGAAATAAGGCATCAATAGTAAAATGGTGATGCAGCTGTAGAGCACCCCTCTAAACATGTCGGTGGATATCAGAGAAGATCGATCGGTAACGTATGACTTCCAGTTTTGCAAAATGTCGCGAGACTTGGGCTGCAGGAGCTCAAGAACAAGCTTTCTTGCTGTCTGAAAGTGGATGGTACTCAAGGAATAAATGATTTCTCTGGAGTCCAAAGTCTTAGGACAAGACGGACATATCAAGACTATCGTGTCTGTCGATTTATCATTGAGTAGTAAGAGATACCTCACTACTTCTTGGGTACGAAGATGGTACTCCCACGCCTGTGCAAGTGACCCACACGGCATCGTCGTGTCAACAAGAATGCTGATGGCAGGTAAGCCAAGGCATGCACGAAGTAACGCCGTCACATGCAGAGGTTGGACGTGGATAGAGTAGCGCGCGGCGAAGTTACCATCGTCTGTCTTTAAGTCAATATACCAAGCAATAGCAGAGTATAGGAGTAGACGTACCTGGATTCCATCTAGCAAATAGCCATCGAATAATGTGCTGTGCTGTGATAAGACTAGCACCTGGTACTTCTCTTATTCGGATATTCAGCAGGTCGACCATCAGAAAAATGCTTGAATCACATAATACTGTTGGTCCGCTACTATCTGCGGACGTGATAATGGCACCCACATCTTCAGCAATCTCATGGTATCGGACCAAACCTCTTGCAATAATCGCATGTAGCTCTAACGCAGCAGCACGGCAGGTAGCAGAAAATGTCAGAGATCGAGCACCACATTGCCAGAGCTGGGCCCACTCCGATGGAGGGATCTCAGCTGCTGATGTTTGTGTCGTACAACTACCAAGGTGTTAGTCTCTTGGTTGGAGTGGCTTACAGAGAGAGAAGACCTTACCTCGCAATGGCTAATAAGGCCCAGGAGGTCATGTTTCCTCGTTTGTCTATGGCACAAATATGTAATTGTGTTAATAATTCAGACAACACAGAAGCAGGGAGCTGGGAGTCCTGCAAAACAAATGGCAAAATCTGAAGGCCGGCGAGACGTAGATTCTCATCTTTGGATCTCAAAAGATCGAATAATCGATCTGAATGATGGACAATACGCTGGCGTTTTGAAGGACGATTGTCGAGATCATCATGTCCACTGGTCTCGGAAGACGCTACTTGCTGTTGACCCAAGCTCACGAGTCGCTCAACCAACCCAATACTCCGAAGAATTGCCCAATTGCGCTCAGCCTTGACATTATAAGGGCGAAGTTGGAAGGCATACAGGCAAAAGGGCATTTTTCGCGGGTCTCTCTTGCAAAAGTCTGCCATATCCAAGTCGCTAAGATGCAATTGATCACGATCTGAACGTGGAGCATAATCCAATTTGAAAGCTTCTAGAAGCTCTTCCAGCATGGATAGGAGTTCCGGAGCATCACCGTCCATAAGGGTGCGTTCTAGGTGGAGGTGCACGTAGAATATGAAAATCAACATCTCATCCCGTACCGAGTTGAGCATCTCATCCTTGACTATAGCCTTGCCCTGCCAGAATCGGCAAATCACAGGAAGGATATCTTGTGCCGCAGACTGGCAGAATGTGGTCTGATCAGTGCGAGCAAATCTTAGAATGATGTTGAGTGTGGAGAAGGCTACTTGTTGCGTTTGGCTTGCATTGGAGCCTGACATCCTCAGGAATCTGGTGATACAGTTTCCAACAGCGGAATATACTGTGCCCAGTGGTACATTAGGAGCACATAGGAGCAAGTGCAGTACCTGAAAAAGATCTTCGGCATGTGTCCTATTGAGTGAACCCTCTTGACTGTGGCCGTGCTTGTTCGCGGAGCTAGTCGGGACACTACTGCCACGTCCTGAGTGACTCCGGGACGACAATGGTTCTTGTACATAATCATCTAGGTATGATTTGATTCCAGAAAGGCAAAACTCCACAGCCTGCACCCACACCTCGCTTTTCAAATGCTCGACGTTAGCCTGATGTTCAAAAATTGCTATCAGGGCTTTGAGGTAATGTTGAGCAAGAGGTTCGTAGTAGCCACCACTCGGCCTTGGGAGAGTTTGCGTAACATGTTCTAATACAGCTTCAACCGTAGCGGGCCTCAGCTTCGCTGCCCCGGCGGTGATGACTGTTCGTACAACATCGCCGCAGGTATCTAGTCGGAACTCGGCGGTTCCTTTTGTGCTTTTCTTTGCGGCTAGAAAAACTTGTAATTCTGTCACTGCCATCTCGAAAACATCTTCATATATTTTGTGGAAAGATTGGTCGGTGAGAACATCACTGTGAAATGTGTTAGTGAACGAGGAGGCATTGATAGCTTCCACAGAGAAGCACTGACATGTTCGCCTTGTGCCTTCTATCGAAGAAGGCTTTCAAATCTGCGCAACCATTAGTTTCACTCTGTGTGTTGAGGAGGATAGTATTTAGGTACCTCTCATGCCATCATTGCGGGTCTTCTGAGATTTACCACGACAAGCTTCTGCGCAATATCAGATTCGCAGATCGCTTCCAATATACAGCAGAAAGGTATACCTAGAGTGCGATCAAGGCGGATATCGCCATCGCCGTATAATTCTCCCATCTTGTAGGAGCTCCCAGCACGATCCTCATGGCAGGCCCAGCTTTACTTACTTGGCTTGAAAGATGCGACAATAGACACTCATCCAAGCCTCGTTCGATAGTGACGGCGTTATGGGTAGATGAAATTTTTGGCGGGGCTTCGAGGGCTTCAAATTGAACGTTCTATATATGACTTGGCCCCAGGAAGGTTGGGTTTTATATTCCTCCGGAGGCGCAAGGCTGCAGAAACTTGAACTACCCGCGATTATTACTGTAGCTGGTGCAGTGAGAGTGCGGCTGACAGTCTCGAGATATTGCTATCGTTGGTTGATAAGGGCATTAGTATTTCGATTAGCTGTTGCGACGATGTCAAGTAAAATGATCGTTGGGCTGTGCATCCAGAGCTCTTATTGTATCTAACTGATGTTGACTTTCGCTGCCGTGGATTTTTCCCCACGATGAGGCTGCGACGCGGTTGGAGCTTCAAGCTGCTTGGTTGGACGCGAGCTGGCAGGGCGAACTTCAAAATTGAATCTCGTCCTACCTAGCAACAAATCTTGGCACCAAAACACCACATACTGACATCGTGAGCCTCACATTGTCTTCCACCATCACGACTGTACCAGCTGCTATCACACCATAAAATCCGGTCAGAGAATACATCCATTTCTTCTGAATACACTGCTCTCCTATGCTGGAATCTTTGTATACACACCATTGCCTGCGCCCTCTGGCGCATCGAGCTGAACAATGGCGGACCTGAATAGCTTGGAAACCCTCCAGAGCTTGTATGCGGACCTTCTTGCACTTTCGGAGTCTCGACTGTCAAGCATCGAGCGTCTGGGGGCCCAGCTTGACGCGCACATAAGGGACTTCAAGAATCTGCTGGATAAGAAGCCACGAAGTGATCAGAGCCGCCATATTCTGGCTAACGGTATGCATTTCACTGGTTGCCCTTTGCAAAAGCAGAATGACTGACTAGTTTAATCCAGGGAAACTTGATATTTCCGGCGATGAATACACAATCAACGAAGATTTCCAGCAAGGCACGCTCCAGGTAGCCAACGAACTGAATCTTGATGAGCTGGAGGCTGCGCGGATATTCTTAGACGTCCAGGATGAGACTGATTCCTCTGGTCGATCCGCCATTACGAACTCCATAATCCGCTTTCATCAGCGACGTAAGACGGTTCTTGATTGTCTGCTTTTGATTATACAGCAGTCGGCAGAGGAAGATCAGGATGAAGCTCTGCGAGAGGATTTACAGGCAATCGTCGCTCAAATCGTCCAACCAGAGAATGGGTCAGCCAGGTACACACAGAGATGCCTCTCCAGCATGGGTGATATCAAAGTAGGACTTCAGGGGCTTACGGATAGTCTCAATCGTGCATCTCTCTTAGGTCAGGCCCAACAAGTGGAGGCGGTTGAGGCCATTGAATATCAGCGCGTTAGCCTCATTAAACAGCACGAGTCACTAGGCGTCATTGTAGTGTACCTAATCAAGGAAAATCACTCTGTTGAGGCCGAGCTGGATCTGCTCTTGGGTGTTCTTAGAAGGGCCGATAAATACGATAACTTGCTCTGTGAGTCAACAGTTTTGCTTCATCAATACACTCAAGAAGTGCTGATACTTTCTTAGTGCACTATCTACCTGCACTTTCGGCTTTCATCACACGCTTCGGAGGCTCAGAGCCTGGCAGAGATATGCCTGATGCGAGAGCGTTACACAACAGAATATTTGCCCGTGTCGACGACAGCAATACCTGGGCACTAGCATACGTGCATGCTAGTGTCAAAGTAATCTGGCTCGCCGAGTACAGCGGCTGGTACGTGGAGCACTCTGACGGAAGCATACCTGACAGGCAGCTTGCAGATGGTAAGCGGGTCCTATCCATGTTATTGTCTATGAGTGCTGACAAACCTTCACAGAGTCCGCTCAGAGATCAACGCAATTTTCCGAAGCATTGAAGGACGGTGCTTTTGACTTCATACTTTCGATTTCTGCAGACGTTAAGGCTGTGGAATGGCAAGACCCCGCTCGCCATGGTCTCCGTCAGTGGCTGCAGCGCAAAGTCCCTGTAATATTGACCGACACAGTACCATTCTCTCCGGATTTCCAGAAAGTGTTAATGGAACAGCTCGAGGGATTTATCGAGTCTTTCATCACAAATCTCCCTGACGTGGTGAGAAAACTCCGGACTGAAGAAGATGAGCAACGCCAATCGAGCAAGGAGCATGAACATGATCTAGACCTCGAGAAATTTATCGTGATTATTTCTTACGTCTTTGAGGGACGCTCAAAAGCTGCATATGATGGATTCTGGGATGTTCCAGATGGTGCACTCTTAGGGTTCGTTCATTGGGCTTCGAAGCGAGCATCAACACCTCTAGTCAGCGCTTTCTGTGAAATGCTCCAGGCTATCGCGGAAGATGAAGACTGTGCAACGGCTGCGCATCAATTCTTATTAGATGAAGGAGCACAGGCTTCGGGCAAAATGAGGAGGACAGCTTCTTTGACGTGGAATCAGATATTCAAAGAGCTAACCTTCTTTTCTTCCAAAATCCGCGATCGTCCAGCCATACCACAGCCTCAGAACTTCCGTTCAGGGAAACCTCACAGCGATATTGCAGAAGCAGAGCCAGAATCGGCAATGATGTTGGAATCATATCTACGACTCATAACGAGATTATGCTCCGAAAGTGAGGCTGCTAGGAATTTCCTAGCTCAGCATCCGACCTTTCACATTACAGACTTGCTCTTTCAGCTTGCTAGCAGTGCTATTCAACCGCGTTTGAGAGCATGTGCTTTCACAACACTGCAGTCCCTACTCAGCAATAGGACCAGAGAGGCCGGAGAATATCTTTGGGCAGCTCTCGATGTTTGGATTTCGGGCGGATATTCTTCTGGGGCTTCTGCCCCTAAAAACGCTTCGGTGACTACATCCGCTGCTTCAATGGCTTCTATTCTGAGAGGTCTCGCATCTGGATTTGAGGAGCCGAACGCGTTTGTGCGTTTACTCTATTCCCTTGTACTTCCCTACAGGGATGAGGCTGCTTTTCACGATGCACTACCATTTCCAGAAACTCTGGGTATCTCGACTCGTCAGCCTGGTATTGACCCATATGTCGACTTTGCGATGGGTCAAATATTTGCCACACAGCCCCAGGAACTTCACGAGGTCGTTCAAGTTCGGCTTCTGCAGTTGACATGTTTAGACTTCATTGCAACATGCCTGGACACTTTCAATGAAGACTTAGTCATTTTCGCAAGTCAAACTAATGTGTCGGTCGACGCAGCTATCCAGGCATCCAGTCTACAGAACTACATGCTTCTCCATCCTTTCTCAAGAGTGATGGAGTGGATGTTTAACGAAAAGGTCATGGCTGCAGTGTTTGCTGCAGTCCATCAAGATCCAGCAGACGTCGCCTGTGCTGCTCCAGACTCACCGCTGGTCTTGTGCTTGTTGCGCGGCATCCACGTTATCACGACCATTCTTAATCTGCAGCCTACGTACCTGGACATAATACGACCGTTGATGAAATCACAGCCGAACTATCGACGTGTACCTGTTGCCAATGCAGCTTTCAGCTGTTTTGAAGATGGGGTTCTCAATCACCTCACCATATTTCCGGATTTGGGAAGGTATTGTGGTACAGGGCATGCAGAGCTTGTCATCGCATCTTTGAAGCTTCTTGAGAAGTTATCGGCGTCTTCGAAGCTTTCATTTGCACCGAATACAGGCTTCGGCAGAGGATCAGATCGGAATAGGGCCCTTGCTGCACTCGACGACGATGCCGAAATCATATCTAACATACTTCTATTAGAGATGGAGGAAGATATTGACATCAATCAAGGGCCTGACTCATCTGCGTATATCATTCAGATCCAAATCCTCGAATTCTTGAACTCGTGTTTACGAGCAGCGTCAGGCCAGCCGACTATTGCTCACCTACTGCTTGGCTTTCAGTGCGGCCCGGGAGGGTTAAGTGTCGAATCAGACGGACTGTTCAACCGAGGGGTCTCCCTCTTTCACACGATTTTGAACCTTGTCCTGCAGTCTCCTGTTGGCGATGAGTCTGGACCCTCGTCGTGGTTGGTTGCCCTGAGTCTCAAAGGTATGCACATTCTGAAAGAGCTGTGGACTTCACCAATATCTGCAAAGCTGGTGATGTCGGAAATGAGGGCGAACGATGCTGGGTTTCTCATGTTTGTGAGAGAAGGAGTCATTGATCCAAATTTTACTTGGGATGGAATATTCTTATCTGACCCAACGTTCTCTTCCACATCATCGGCGACATGCTTCTCCAGCTACCTGTATCGTCGTGCTCTTATGCTGCAGTACATATCGGCCGAGCTCCGTCAGGTTGTGCGGAGTCATAGTCCTTCTCTCAGAGAGCGAATTTTTGAGACTCTCATGGGATCTACCACGGTCGATGATGGCCAGAAGATTGATCATGCAACAATTTTTGATCTCTTCGATTTCATGAATCCCGATTTAGAGCGTGGTCCTAATCCACCTCAGCTTTCGTGGTTTAGCGACGCCGATCTATATGCTTGTCTGGATGATAGCACCGATGTGTCGTCGGCATTTGACATCAGCAAGCTCGATGAACTTCTTGGGCTGAGAAGGGCGGAACTGACTCACACCGGGAGACTAGAAAATCCTACTGATGCAAACATGGTAGATGCCCAAGCTAAAGATCTCCTCGATTTTTACGCACAGGACAATGCAATCAAAGGCATTGGCGCAGCCAGACTGACAGTCCTCAGAGCTTGGGTACAACTTACTCTTGTTATGGTCGAAAGTGGGGAATTTGATGGCACGGCCAGGACCGCGTTCGTCTTACGAGCTCTACAGACGATAATGCCGAGGTTGGAAAGCGACTTCGACGACATTGACAAGGCCATGGAGCTCGCTAGTCTCGCGAAATCCCTCATTTTCAAACTTGACTTCACATCTGACTCGTTCAAGACAGGTGACATGGGAAATTTGGTAAGCGACCGGCTTTTTCACCTATTCCAGACATCCTTAAGGGCGATCAGCACACTTGGATCGAAGGTTGCATTGAAGGAATACTATTACAATATCTGTTTCCGGTATTTGACAGGCATGTCAGACTTAGACGGCATCTCTAGGATGCACAAGAGACACAGCATCCAAGCCATCAAATCGGCAGGTGAACGGTTCATCGACTTCGTCTGTGACGACGCCTTAGGTGGCTCGCCAACCTGTCGAATATCAGCTCTACTTGTCCTCGTGGCATTGGTCAAACTTGGGGAAATTGAGAACTCGAAGTACATCATCGAGTCTTTAGCTCGTGTGAATTTCATCAGTATCCTGGTTGAGTCCATTCAAAACATCGCGACTGATCTGCGAGATATTGCGGTTCAAGGCAAGTTCCACTCTTTGGATGTGGATGCAGCGATACTGATCTTTGACAGATATTGACATGTATCTATCTTACTGCCACGCAAGACTCGCCCTCCTGCTGAGCCTGTCGCAATCTCGTTTCGGTTCTGCCGCAGTCCTCAACGCAGGACTATTCCATTTCGTCAAAGAATCTACATTGTTCTCCATCGATCCTGACCTCGGCGTTGGTATGTATCTCTTCTAGTCTCGTCTACTTCTGCTAATAACGATAGACATCGAGGGTCCAGATGCCGTTGACAAACATTACAACCTGTTGGCAGCAATAATGCGTATCCTGTGTGCTGCGGTACTAAGTCGAGGTTCCCAAAACCAACAGACCCTCGACCAAGGGCTTAAATTTTTGTCGGAGAACAGATCTACGATCCTTCCTGTTCTCAAAATCTCTGCCGGGCTCACGAATGCCGATGATTCGTCCCCAGACCAAACTGTTAATGAACTCGCGGCATCTTATATGCTGCTCATAACAGTCACTGGCTTTCTTGAAGTAAGCTCCCAATCCCTGGCAAGCCAAGGTACAAGATACTGACGATGTACAGTTCGAGGATCAGACCACGAATAAGAAGCATACAACGAATGGCTACACGGTATTTACTTGAAAGGTCTCACGTCGTAGGATATACTGTAATATAGATAGATAGATAGAATGATGGAGATACCACTTGGGTGTGTCAAGCGGGTTTTCCAAAAAGTAGCATAGTTTGAGACTTGGGCATGGCGTGAAGGGAGGACTAAGAAAATGAAAATGATTGATGTGTAGCGGAGTATCTTGGCGATCTTGAAGTGGTTCTTCTATCTCTCTACCTACAATTCGCCCAGTCCTCCTTTTGAGGCCATCTATCGCAATACTTAGCAACGGACTGCTCTGGCTTGGAGATCCACGAGTCTGGCTCGCATATTGATTAAGGTCGGGGATGGAGGCTGTAGAATACCTCCTACTAGCTAAATCACGTGATCTTCCCTTACATCTCGGCGATAAGCTCCCCTCCACTACGTATCGCCATTTCCCTTCAGCCCGTCAAGTTCGCGTCATCCTTGTCAATATCGTGCACATCACTGCAACCACTACTATAGTCGCAATCGAAATCGCAACCGCAACCCCAAATACTTCACCTCGCCCTCATTCACGAAGCTCCACGCACTGGTTGGAACCAATCGGTCCTTAAGCAACTACAAATCTTCCCGGTAGTCTGCAGAAACCTTCTACAGCATCATCTGCAGCTTCCCGTTTCTTCATCTCCTCATCCGAGGCAAACAAACCAACTTCTACGACCAACAACTCTCACAACTCCTAGCGTCTTCATGTCTCGCTGAGGTTTATAACCTCCATGCCTTCCCCCGGGGAGAAATCTTCTGGAAATATTGCTAGCCCTACTCAACAAAGCAAAAGAAAGAACTTGGATCAGACCAGACCATCTGTACCCGATCCCTTTTTGACACCATCGTTGTCCGGCCCCATCCTCAGAACCAACCCCGAAACCAGTCTTCCTCCCCCCTCCAAACGACTGAAGACCTCGCACACAGCTGGGGATCAAGTCTTATCTACAGAGATGAGTAAGATCGCAGGGCTAGGACATAGGCCTCAGATGGTTGTAGACCTGACGGGGAACAAAATGCATTCAAACTTCCAGCCAAATACTGGAGCAAGGAAGCTTGTGGTTAAGAACTTAAGGACTGGTTCGCGGACGAAAGATGCCGAAGCATATACTACACGAACATGGAATGAGCTTGACGAAGCTCTCACGTCGGTTTTCCACAGCCAGAATACCAACGTAGCTCTGGAAACTTTGTATCGGGGCGTGGAATACATATGTCGACGTAATAAGGCAAATGAGCTTTTCTTACACTTCAAATCTAGGTGCAAGACGTATCTAGAGAAAGAGATGCTTCCTCAACTCGAAAACGAAATAGGTACCAGTAATGTGGATGCGCTGAGGACGGTACATAAATTCTGGTCAAAATGGAATGAACAATCTGTAGGCATATGTGTCCGGCTTTTCCATTGGTGTACATCTAACAAATTTTGGTCAGACACTTCTGCGAGGTATATTCAGTTATCTCGACCGGTCATATTTGCTCAACTCAAAGGATCTGCCGCAACTCCAAGACTTAAGCATTCTACAATTTCGCCACGCAGCAATTACAAGGGCAAGAGCCAAAGATGGTCGTCGAGTAGGCGAGAAGGCGATTCGAGGAATGTGTGACCTTATCAAAAGTGACAGAGAGAGGCGGACTGAGCTCTTCGATGGAGATCTCCTCAAGGACGCTATTTTGATGCTTCATGTTTTCGGCATTTACTCTAAGTCTTTCGAACCGGAGATACTTGCTCAAAGCGATGCCTATTTCGAGGAATTCGCTGAGGAATGTGCCACATCCAGCATGAAGGAATACATATCTTCTTGCGACAATTTGTTGAACCGGGAGGCCACTCGCTGCGACGCTTACAATTTCGATAGTACCACGAAACGAAGTCTGCATGAATCAGCCCACAGAATACTTATCGAAAGCCGCTCCATGATACTTTTAGACCAAGTTGGTTTTGCAACCCTCATCGAGACCAATGCCATGTCCTCGTTGAAATCGCTTTATAAATTGTTGAGTCTTTCGAAAATACAGGGCGAATTGAAACCGCCGTTCGAGACATATATCAAAACAATTGGATCCGCTATTGTTGTTGATGTGGAGAAGCTTGATCAGATGGTGGTCCGTCTCCTCGAGCTGAAGCGTTCCCTGGACATCATTATCCGAGATGCGTTTGAGAAAGATGAAACATTTACGTTTGCTCTTCGGGAAGCTTTTGGCAGCTTCATAAACGACAGAAAGAACACTGTGGCATCTGGCACTTCGAAGACTGGTGAGATGATTGCCAAGTATATGGATCAGTTACTCCGTGGGGGTTTGAAGGCGGTACCACTATCACTTACATCTGATGCCAAGGATAGGGATGCTGCCGAGAAGCAAGGCGTTGCAAGCACAGGGGACGAAGATGCAGAACTCGACAGGCAATTAGAGCAGGCCTTGGAGCTCTTTCGATTTATCGAAGGGAAAGATGTATTCGAGGCATTTTACAAAAAGGATCTTGCTCGCCGACTGCTGATGTCTCGCAGCGCAAGTCAAGATGCCGAACGGAATATGCTCGCCAAGCTTAAAGTTGAGTGTGGCTCCAGTTTCACTCACAATCTGGAGCAGATGTTTAAGGACCAGGATATCGCCAGAGATGAGATGGCTGCATATAAGGAATCAGAAAACAGAAGTAGCAAATCCCTTGATCTTCAGGTCACTGTCTTGTCTGCTGCATCCTGGCCAACCTACCCAGATGTTGCCGTCAACCTTCCTTCAGAAGTCGTAAAACATATTGAAAGATATGACCTTCACTATGTGAACAAGCACAGTGGTCGACGACTGATCTGGAAGCCAGCCTTGGCTCATAGCGTAATTAAAGCCCACTTCAAGAAAGGCACCAAGGAGCTCCTCGTCTCCGCCTTCCAAGCCGTCGTCCTCCTTCTCTTCAACAACATCGAATCCGGAGAGGGAGACCAAAGTGAAAACAATCTCTCCTACCAAGACATCCAAGCAGCAACCGCCCTTGTAGACGCAGAACTCAAACGTACCCTCCAATCTCTCGCCTGTGGCAAATTTCGTCTTCTCACCAAACATCCCAAGGGCCGCGAGATCAATGACACTGACACGTTTACTGTCAACGCGAGTTTTGGGGATCCGAAATATAGGATCAAAATTAATCAGATCCAGCTGAAGGAGACGCCGGAGGAGAATAAGCATACGCATGAGAGGGTGCAAAAGGACAGACAGTATGAGACTCAGGCGGCGATTGTGAGGGTTATGAAGACGAAGAAGACGAGGACTCATGCCCAGCTTGTGACGGAGGTTATTGAGCAGACGAAGAAGAGGGGCGCGGTGGATGTGACAGAGATCAAGGAGCAGATTGATAGTAGGTCTCGCGTTCAATTTATATTAGGAGAGGATGCTAACGAGATGCAGAACTATTGGATAAGGATTATCTGGAGCGTGATGATGACACGAATATGTATGTGTATGTCGCATAGATAGAGTAAAAAATTAGCTATGCTGGACTAGAGAGACTAGATTTGTCACTTCATCCAGATACAGAGTATGATTGGAGTCTTCAATGATAATGGAATGTTCATTTGTTTAGAGTCCACGACACATGCTGCTACCTCAGTAGTACAAGGCCTGCAAACAGAACAGGCAAATTTTCCAGTAATCTTCTTTCCCTTTTCCCCCACCCCCCGTCAGATCGGCTGGACCTGGCTTGCTTTGCTTTTTGCTCCTTCCTTCTCGACAAATCCTTTTCAAAAAGCCTATATTGACTTTCACAACCTAACGTCTTTTCGCGGCGATGTGAAAGAAGAGTGGTGTTGCAGTCCTATTAACGCCTTGCTTTGAAATTGGTAGCGTCCTTTACCTTTATTTTCACCGGAATAGAGCAAGAGCAAGTAGCCCAAATTCTAAAGGCCAAATGGCTTTTTATTGCATCGACCGACTCGAAAGCTTTCATGTACATCTAGTGCCTTGTCAGTGATAGAAGGGAAGGTCCTGTTGACTTCACAACAAGGCAAGTCGTCCAGTGATGAGATTAACGACGCTTTTGGGCGACAAGTCAATCCCTAAGACAGTGAGTGGCCCTGCCCTCCTCGACTCTGTGATGCTACCATCATGGATCAATTCGGCGACAACACCCATGAAGAGTGCTTCAGCCCGCATGATCGGTAATTGAGTGGCTGCAGCCTCGGCAACCGGTTCCTTCAATGCCAGCGCAATTTTCGCCTCTCTGTTATCATCCCATCACCTGAGCAGATTACGGCCACAGCAACCTTCAGCATCGTCCTGAGGTTCTTAAATGCCGATGTGTGACCTATGCTATGTAATATCAGCCAGGATTGAGAGAGAGATAGAGAGAAGATCAGGAAGAGTAGAGTTACTGGCTGGCTGTCTTTCAAGCGCTCGTGCCCAGGTCTTTTCGGCTTAAATGGCCCTGTGAATTCAGAGAAGTTGCTCAAAAGCGACATGTCCTCGTCATCGGTCTGGTCGCTGCTTATCACCTCGATTGCGCCTCTTTCTTGGGGTTAGGGCGACTCGACATCGCTTTGAGTGGTAACTCGGGTTTGAGCGAGGGTTATTTTATCCGTGTCTTTTTGTTGTCGGGGCGTCCATGCTGTGAGATCAACGACGGTGAGCTCTTCACTTATTCTATGTACTTGTTTTTTGAAAGTGATAAACTCGCAAGTGAAGTCATGGTGCGCTCTGTTTTTGTTACATTCCCAGGTAGTAAGCAAAAGTATGGCCGAACTTTTTGTTTGGTTCCCAGGTTGGTCAGGCGTGCGCATAGTCCTCGCCCGGCAGTGCAAGCAGAACATGTGTCATCCGTATGTGGAGCATATAACAAGTTTACAGAGGTGGTGGAAGGAAAGTTGGCCGCCAGTGATGGCTAGTCTGCATGATTGTTTTTTTGCCGATGTGAGTGGAAGCCAATAGCAAACTCTCACATGGACTAGTTAGAATTACTCAAGTGCTCTTGAAAACAAAAGGCGAATTCACAGCCTGCCTTGAAATTGCAGGCTGAAGCTATCATATCAGATGAAAATACCAAATCTCTGCATAATTTGATCCCTCTACTTCTTATTAATATGCAACTTCGTTTTCAACTTCGATAGCCACTAACATGACAGAGGGAAAGAAGTAAACGAAGTATGTGGTATGGCAAAGGCGTTTGCTCTTTCTCGGCACGTTTGCCTGCCTGTCAATAGCCAATAGAAGCTTGGAGATGGAGGAGGGCCGAAGGGCTTGAACAATCTCCTGATGCTCCAGGGGCTTTTATCTGATAATGATGAAATACAATGTTAAGTCTGCCTAAGCCATGTGAATACTTTGATCTTATCGGGGAGCTTAAAAAGGTGGTGGGTGCTCCGTGCCTGCTGAAATTGACAAACTTCTGGCATCTGATTGCCTGCAGCCTGATTACGATACTCTTGGGGCAGGTAGATGACGTTTGTGAGCTTCCGAGGTCAAAATTTAATGTTGACCAGATTGGCACTCGGTATTGATAAATGCATCGACATTTACAAAATGCTGATAAGAAAAGTATTCGTGAAACAGGGTGGCTGTCTTCGCAATCTAGCCAGAACTATGCGGAAAAAAGGTAGTTCCAGCTCCCCCTCCACCTATTTCCCCAAAAAGGAGGACATTTGCCAGGTAGTGGTCAACCAAGCTTTTGAAAATGATAATGAACCACTTCTGGCTCAACAAGCAATATGCAAAATATAGCTGCTTGCCCTTATGCGGGCATTCACATAAAGTGATAATGGGTTTTGACAACCGCCAGCCTCATATGCGCAATTCAAAGTCATAGTCTTTTGTATAGCTCTCACTGTATTAGAGAGCTTTCTTAGCGGCTGCTAGAGCAAAGACGGTTGACAAAAGAGAGGAACGATGCCTGCATACAGGAAAAAGTCTAATCATTGTTATTCCCGGCTTTGATAAAGCAATAGGAAGCTTGCTCGCTAGAAAAGGTTCTACTCAAATCGCAAGCACTAATGCACGCTGCTGCTCTGCTACGAAAGGATGCTTATCTGGGGCCTGAAGGATGAGGGAAATGACCAAAACGTGGCATGCAGCCGTACAGCATTCAAAGCCTCACTAACATTCGCGACTCGTTACCTTTTAAACCTTGCAAAGACATTTCTAGTGCTGATAAGAGCAGTATCCATAAGATGTGGTCGTTGTTACACATGCTACGAGAAGGAACTCACAATCCTCAGGCAAGAGAGATTGTACGATAGGACCAGGACACTTCTAGACTGGCAGACTCGACCAATCACTCAAGCCTGGACAAGTCTCCCACACCCATGGTCATCCAAATAGCTAATTCGTTAGGTACTCATAGCGATATCATCTGATCGTTTGAACAGGGTTCGAGCGAAGCGAAGACAATATCGGCTTGAAAGCCAATCACGTTTGAGTATCAAAACCCGACCTTGAGTAATAACAACAAACAATTAATTCAGCACCATAGCCATTCAGTTTAAATGAAACGATCTGCAATTCTACTGCTGCGAGTTTTGGATCTCTGAAGTAGCCAATGAACAGCCTCCCTTCTGCAGCAATCTCATGCTACGCTTTTGGAAAATATATGCTGGTGAAGGATGAAGTTTACAGAAACTCCTCTACTTATATGATTGTTGCGGTAAAAGGTACAGGTATGATTTCGTGTTATCAGTAATTGTCGATATTAATGCCTCAGCGCGGACCTAAGACTCTAACATGACACCGTTTAGACATCCTATGAAACCTTCGTGACTTGGATTCCTTCACTAACGGGTCAAGGACCGCTGTCACGATATTCAAATACACCCAACGGTCTGTAGTCTTGTTCATTTACGGCTTGTAATTACAGATCGCGAATAGATACGGACTTTCATCACAATCCTTGTATAAGCTTTCCCCCATTTGGACCACCAACCTGTACGGCAGAAATTGGCAGAGAACATTGACAAAAGAGCAGATTCGTTCGAAAAATGCCAGAGAGTTATGCAACATCCTCAAATTCGGCCTCTAGAATAGTAGACCATGTGTCGAGAGCTTCAAAACCACTATCCAGACGATCTAGTGCCGATCTGCGGCCTCGCGTACATACCATCCGGCGGCCTCCTCATCATACCGATCTGCGGCCTCGTCTCCATGAATATAATCCACCAGAATATCAACAAGTTTGAACAACAGGCGAACTAGAAGCACAAAGAATAATTAGTCCTAGTCTCATGCTTGTATGGATAGCCGATATAAAGTATTGACCTACGTAAACTCAAGAAGAACCAGACCATGATTAAGGAGCCGATGGGTCGCAAAAAGTTTCCCTCCTGACAAGTGTTGCCGTCGCTTCTGTACACAGTCTGATTATTTGTCATGTTTTCTCGATTGGAGAAGAAGGGGGTGTTGAGTGCTGGAGTCTGCAAATTATTGACCAGGGATGTGATGTTGGCAGGTGGTCTATAATCTTCGATATCGCAAACGGCACCGGGCTCAGACGGATCGTTGCAGCGTCTCTCGGCATCACCTTGACGTACTGGGTCTGAAGAGTTGAAGTAAGCCTTGACATAACCCACTGACAGAACCGCGGGCGCAACTGGTGGGCCACCTGACCAGCCAGGATCTCCATTAGACCATTGTGTGAGGATTAAATGGCCGGGTACATCCGGCTTGGTACTGTTCATAGCACCAATGACCAGGCTGTCAATATAGAATAGGATGATCCCGTCCGTATAATCAATTCGGTACTCGTGAAATCCGGATGTGGGATCTACTGGGAGAGAAACGACCTGGTAGTCCTTACCAATAACGCTGAAGCCCTGGGCTGCTGATTGAGTTGATTGGTGTACGAGGTTAACCAAGAACTCGTCTTTGTTGCGATTGAATTGGCTCGAGAGCAATTCCATGTCAATCTCCTCCGAGTCATTGTGATACTGTATAGTTAATGTCAGTAAGGGTATGAGAACACGAAGGAAAAACGAGAAGGAAAACAATAATAGTTGAAACCGAGTTACTTACCCAGAAGAAAGCAGAGCAGGTTCCTGACACTGGTGGCAGCTTGATAAGAGCTCTGAAGGTACCATCCATCATGTCTTGACGAGCACTGTTGATCTGGGCGCAGAGAGTGAAGCCAGCTGTAGTGACATTTGATTCAACGGACATCTGTAATCCAGGATCTCCTCCGAACTCTCCGGGGCCGGTCCAGTTCTTGGGGTCTTCAATACGATTGAGCTTAACGTTGGCGGTGTTGAACTCCATTCTGTGAGGCAGAAGTCAATCAGTATTGCAACAGTCGTTGAGTTTGCGGTTAACACAGCTCTCACACGAAAATATTAAGCCTACGATCAATCCTAGGTCGTATGTAGTTATCTCATACGAGACTGAGAATGTAGACATTGAAGGAGGAGAAGAACGTACCCAAATCTTCCCCGATTGGCGGCTGCAGTAACAGAATAGTTTTGAATTTGCCAGTCAGTGTTCTTCGCAATGCTGTCCGAGTGAAGGAAGTCGGTTTCGAGCAGATCAGTATAGATATAGGAGGTTCCGAATGCGGGGTCAACGAGTCGGGGGTCGATGTCGGTATGAACTGTAGAAGCGAGTAATTAGAGACCTGAATGCGAAAATCTATGCAGCAGGAGAAGGTAGCAGAGCACTCACTGCGCTTGAAGGAACCATGTTCGCCGGTCACAGCTTCTGAGCCTGCGACAGTGTGGTTTGTGTTGATCCAGGCTCGATAGCCGCATTCGCAGTAACCGAAGACCTGGCAGACCGCGAGGGCCAAAGCGAGGAGGAAACGCAAGATTAAAGCCTTGGGAGCCCTCATCTTGGCTATATGTTTGTTATTCTGTGATAGTAGAGGTTAGACTGCTGATGCGAGATTGTTTAGAGAAGCTGCGAAGCTGAGAAGATCTTAAAGATTGAGTGAAGCGACGGCAAAGATTCGCTGGGCTGGGCTGGGCGCATCTATCTTGGAGAGTAACGGCTAGATAAGAGAGGTAAGAGACTTACTTGATCTTGCGATCGATGCGCGAAGAGTTGTTGCGGGGAGAAAACGAAGGTTGTGGGAGGTTGAGGAAGGAAGGAGCTGTGTTCACCAAAGGTGCAATTTAAGCACCACCCAAGCTAGGCAGTCACGATTGCTGTGGGGCTTTCATTGAAGCCAGTCCTCGAAATAACAAGACTTATAGCCAATCAAGTTACCAGTAATTGTTTTCATATTAATCAAGAATGAAACGTTATCACCTGATTAGAACCTGCTCTCAAAATTGGGAAGAATAGTGGTGCTCTTTCATGGCGCCTCTTGGTGTACTGTTTATTACCACTATCTGCCCAGCTAGATCATATAGTATACGTAGAGAATAGCCAGTTAATAAATATATACACGGTTATTAGGAACTCAAATTCCTTGTCTCATCATCTCATTGTCTTGATTATTGTACGCTGAAGAAGGGCTCTTGATTAGGCATTGACTCTGACCTCAAAGAATCATAGAAGAATCTAGCTAACTAGCAGAGATAAGGGCGCATTATTTTCTGGATATAGAATAGTAGCTACGTATTAACAAGTTTAAGAGAATCCGTCGCGGTTCTGAATTGTTATTGGATTCCGAATTGCTGTTACTGTTTTCGAATCGGGCCTAGTTTTGTTACGTCCACTCCAAAGATTTACTCGAGTTTAGGCGAGGTTATGACAACGAAACTACAGAAACCTGGCTCTTGCATAAACAAAGATTGCAGAGCTATAGAATTATAAATCCTTATAGTTCTAGACTATTTAAGGTTAAGTAGTATAGTTATCTAGAGTCAAATATAATACTTATATTTCTAAGATGCTAATGAATAAGCTAAGAAGCTAGGTCTTATCCCCTAACTAGTAAGTATTATAAGAAGTGAAGATCGATACTACGATCGATAATAATTAATAATAGTAAAATAAGCTATTTAAGCTTGAATATTAATACTAAGGTATTCGTAGAGAGTAAATGCTACTATACTATAAATCGGTCTAATAACGAGCAAACCAGGTTTATCGTTTTCACCTTCAGATGGTAAGATATAAAGTACAGGACTAAGCCCACCAGCTGCCAAATTCCTCTAAAATATTCCAGGGTAGGAAAGTTGCTAGAAAAATACGCTTCAAGCTAGCAAGACTTGCTATAGTTTGCCTTTTTGCCTTTGCCGTATTTAGAAAGGAAGTCAGAGGATCATTACTTCTCAATTATTATTGACCTTGACGAGCTGTAATTTCTATGCCTTACAAGGTTCTCGGCATTTGAGGCCACATTTAGCGGGTCAAATTTCCTCTCCCCAAGCTTCGAAGTGCTGATTCTTCCCTGTGTGGAGCTGCGCAGTTCTTCCAATATTGCTCTACGCTTCAACAGATAATCCAAGAAGGAGTATCATTTGAATATCACTATGACTAGTCACGATTGAGGTGAAGACTTCCAAGGAGCTAAACTCGCTAAGTATGAAGACTTTAGATTGATCGTAGCAGCGAATTCTGGTCCAACTTTCAGATGAATTTCTTGGCTCCTCCAGGTTGCAGTATCTGTGATTTCCACAAAAAAAAATACAAGACATCCAAAACACAGATACACTGAGCCTATGTATTTGGTTTATTCTGTCAAAAGTATAGCAGAAAACAATATCGTATCTAGAAATGCCGTCAAAAATCTTCCTACTTCAAGCAAATTACTCCAAGATTATGTAAGCGCCCGAACAACCTCATCCGCTTGGTGACACCCTTTCTCAACAACCCCTTCCCTTCCACCACATCTCAATGTCATTCTTGAACCCCTTCCGCCGAGCTCCCAGTGGTGACACATGGTTCCTAGCGGGACTCAGCACCTCCTTTCCCAACATCACAGCATCCGGCACAACACCGCTATCCAACTCACTTCCCTGCCAAGATTCAGAAATCCTAGCTCCGGGATGCAAAGTATTTCACGTACCTAATAACGACAGTTCGCTCGCTACTGGATTAGACATGAATCCTGGAACTGCCACAGATTCAAAAGAAATCGCACCTGCAAGTTTGGATTTGAGAGATCAAGTCGTGGTCTTCCAATACCAAGCAGATTTTCATGCTGTTGATCACGTGAGTATTGATTCTTCCCAATTCTGTGTCTACGAAGTCGCTCCTGGATATGGTTAGACATGATATGCTGTGCATCTAATAGAGGTTTCCTAGAGTTGTCCCCATTCCTCATACCCACTCTCAAAAGGTACACCCTTCGACATCGAAGATTTTGGCGTGCGTCTTAGCGCTGGGATCCGGTGTCCAAAACACGACTGGTCTTTCGACCTTGTTCGCGGGAATGGAGATCGAGGGAATTATAGGCTGAAGATCTGGGAAACACAACTTAGACCTGTGGCTGGTTCCGGAAGAAGCACCGCTGATGATAAAGAGGAAGTGAAGGAGGTTTGGGTCAGGAGGAAACAGAGGATGGGATGATCGAGGAAAGGTTGGCTGCTAGCAAATTGCAGCTTGTAGTACGGGACAGGATTCTTGTTTTCGAAGCATTATTAGATCCGCTCGGCTAGGAAGGACTTGATGATTGAGGAAGGACGGATCTCGAGATGACGATGCGCAAACTTCACCTATATTGGATGACTAATCTTGCGAGTAGAAGATGAAGATTTATCAGTAAAATTCGCTCAACTGATAGGAGACAAGAAGCCTCACGCGAATAAGTGTTCAAAGCACCTGAGAATTGAGATTAGGGAAATATCAGAAAGGAAGTCATCAATGCTGTTTACTGTAAGAAGGTATGCAAGGTGAGAACTCGTTATTGGTCATTAGAATTATATTATTTGGTCATGTACTTCTTCGTAACAAGAGTATATCCACATGATAGCTATGCCACCAAAACGCCGAGGATGCTTGTCATCAAGAATTCCCAAACGCAATCAACTTATGGTCATAGACTCGTATCCCTAAGTACATGCTAGACGCATTTCATTAAGTGATAGTGAGGTTGAAGGTTGGTGAGAGGGGAGTGACTTCAAGGATGGCAGGGCCAGCAATGATGTTGGAATCAGTCAAGTTTCCAGAGTTGTCCTTGGTAATGAAAACATAGCTCTGACCTTCAACCATCATTGGCACCTCAACCATGTGAGTATTGCCCGAGCTGGACATGGGTGCAACGGCGGCGACGTTAATGCCGCTGACAAAGGTAGCAAATGACCCGCTGGCAGTGGCATTGGAAGTCTCAAGCTGTATGTTGGCGCCTTGAGCAGTTGGGAGGCCAGATTGAAGGGTTAAGGCTGGGTAGGCCATGACTGGAAGAGGCATGTTGGTGGCTGGGCAGGACTTGATGAAGCCGGAAGCGATGCTGTAGACAGCATTGAAGCCCAATGGAGTACCGAAGACGTTGGCTGCAGGAACCTCTCCAATAGCGTTTCGCTGCTGAGATTGGTGAAGAGCCTCGGTGACGAGGATAGCGCCGGCAGCGGTCAAGTAAGCCTTGGAAGTGACAAGAGGAGCAGCACCACTGGGTATTGATTAGTAAAAGCCAAGTGTTTGATATGGCTCGTACTTACAGATAAGCAGAAACTCCGACACCCTCGATGACGGAAGCAAGTGCGACGAACTCTTCGGGGTCGGTCATTGGGAAGCTGTACTCGCAAGCCTGAACTGGCTTGGCACCAGCCGCGGTAAGACCAGCCTCGAGGTAAACGACATGACCCTCCTCATCGTGAGCGACATACTTCAGGTCGTCATAGAACTTGGCAGAGAAGCCAGCATCGATGAACTGCTGCTGGCTCCATTCGCTGAGTGCCTTTTTGTAGAATGCATTCTCGAGATGCTCAAGCTATTGAGTGTCAATTGACTGTGCGTGGAAATTTGAGATGGTTCTTACAGTCAAGGCATATTGTAGAATGACAGCGTCAATATCAGTGCTGGTGCTATCTGATTGTCTCTTGATGATTGGCCCAGCAGAAACACTGGAGGCAAAAGCAGCCAAAGCAACTGCGACGGTGGAGAAACGCATCTTGGGAGATTTTAGTTGAGCTGGGGGTTGCGGATCTGAGGATTGGAAGATGAGATTGGAGATGGGCAGATGAAGACGCACCTGCCACTGAGGACTGGCCATATATATGTTTTGTCCTCCAGAACCGAACTAGAAAGACCCTCGATCGTCATGACCCCGATATCCAGGAAGCCATCCGTAAGCTGAGCAAATACATTCTCCGGAACCCCGTAGTGCCGCTGAACACTAACTACACTACATGACACTATACTACATCGCAAGGCAGGAGCGAAGAGCTCCTAATCATTCACATGGTTGGCCCAATGGAGCACTCTGCTTCGGGTGCCCAGAACTCCGAACTTTCGATAACTTTAAAGACAATACTAAAGTAGGTTTGTTATGGTCACATTTCCTCGCCCGCCAACGCCAACTGGTTTGGTAGCGAAGAGTGGTGACAAAGCTGCAGAAAATCAATACCATCCATCTTCTTTGTCGGCTCGTGAGAGACCCGGAATATTGGGGGTGTCTCCTCGAGCTATACCCTGTACTAGTTGTCACCCGTCTCGATGAAGCCTAGATTAGCAAGAAGTGATGGAGGGGTAATGAGGGGAGGCCCTGGAGGGGTAGTAGCTCTTCCCACGCTACGAGGTCCCGAAATATGAGCTTCTCGCACTAGTTGACCTGAAGGGTGACGGCTCTGCTGCTTAAAGACTCCAGCACTTTAGGACTTTAGGACATAATGACTTGGTGACTTGGTGACTTGGTAACTTAATGAGGCATCTTCCGAGGCTACTTCTCGAGCGTTGATAACAAAAGTCGATGATGCTATGAAATTACGAATGTCAGGTACGAGCAAATTGGCTCATCCAATACCGTCATACAGCAAGTAAGAAACAAAGCAACTTTACGCAACAGCAGTTAGGTTCTGATCCAGAGCACTGCCTGAGACTCCTGTCAACCCGGTTGGATGTATTGCTGTTGGCAGCAGGATACAACTATAATTGAGTGGAACTGACAACCAACATTCCTAATGCTGTACTAACAGCGTTCCTAATACAGCATTGAGAAGCACCGCTAGATGCCGTGAAGTCATTGATCCGAGACATCCTGACTCTCGAATTGCTGTGCTGTGCTGAGCTGAGCTGAGCTGAGCTGAGCAATTGAGTTGGGCTAGAGTTGCGTCACATACCTGCTATTCTGGTTGTGGCAAAGTAAGTCATTTAAAGCTGAAGGGAGATACTGTATGGTTTTCTTCGGGAGTGCTACTATCCGTGCACATCATCAATCTAGCTGCTCCTGGAATGGTTGGCGTACCTACATCTTGGCCGTGGAGCGAGAACCCTCGCCCTCGCCCTCGCCTTAAGGTACTTCCCGTACCTATGATCGTCATCATTTTGGACCCTTCCCAGCCTTCCCCCTTATTTACCATTCTTACTTCTATTCGGACATGTTCGGATCCTCATCATACAACAACCTGTTTCCATTGCTCCACATCCTAGAACCTTGCTCTCGCCAGTGTAGGTAAAGCGTAGTTTGTCTGTTATCTTTCTCAGGCTGATAACGAGTCAACGACACAACAGCCTCAGACATCTCGTGCTTGGTCCCCAATCGTCCATGACGGAAACTAGAGGTACGTCTCCGCGAAGTTAACAAGCTTTGGCAATAGGTATCTAACGCTTTCAAAATTTCTGGGGCAGAGAGAGATTGGACAAGCTTTTCCACAGCTTGGTCGGTCTCACGGTGTGTATTTTTATTCCTATCTCCATATTAATGTAACAAGAAGTTATCTATTACCGTATCGGATATTTCTTGGGACACGAGATGTATCGAGGGAGTCCTGAAACATATAATAATCGTTGGGGTCGCTTACCCCAGGACCTAGAACCTAATTAACCCACCCCCCACCCCCCCCTGGTGGTCACGACCCTAACGATTAATTGGAAATAAAGACTTCCACCAACACCTACTGAGCTGTAACGACAACCGTACGGGTTATGGCAGTCATTTTAGTTTCTTCAATCTTGGAATCTTCTAAGTTGACGCCGGCTACGACGAGGATTCCTCCTCTTGGAGCGAAACTTCTTCTTCATATACAAGAGTAGTGACTCAAGCTTGGAGAAGTACCCAGATCGCTGCTGTATCGGCCTCCGATTGCGAACACATATGTTTCCGAATCTGGAATTCATCGAAAGCTGGCAGTCTGCTCTCCGAAAATTCAAACCCATAGCCATCTAGAGATCTGACAGACAAGAGCTTGACGTCACGTGAAGCAACAAAAATGGATTGGAGATTGGTATCTTTCATATTGAGTTGGACATCCGGCGCGACAGAAATACAGAAACCTTCAGGATAATCCAGATTGGCAGCTGCTTGAAAGTCAGTCGTGATCGAGAAATCTCAAGCCCGCCTCACAGGTAAGCATCCTCATACTTTATGCAGGGACTTCAGTCTTACACGGCTTAGTCACATCTAGGCGTGGCGCAATAATGCAAATTTCAATACTTGGCTACTTGAGTAGAGCATCATACAAAACAGCTGGAAATTTTGTCACGCTCGTGACTTTCCTTTTGTTGCGTGATACTCCGACAGTATAAGGAAATGATGTCTTCTCATGCCTCTAGAGTCCGAGTCAATATATAAGGTATACATTGCTCTATCTATTGAAGCCTCTAGCACTCTGATAGTATCTGGATCGTACCCTCATGATCGATTGTGGAATCGCTATCGCGAGGAAACCTAACATGCATCTTGATTCTCCTTCATAGATGCGGATATTAGCCAACACTTTCTGGTACGTACCATCATCGCTGCCAGGCCTGTGGCGAAATGTGTCGTAGCCACAGTCCAACTTTTGAATACACACAAATAACTAGATTCCATTGTCAATTCCGAGACACGAGGCGACATTCCTGCGGCTGATACAGCTTCATAGTCGTGACGTCGGACAGTCGAATAGACTGTCACGTTACTGCTTCAAGGTTACGCAGTTGCGAGACGGTCAGCATACACTTTGCTTGTTATTCAAGTAACTCACATAATCAAAGGTCATGATGACAGTTTCATTGTCTAGTTCCGAAAAAGTTGTCTTTGCTCCACACAGCGGTACAGCATCGGTGAGCGGCAGGGGCTTCATTTTGCTCCTCGGAGCTGTGATAAATGTCAACTGTTTGGAATATATCAGAAGAGGCGGGGTATATTCATAGAAATAATCTCTGTTTCTGATCAAAGATCTTAGTATCGCAAAAGTTTAATTCATGGTATGGATTGAGTTCTGATACAACTGTGTAGAAGAGGTCTTCGGGACTCATCTATGGCCCTTTCATAAGAGGCGTTCGTGACTCCTCGCGCTCATTTAGGTTACGCATTTTGTTCAAATTCCATAATGCAAATTTAGATTGTGAGGATGGAGGGGAGGATCTTTTTAAATCAATTCAATTCAAACGTAATACATCCATTCTCTACCATATCCACGCCAGCCAAGCGAACCAGTTCTTCTCCCAAACTCCTACCGGACGAGCACACCGAATAACAAGAACAGAAGCGAAAATCCACCGACTCCAAAAGCTATGCCAGCATCAATTGATTACATTCCCAAATCCCATTACCATGGTAACGCGGACCAAATGTACCATCTACAAATCTGGTCGTCCACGGGAACCCGCTCAACGCCGCATGGTTGGGAGTCTTAGACTTGAGCGAGCGCTCAAGCTGCTCCCAGTCGTACTTCAGCCTGACTTCGCAAGCACGAGTGATGATGCTAAGGAAGATAGTAAGTACATTTTCGTATTCGGTGTATTGGATGAGGAGAAGAGGGCATAGAAGGGTCGAGAAAGGGCCGAGAAATGGGAGAGAGAAGGGAAAGAAGAGACAAATAAACGTACCGGCGAGCGAGTGGAGGAGCCAAAGTACGAAGAGCACCTGGGATGTCTTCGTCAGCGACGATTCTGTCGCGACGGCTCTTGCAGACGAGGGTGTTGTGCGCATCACGCGCGGCCTTCAGCTCTCCCAGACGGGTAGCGGAGACTTTGCCTCTGGGGCGGCCACGAGGACGATCGGAGGGATTGGCAATGGCCTTCTTCTGGGTAGATTTCGAAGGAGACATTTTTCTGTAATATGTGTTAGTTGTTGTTGCTGACTTTGAAACGGAACGAGTAAAATGATGGAAGGAAAGTAGAAGAGAATAACTTACAACGAAGGAGAGGGAAAGAGAGGGTGTGTGTTATGTGTGAAGTCGGTCTTTGCTGCGACGAGGCGATATTGTTGTGAGTAGGGTTCGAAGTTGTGCTGTTCAATGCAGGAAGTAGATTTTAAGCGGAGCGTACGTAGATGTTGGACTTGACAAAAAGCTCTTGGGTAGGAGAGGAGGAGGGAGCCTTCTTATATACTTCTGCGAAGCCTCCTCCAAGCCTCTATGGATATGCTATTGCGGCTCAATTACCATTGTATTCGATGTTTGCTTGATTTATTGAGCTTTGAGCGGCTTCGCTTCGCTAAAGGCAATGGTAAGGTGGTCGCTATTGTGGACCCAGCGGTCTGTTGTCTCGCTTAGCGAGGACAATAGGAAATGAAAATTTGGGAAGGGCAAATGGTGAGCGGTGTGGGGCCAGGTTTGTGCTTGTCCTGTCAGCGATTGCTCCCGTTACTGGCTGTAGCTGAGCTTCGTGACTTTGCGCCTTTTCCGTTTACATGATGGCAATGGGGATGAGTCTTTCGACGACTTGGGATAGTTTCTGATACGTAAGAGATACTTCGATATTAACGATATCTTTGCGGAGGTCGGTATTAAGATTCGACGACATCAATTGCTTGGCCCTTCTTCTTGTAAGAATCGCGAGAAAGGGAGTCAGAGAAACAGCACGAAGCTCCCAGCATCCCAAACCCGACAAAGTCTCGCTTGACTTCCCTCGATGATTAGATTTTCATTTCGGAAAGTTTAGTGTCGCTTCTTGAGTCAAGTGATGCTTGGTTTTGCAGGAGCTCAAGTTCATCACTCGGTATTAGTGAAATTTGGTTTTGTATATTCCCAACTAGCATCTTCTACGCAGGAAGCCCACCTGCAATGCAGCGCCTGTCATGAATGATCAAGCTTTTAATAGGCAAAAGGTTGTGTTGTATGCCAAGCTACAAGATGCAGATACTGCACCAGCAGTAAATACATTACGATTCTTTAGATAGACTCTGCCACGTTCAGCACCTTCGTGACGCAGGACGACCGGTTACTGGAATTGGGCTTGACTTGCTCTTCGCTCTTGGGAGTCGACGGTGTAGGTCGTCGCAGTCGCAGATGTGATCTTTAAGTACGCTAGATGGAGGGACTGAAGCTATGATTTGCGAAGATGAGGCTATATCACTTCTGGTGAGTAGCGTCTTCGAACATTCATCTTGTCTCGCTAGTTTGAGGAATATTTTGAATCGTAAATCAGTGATAACGATAACAAGTTTGATCGTGCAGTGTCATCATCAGAGAAGACTGCTCAGTAACTGGATCTTTTCGATTCCGTTCGTTAACGATTACGGGCCTAAAAAGGTTTGCATTCTTAGCTTTGTCGAAAATCATACAGCGGAGAGGATATCCTTCTCCTCGTTTTTATACAAGAATGCAGCGCCACTCATGATCACAGCGTTTGATTTGTACGCAAGGAAACTCACTATTCCAGCGGGCCCTAAGGGGAAACAGTTGCAGGAGCCGCCTCTGGATCATTGACCGATCAACCGATTCTTGGAACCTTTAATACTCAGCATGACTTCACGTGGAGAGATGAGCTAAGAAATACGCATCTCAATTTCTGGTGTCAGCTATCCAACCATTATTTCTTTAATGTGATTTTGAATACGGAACGAAAATGGACATTTGAGATCTCAGGGCACGCACTGTAACTTGGCTATATAATATACTCATATATTCATTTCCCTTCTTCAATCCGATTTGCCAACGCAGTAGCACCAATCATTGATAGAATGACCGCTTTAGGAAATATTTGAGATAGCCAATCATATTGGGATTTCACCCAGATTACTTACCCCTGAGCCGCTACATGAACGTTAAGCTGCATTTGGAAAGGCCGTGCGGCTAGCCCCACTGCCCAGCCAGCATATACAGTACAGTACATCTCCCAGTACAAGCTGATAAAAGATACACCTAGGTACCTCAGGCTCAGGCTCAGGCTCAGGCTCAGGCTCAGGCTCAGGCAGATACGAAATCTACTCTTCCGGACTTGACTAAACTATCCGTCCGAATAAGGCTGGTTAGAATCAATGTAATTAACTAACTAGCCAGTATATTTCCCACGTCGAACAGCACCTATAGATGACAGCCAAAACATGATATCTATGACAATAGATCACGTGACAGGAGAGAGACAATATCGACTTTCGACTATGTATCCTGTGATAGGCCGCGTGCGTGGGTCTGCATGAGACCGTCTCGTTGCACAGGGGTCGTGGAAAAGAAGCCAAGTTGAAGCGGCCGCTTCCCCCCAATCTTAACTCTCGGGACTCGGGACTAGCAGGGGGGCGTGCCATTTTCGATCCTCAGAGAAAGAAATCAGTAAAGCAACTTGAGATTGTCAAGTACGAAGAACACGATACTGCTGGCACCCAAGTCATACCGCTGCTAAACAACACACCTTATCATAATAACTAATATTTCGAGAATATTCTAACAATGTCGACCTCAATGAGCGCTGTGAGTAGATACGTCTACCCCTGACTGGTGTTCCATCCCGAGTGGCCCGAGGATCGTGGTTGGCAGTAAAGGGGCAACATGGACGACGACCTTGTATGACCGTGGCCGTCAGTCCAGAAGCTGACCGAGTGAAATGTCCACCAGATTCGAAATCGTCGGAAGAAGACCGCGAAGAAAGGGTAAGAAATGAAGAATGGCGGTAGATCGAGACCTTGGTGCTAATTCGTGATAGCGTGCAGTTTTGTTTGATGGTCTGTGGAGGAAGCGGTACCGGTATTTCTCACCTGTCCAAAATTCAAGGCCAGGTGCAAGACAACTGACTTGAGAGAAGGTAAAACGACTTTTGTGAACACTCTATGCGGGCAGAAAGTTTTGGAGAGTAAAGACTGTGACGATGCTTCTAATGCTCACCTGGAGGCGGGAGTGAGCATCAACCCGATCACGGTCGGTACGTAAAAATGATTCAAGCGCACGACATGACAAATCCTCAATATTAACTCTTGCGCTAGAACTGGAGATGGAAGAAGAGGGTACACGTATTGCTCTCACCGTTGTCAACACCCCAGGTTTTGGTGACCAGATCAATAATGAGGAGGGGTAAGTTCACTTTGTGGAATACTCTTTCTTGCTTCTTAGCACTGACATGCCATAGATTCGGGGAGATCATCACTTACATCGAAAGGCAATTCGATGAGATCCTGGCCGTGGATTGTCGCATCAAGCGCAAACCACGATTCCAGGATACACGTGTGCATGCCCTTCTTTATTTCATCACTCCAACCGGCCATGGGTAAGTAGCTCATCTGCACATTGATCAACCAAAGCACTGTGTAGCTTACATTTTTCAGATTACGAGAACTCGACATCGAGCTCATGAGACGTCTCTCACCACGTGTGAATGTCATCCCCGTGATCGGAAAAGCCGACTCTTTCACTCCCATGGAATTAGCTGCGTCGAAGAAATTGATCATGGAAGACATCGAGCACTACAAAATCCCGATCTATGACTTCCCTTATGATGAAGAGGAAGATGACGAAGACACTATCGAAGAAAATGCGGAACTGCGTGGACTCATGCCATTCGCACTCGTCGGATCCGAAGAGACTGTCGAGGTTTCAGGTCAGAAGATCCGAGCGAGGAGATATCCTTGGGGCATTGTCGAGGTCGACAATCCTAAGCACTCGGACTTTTTAGCTGTCAGAAGTGTGCTTCTACAAAGTCATTTGGCGGACTTGAAGCAAATCACCCAGGATTTTCTGTACGAGAATTACCGGACCGAGAAGCTTAGTAAGAGCGTGGAAGGAGGTGATGAAGCGTGAGTAATCCTCAATAAGTGAATGATGGTGCCGGTATCTAACGAAAGTGACAGTGATTACTCCATGAATCCAGAAGATCTAGCATCACAATCTGGAAGGATGACAGAGGAACGTTTGATCCGAGAACAGGAGAAGCTCAAGGAAGTCGAGTTGAGAATGCAGAAGGCCATCAACGAGAAGAGGCAAGAGCTTCTTGTGCGTGAGAATGAATTGAAGGAACTGGAGGCTAAGATGTACCGTGACCATCCGGACCAGCTCGAGGCTCCAGCTTCCACGGTCCAGATTGAGTCCTGATCCCGTTGTTAATGGTCAAAAGTGTCAGACGACGAACACGTTCGGTTCTTGCATTTCTGTATTATTGTACTAGTTCCACATATTAATACCCGTTAGTAGATTGTACCCCGGAACTATGTTGAATTTGGCCTGAATCGCTCTCGTCACGGGCAGCGACTACTGTCTTCAGATCTTGTGATACGTCACGACTGTCAAATATGCAGAATTTGTCTTGGCGAGTGCTCACATTTCTTCTATTCACTGCATACGCCCCTACTTGGTAGGTATCGCAACGTTACCTGCTGGATTTCGAGGCTAATTTACGGTTCCTATTCCAATCGACTAACAATGTTGCTGACCCAGAGCGAGTCCTCGTTTGGCTAATTCCGACCTAATAATACCACCGGAGTCGCCAGTCCTGAGTCATGCTACTCTACTTCTTCCCAGAAGCATTTTTGTACATGCTTGCGCCCTGCTCTTGTTCCGAGGACATCGCCGGGTCCAAACCAACGACCTCTCCATCCTGCAGATCATCAAGGCTGACACGCGGGCCGCTGAAGTTCTTCTTTCCATCCACGAACCATTGGAATATCGAAACCAGAAGGATAAGGAAGAATACGACGACGCAATAATCTAGGGAGTCTCAGCCAGGTCTCTCTAGGTGATCCTCAATAACAGGGATGCATGGCAGAACATACTCATATTTGTGCCCGTGACAGGGAGTTCCGGAGGGAACAGGAAGAGTACCGTGGTAATTATCACGTACGCGATACCAATCTGGGGAAGTCGTCAGTAAATTGTCCTATACCACGATGATGGAGGCTGTACCAAATTCGCTGTCCATCCGACAACGGAATTGAGTCTGAATGGTCTGGAATCAGGAAGCATCTTCCTGCCGCGAATGCAGTTTATAGAAATGGGTATACCATAGGAAACTCCAAGCGCGACGACCGAGGCTGAGATGATGGCATTAAAAGCACTATTTCTATTAGCTCTTTCTGGTGACGATGAGACCTGGTGGAAATTCACCTGCTGGATCCGAGGAAGATACAGCCAAATATTATGACCAGTGCCACATTTAGATAGAGCGCATTGAGAGGAAGAACCAGCTTAGGATGCACCTTAAAGGTGTTAGTCCCATCCGGACATGGATCAGCAATGAGCATACCTTGGCAAATACACGAGAATATGGTAGTCCTCCATCCCTGGACATGTAAGTACCAACCATTGTAATTGGGAAGGCTTGCATACCTGGCAAATGCATAGGTCATTCTGCTCGAAGTTGTCATGATACTCGTTGTAGCGAATAGCAGACATAAGAGGGGGAAGCTGGGTTGTCAATTACCACAAGACGATACCTGAAAGCTGGGAACACCCACATCAATAGGCAAATTGCTCCTGCTTTGCTCCCAGTAGCATTGTAAAATATCTGCAAAAGTGGACCAGCAGTTGATTCGATGATACCATCTGCGCCGTCGATTTGGCCAGCTACAAAGAGCAAGACCATCAAGAATATGAAGCCAGTGAAGACCCCGATCAGAACACATGCATACATGATTCTGGGTCCGACGACAGCTGCATTGGGGATCTCCTCGATCATGTGTGCTACAGCGTCGAATCCGGTCAAACCAAGTCCTCCCTGCAGCAAGCCCAAAAGCCAAGCGACTCCATCAGGCCATCCAGTCTCGTTGATGAACTCGGTGAATACATAGTCGGCCGATGTATAGTTTGGCGAAGCGCAAGCAAGTACCGTGATTGAAATGACGGCAAAACCGGTGATGGACCAGAAGAAGGCTGCTCTGGTGATCACTGGTAAAGATCCAGTCAAGAATGCGTTGACAACGAAAGCTATCAACGTATAGGCAATATAGATCAAGAACTGATGCCACCTTTGAGGAACAAAAGTTGGATGAACGAGTGATATGACTCCCATGATAAGCTGACTTCCAAGGAGCCCTCCAGAACAGATCAGAGCTATCCATCCACTCACGTTAATCCAGCCGGTGATCCAGCTGAGAAGAGGCACCCATGGCTTCCAAGAGATTACTGCTACCCACTTTTGAGTGTGATTAGCAAGTTACAACAAGCAGATCGATGCTCGGGGAAGATGTACATGATATTGACCTCCAGCAGTCGGGTAAGCAGACAAAAACTCAGCAAGGGAAACAGCTAGAGCCAAGTTACAAACACCAGCGGCTGTATACATGTCAGCATGTTTCCCAGACTCGATCGAATAACCCACTGATCAACCCCCACAGAACAGAAGATGGTCCCCCACTAGGTAATGCCAATGATAAACTCGCCGCAAGAGCAGTCCAGGAATTCAAGATCGCAAATGCCAGGCCCAACATCGCCAGAGGAGAGAAGTTTCTCTTGAGCTCGCTCTTGTGGCCAAGAGCTGCCAGCTGAGCCGCATCGGCATCATTCTCTGGCGTTAGAGGCATGATTAAAAATCTCAAAAGAAGAGGGAGAATGTTAAAGCCAAATTCGCGGGAGGGCAGGGTCAGCTTAAGTGAGTAGGCAGAGAAGCAGAGGAGATCCCCAAGCAAAGCTTGATAGGCCGCGCTCCGAATGATTGGCCTTTTTATAAGTATCCCAGAAGCCGCCCGCCGCCCGCATCATTCCAGTTTAGATAAGGCTTACTGGATTGAACCAGTCAATCAATTGATGCAGGTAAGTGGTAAGGAACCCCGCAGATATCACATAGGCCCATGACAGGCCAGGGCCCCAAGTGACAGTGACATGATGCGTCAAAGCCGTACTGTACTCCACCTGTACAGTCACGGCAGCTCGCGGTTTGCAATCTTGTTCGCACACCAAACAAGCGGGCACGCAGAAAACTGGCAATGATCTCCTTCTTACAGGCGTTTTTGTGAGATGAGCAGAAGATCAAAGATTCCGAGAATTATACTGTTCTACACTTCAGAAGCGTCTTTATATCGCCTGATGTAAAACATGTCTGACTAACTGCAATTGATAATCGTTGCATTGTCATTGTGATCCGACGGGTTCCCATCTTGGTATACGGACCGGACCAATACCGTAAACCAGGAGCTCAGTCACCCCTTAGGGACTGTACTTACTCATGGATCGTGATGGCTCCGTCATCTTACATGGATGGTGGTGGAATGGAGTGAGCTCTTGACAGTCCATGCACCCCCGCACTCTTGGCAGGGCGGTCACTTGAAACTATCTATTACTCGAATAGTTCAGGAGATTCCGATGATACGACGCTCTCTGTACAGCTTCTGAATGATATGCTTCAGCAGGAGAATAGTCGGCTCGGAAACTGCGGTCGAAGGATAAAGATCAGATTTCGGGATTGGAAAGAGCTGATATACGTAGTGACTGGCTATTGGCGAAGCCAGTAATGGTCCTTATCGTGCAGTCTGAGCCGACATGAACTCAAATGAAGGGGAATTGTGTACGCGGACCTTCCCGGGAGAGCCTAACCCCGTTGGTCTGTTATACACTGTAATTGACAGGAATTTCCGGTTCTTGTCCATCTTCTGAAAGAGGTGGAATCGTGCCAGTTACTTGCTTTTTGATCGACATCCTCGCTCATCCGTTTGCGGTCTGCTGCATTCAAACAAATTATCAATCATGTCCATCGTGGAAAGTGGTCCGGCATATGTCGGCCGATTTATGCCGGGATAATGATATGTATGATTCGGCGCTATGGTGCCGAATTTCAGTTAAAGACATACTGTAGCCTTTGTTCTACTGTCACCACTGCATGATACCGAACTTCTCACGAGAGTTTGCGCGTTTCCTGTCCTCCACCAACAGTCTTTGCCCTATCCGTTCCCCGTGTTAATTCTCAACATCCAAATAATACCTCCTCATATCCATTTCCATGTTCCCATCCTCAACCTTAACCTTGATTTGCTCACCCAGTGAAGCCGTAAAGATATCGTGCAACAGCTCTTCTGGCATGTGGTCGCTGTTCAATTGGTCCAGGCCCCAAGGCATGCGGTTGCATACGTCGAGGATATACTGTCTCAGTAGGTCTCCTTCCTTGGTGTTCTCACATACGTAGGTGAAACCCTTGCTCGGATGGCACCATCCAGTCTTCTTCGAGTCTCGAGGGCGTCGAGAGCGGATTTGGCGAGTCTCGGCATGGATAGGCGATTGGCGAGGATCCAAAGACGCATTGATCTGTTCTGAAAGGTTACCTCGCCGCTTTTCCCGGAAAGCTGTTCGGTATAAAGCCAGTTTACGAAAAGGCCGAAAACGTGGACGTTGAGGTCAAGAAGGGAGTTGGGTGTTACCGGCTTTCAGAGGAATCGTGGGGCTAGTGATTGTTGGAGCTCTTGCGCGAGGAATGGACAGTGGTACGAGACAAAATCTGCGTATACTGCGAATGTAGTAGATTCAACTGAAATATTGACAACATTCATATGTGGAGTTTTAAACTTGTAGATTAGCATTTTGTCTCAGTCTAAGATCAGCGAACGTACAGAAAGGTTGGCTTTTCGGTGACTGGACGGAATGGGTTATGATCAAAGTCCTGCTCGTGAAAACCCATTCCCTGTTCAAGACTTGAATGTGAGGGCTGGGTCTGGGATCTCTTATACTATGGATTATCAATTAGCTATGTCTACTTTCAATTACAGACTTGACTAACCTTAGGCTGGTACAACTCAGGACACTCATCTCTCTTGTAGCCCCTAGTGTCTTGCCATTTATCCACACTCCCTTTCGACGCAGCTAAACACCTCGAATCTGTATGCTCCAAACCAGTAGACGACCTCTCTCTTCTCGACTTGCTAGTCCATGACTGCCGAGAGTGTAGCGTGTGTGACTTATACTTCCTGCCTCAAGACAATTTCGGGAGGAACAAAGGAGTCTTCGCTTTCAATGCTTTTCGTAATCCCATCCGTTTTCGTGGACTTTGCTGTGTTTCGCGCCTTGCAACTCGCCTTGGTGGAGTCCTCTGTTGATTTACGAATCTCTGCGACCATCCGGGCCTGATTGATGTCAGCTTCTTCTGGTCGGGGCCCGGGTAGTGCTTTCCTTGAGAGGTATTCCATCCACAGGTTTTGGCGAATAGTCAGGACTGGCCGCATTGAGATTAATAGGCATCGGAGGTATGATACTGTTCTCCTCGTCTGGACCTAGAATGAATGAATCGATCTTCTCCGGGAGTCCAAGTGGAATAGTGTATTCCTTGATGAGAAAATTCTCAGGAAGCAAAGGTGGGCTGCTGTATTCCTCAACAGGGCTAGAATTCAATGGTTTGATCCTCTCCAAACTATGGGGTAGACTGGCGTGCTCCTTGAAGGATGTCTTGAAATTAGCCTCACTATCGTCGGCCGTCAGATCGGTGACTTCGACGCTACACTATAGTCCTTGCATGAAAACTCTCCCGTGACCGGCTCTAAACACCGAATCATATATCCGTCGTCTCTTCCCCCCCGCCGCAGTATATCCACCATCCTGCCTACCCCACATTGAAGTAGTAATCCCTCGTTTCTCCTTCTTAGTAGTAACTACCTCCTCCTCGTCATCAGCCACCAAATCGATGTAGATCGCATGCTGTGGGACTGTAGGACGTCTTGGTATCGTGGCCGCCTCCTTGAATAGTGAGTGCGATTTATGCTGCTCTTCATTCTTGAGTAGAGCGGGTGAACTATGTCGTCCCAGATTTGAATCGCATCCATGTGTTTGTTTGGTTTATGTTCTACTCCTCGCTGTAGAGTCATAAAAAGGGTCGGACTTCTGAGCGGACGTGGGCTAGGAGTCGAGCAGGCTAGGGGTTGTCTCGCTCGAGGCGATGGGGTTGTTGGTTCTTGTGCCATTTTGGCAAGAAAGCTCCGAGACCCAAGGTGATAAAGATGATTCTGGTTATGATGAAAGGGAAAGGGCAAATTAACAGCCTACGTCTGATAAGGGGAAGCTGAAGCTCAAAGCATCAAGCATGTATAGATGATTGATCCGCCAGAGGGCAGTTTGTGTGCGTCGTTGCAAGCAGAGAAGCTTTGTTTGGTGAGTGCCTGAAGAAGCTCAGCGTACTCGCCCGCAGACCTTGGAGCTGAATATAATGCTTTGATCCGGCCAGGTCAAGTGTATTAGAGCTGAATCTGTAGATCGAACCTAAATTAATGTATTGCTATCCTAGAGCTTTGTAGCAGCGAGGTCGAACGAGGGGAGGAGGAAGTAAGAGTAGTGCTGAGCAAGTGGAATAGCTGCGTTTGTAGCAAGTGAGACGAAACTGGAAATCTTCTCCTCCCAATCTGGAGTGCCAGAAGCAGATACGTCGAATACAATCCACGTGTAGATGCTCATAGAAATATGAAGCATTACAGTGTATCATGGCGAGACAGCAGAAAAGTGAAGTGTAAAATCTGGAACAGCCTGGGACGACCGAAGCCGTTCCTCGGTGAACAAGAACCCATATACAGTACCAAGGAACCCCAGAGCTGTCTTCTCAACATCGCGTCCGGCCCAACCGCTAGCTGTGAGCAATTTCGTCTCACGGCGCAACAGTGTCACAGGTCACGACAAGAGGCACGAGTAGATGGATGAACAAATCAATTTGCGCTAACTTTGCGAAACGGAGTAGTAATACAGACAAACCACAGCCAATCTCAACCTTCCGACTTCTACACTCAATATCAAATTGTGTATTCATCCCCCTCCAATCCAGCTGTTCACCAATAAGATCCTCCATAGTTTTCAATGTCCTCCACAGGCTCCCAAGGACCACGAAAACTAGATACAGAGGTATGAGACCCCAAAAATTTCAAAGTAAGAGGGACTCGCACGCAGGCAAGAACGACGCGATTCGATAAAGCCAAAAGTAGCAGAGTTGTATATCGAACAAGGTATCTGATGAGTAAAGATGAGATGATGGATGATGACGAGGAGAAGAGTAGGGGTGTAAACCCACGACCGCGACTATTAAATAGGTAATATGATGCCAAGGTCGAACCAAAAGAAAAAACCAGACGAGTTTTTCGCAAAACGAAACAAAAGCAAGCAGCAGCTAGTAGGACAGGGGCTGAAACAACACATTGGGTGGGCCAGCCAAATGTATGCGTGCGAGATTAAGTATGGTGCGCCGAAGGAGGATGAGGCGCCGCCGTGCTGGGGATGGTATATGAGGAAAATAAGAGGGAGAGATGATGAGGATCCCGAATGCCTAGCCAAGCCAGGCCAACCGACCCAGACCAGCCCCCGTATTGTCGCCCGTGACCTTATTCTTACAGGAAATGCCGTTCTGTCCGCCAACCAAATCCAGCCTGTAAAAACGATGCCGCTATGTGCAAGTGACAAATGAAATTCACACCAAAACGCGTGAGCAGAGAGTGAGCCAGATACCGAGTCTATGCAAGGAAAGACAAAAGAAATCATGAAGATCGTTAGAAGAAACTCGGCAATTTTAATACACGCTGTCGTCGTTGTCGTCAGGTCCCTGAGAGATCATAGAAGGGGTAGAGACTTCGGAGCAATTCATATCATCATCACAGCCAACAAGGGCTTGAGAGTGAAGACGGAATGATTCACCCATGAGCTTGGTGATGCTGTGGGATGTTAGCCTTGATGCCAAGTGGATCGGTGGGAGGACAAGACTTACCCCCAGACGACAACCTCATCCTGCATACTGGCCCATTGAAGGGCCACGGTCGAGCTCAGCTTCCCAGCGGAGATGGCAAAGGATTCCTCGTCAAATAGGTCTCGGATCTTGTTGTACATGACAGTCTCCTCTTCAGTTGCGGGTTCTTCGTCGTTTTCCAGGCGATAGAGCCACAAGCTGAGGATGACCATAAGATCAAGACCACAGAGTGGATGTTCGATGCTCCAATTGGTAGGCGAAGTGCGTGCCACCCAGCGGATTCCTTGCAGAGCTGCAGTTTCAATGCAGTTGTAACACTCTTGAATGACCTTGATCATCTCGCTGGATCTTTTGACCTTCACCTGCGCATGCGTCATGGCAGCGGCAACCTCGTAAGGGTCGTGATACCTCAACACCTCTTGAATCGATTTCAGGTCGACTTCAAGACGGGCACGAGCGTTTCGGAACATGGCCATGGCATTGAAGATCAGGGGATGACCCGTGTGAGGAGCACTGAGTGGGACTGAAGCACGTTCCGGCTCACAAAGATCAAGCGATCTCTCCCAAGTCTCTAGAGCTAGACGGAGCTTGTATTCAGTGACCACGTCTTGAAGAGCTTCCGGACTGCGCTTGTGATACCAAACCTCGAGGAAGAGTGCGTTGATCATGACGCGAGTGGCAAAGGCACTATAGCGCAATGATTCTCCCTGGAACAGCTTGTCATGAGCCTCCATGAAGGATGAAGCCTGCGAGGCCTCGAGTCGCTCAGGCCAAGCAGCATCATCTACGACATTGATGTTCCACATGTCTTCCGTTGATGGCAATGCAAGGTCCTCGAACTCGTTGAAGCTGATCGCGGGGGTGTGATTATAGGACAAAGTCAAGAGGCCGAAGAAGATGTAGACAGCATAGTAAGTACGTCTGCAGCCTTCATCTTCAACCCACTCTGCCCGAGTAGGTGGTACACCTTCGCGCTTGTCTGTGCGGATCTTCAACTCGTACCGGTTACCAGCGACCATGTTGGCAAGCAGACTCTTGATGGAACAAGCCCATTCGAGACCCTTGGGGTCACCACTCCAGCTGGCAAAGATCATGTTGAGCAGGGAACTCTGCATGGTCCAAAGAGGACATTTTCGAGAGCTGAAGTTTTCCTTGTTCTGTAAGAACTGATTGACGATGACCTTGGAGCCGATGTGCAGGACGTAAGCTTGATCTTGGTCGAAGGCATACAAGGCGCCGATAGAGAGGACGGCCAAGAGCAATGACGGAGAGACCTCGGTTGCTTGGAATGAAGCTGGATGCAAGAAGGGTAGATGGTGATGGAACAGTCCGAAGTAAGTTTGAAGATACCTGTTCAACGAGCCCAAGTTAGGTAGGCGGAAGCTCTCTGGGATGGTGCGTTCACTGTCACTGCTTCGGATGTTGTCGAGAATAATGTTGCGCTCATCATCGTTGAGAATCTCGGGTGCCTTGGGAGAAGGCCTGCCGGTGCGGGGTTGCGATGGAGACATCTGACTTGGCGTGGCCGCTCCCGAGGGTGGCAAGGAGTTGATCATCTGCTGCAAAGCTGGTACAAGTCCGTTGTAGTTTGAAGCTGCAGACATGTTGAGAGGAGGCAACTGATTGGGATCCGGTTGCAAAGTACCCGTGCTGGTAAAGGATATCTGCGATTCCTGCGACCCGGAGGCGGTTGAAGTGATCGAGTGCGACTTTGGCTGAGTGACAGACTGTGGCATGAAAGCATCCCACTGCACCTGAGGAAGCGAGATGGCCCCCGAAGGAAAAGTGACGGATGAATCCATGTGTGAGCCATGCGAGAAAGCCATTCCAGGTCTATTCTCATATGGGCCCACGCCCGCGTTGCGCATCGCCGCCGTTGCTTTGTGGTGCAGGTCGGTCATCAACATTGCAGCGGTTTCGAGGTCCACCATCCCATCGCTACTCGCCTCGATCTGCTCGAGGGCCGAAGTATCGATAGCTATGGCAGACTTGGAAGGACCGGACATTGGATTGGGTTTGGGACCTGCTCGTCGCTTTACATCGCTATGAAGAGGGACGCCTCCGTCTTTGGCATGTACGGTTCGATCGTGTCGAAGCAACAGATCGCGGCGCACGAAGGTACTTCTACACTTCTGGCACTTGAAAGGGCGCTCCTTGGTGTCTGCATATGTTGTTAGCATTGCCGTGGTGATGACACAACCGAAAGCCCTGACATTGTGATGAGATGTGGGATGTGGTGGGTTGAGGCGTCGATCCAACCCCTCACACGCGACTCGAGGGGGGGAGAGCTGCAAGTGGCGGCTGGAACCGATGGTCGCGGAGACGAACGCGAAATGAAAGGGGTAGCGATTATAAATGGATGCAACGCAAAATCGCAAAACAAATGACAACAACTTACGTGATCTCTCATGTCTGCTACGATGTTCACTCCTGCTGAAGGCTCGATTACAGAACTGACACTTGTACTTCTTCTCGGGTGCCAACGACGACGATGTCGATGTCGATGAAGACTTGCGCATGGCTGTCGATGATGCTGCAGTCGGAAGGACGTTCATACTAGCGACAGGCATATTGATCGATGGATTGTAGGTACGATGCTGATGATGTTCACACGGTGAGTGATGGTACTGGCGCGTTGATGTCTGATTGTTCTCTTGGTCTCCTGGCTATCTATATCTCCTCCTTTTCCTCAGACCCCCGATGGTTGAATATCGACCGTCTGGCGCGAGCGTGGGCGTAGGGCTCAAAGTGTAAACTGAGTTGTTTGCGATGTAGGGTTCATTTGTTGGAATGTCTTGGGCATAGAGTTGTGTGTGTTGGGTATAATGGTGGCAGATGCCAGTCTCGCGACGGGGAGCAGATTCTCGCCTGAGCAAGAACTGATCGCAGGTCGCGTACGTCGGAGTGGAAGAGGGAGGGAGGGATTATTAAAGTGGCGGAATGTGCGTCGCCAACGGTCCGAGTTAAGGTGATTGATGATCTATTAGAGTCGACGACGGTATATACCTAGGATCGGGGTGATGTTTGATGGTGATGGTGATGGTGATGGTGATGTTGATGCGAAAGAGGGGTTGATGAGGAAGAGAGAGGAGAAGGAGGGGGGGNGGCAGCGAGCGTGTGCCCAGCTGGCGGGGAGGTAACAGGGTAAGGTAGAAGAGGGCAAGGTAAGGTAAGGGGGAGGGGAGGGGAGGGGAGGGGAGGGGAGTGCTGGTGCTGGTGCTGGTGCTGGTGCTGGTGCTGGTGAGGTGTGGACAACAGTGGAGCGAGCAGGACGAGGACGAGGTGGGTAGGGGGGCTGGCTCCCGTGGATGATTTCCCCTGGCCCTGCCCTGCCCTGCTCTCTCCGCCTAAGGTGCCTGCCTGCCTGCCTGCCTGCCTGTTGGTGAGCTGCTCGAGTGCCCGCAGTGTGATGCTGTGGTGTGCTGTGGGGACTCTGGTGGTGAGGTGTGTTCAGTGCTCAGCAGTGCTGAGGGGGGGGGGATACAGGGCATCATCTAACTGGTAGGGAGCCTGGAAGGGAAGTAGTACGAAGTAAACTTGCTCGGGTTAGTGCTAGTGGGGTTGGGTGGAGTGTGGTGGAGTGTGGTGGAGTGGAGTGGAGTGGACCGGAAAACGAGGTCGCAGGGGATGTGGCAGGGACAGGGCTCAGGGTTCTTTCAGGGGATCATCGCCCTAGGGCAGCTGGGTCACAATTTGCCGTCAACTCCACGCTCCTTCCTTCCCTTCCTGCCTTCCATCCATGGATGGCCATTATTTGCAAGGGACCGACCGACCTCGTTAGCTTAGGTATTGTAGGTAGTTGCAGGCGGATACACGTCGATTTCGAAAAAAAAACACAAAAACACGAAGATGGTGGCGGGGTGAAAGGCGCTAATATCCAACCCGGGGAAGGGAAGGGGAGGGGAGGGGAGGTCCGGCCTGCCAAGCGTCGGTCCTTACTCTGTAAAGCTAGCCACCTAACCTAACCTACCTTGGGTACCTAGATATGCTACAAAAGCAGCGGGCTAGATTGCCAGAATTGGCAATTATTGCTAACCTAAATGACTGACTACGAATCGCCTTTTTTTAGTTGAAGAGATTTTGATGACAATCAATCATCACCTGCTATTCAACATGTTCCTTACCTATCAGGTAGGGTAAGCTAGAAGATATCTACCTACCCACCTACCCTTGTACGCTCGATTTACTCCGCTGGGTAGGTAGGGAGGTAATAATAGTGCGTCGCAGGCCCCCTTTTTGGACCTTGCCCTCCCTGCCTTGGCTCAAGAAGGCACAGAGGCACAAAGCGCACGCTTCTACGACTTTCCCCCCCTCTGTCCTCCCTCAGATGACGTACAGACAGTATGATGCGACGCAATAACAGGTTTCCATGTAGATTGGTAGGTAGGTAGGTAGGTAGGTAGGTAGGTAGGTAGGTAGGTAGGTAGGTAGGTACCTTATAGGCACCCAGTTTGCGGGTTGCGGTTCAGGCACTATCTCCTACAGATATTCTGCTGGATATGTAAAGACAGAACTTCTCGAGTGGATTAACAATACTTGCAAGTACTCTTTCTCATTGCTCAGCGCGCCCGGGGATGAGCATATACGGAGTAGTACCAGGTACCGAAGTATCATCTGTTCGTGCTCCCTTATTATTGAAATAGGAGACACCACCCCACTATCACTCAACCCAAGACTTCGGAAGTTCGGATGAGGCAAAGGCGAGGCGAGGCGAGACGATCAACATCAGAGACGGAGGAGGGGTCATCGTTGGAGTTGACATTCTATCTATCTATGGTGGGCCTGTGCTGAGAAACAGATCTTACTTCGGAGCGGGGTCTATACGTGAATGCTTGCCTACGCTTTCGACGGGATATGTTTGATGATTACTTTCTGTGTCGTCTGAAAATAGATTCATCGGTTGGATGAGGATTTCCCCCAATGCACGCACATACAGGTAGAGTGAGTGAGGCTGTGGCTTTGACAACGCAGAAAGGAGCAGCAACAAGACTTGAATTTATTGGCTGAGGGGTCAATATGATGGATGATATCCACTCGTATACATACGGCCAGACGACGCCGCCCCCAACCACCATCAAGTCCCTCAATTCAAATGGAAGAAAGTAAGAGTGAATCACCAATGATGTCTGCACGGGGCAATCATGATATGATCATCTCCATCTGCTATAAACGGTCGAGACTTCTCCAGTTTGTTCCCCCCTCTGAAAAGCAATCAAATAAATTCAAATAAATTGCAGCCCGCAAACGAAAATGAAATCATAGCGAACTTGTAGTATTGGCCTAAAGCGGGACGGACGGACGGACGGACGGTTCGGTACGGGCTGGATGGCACCGTCTGATCGCAATGAAAACGAAAACTTTATCAATAGAATAATTTCATTTGACTCCAGCTAAACCAGGAGCGCTGTTCCAGAAGACCTTGAACGCGACTCCACTTTCTATCATCTCTTTCCGTACTGTATGGTAAGTTGTACACTGAGTTAAAATCAAGATTCCTACCCCTCGCTCGCCGATTTCCTCGTGAGACGTCCCGCGCCCGCGCCAACCAACAGGTGTTTCCTGACGGGCCGAGGACGTTTTCCATGTCCTTTCCTGCCTTCAGGCGTGTTCTTCCTCGTATCTAAATCCCCCGGTAGTCGGGAAATACCATGTGAAGGAGCGGGGGAAGGATTCGCAAAGTTGATAGGAAAAAGATACAAAGGGACACCGCAGAAAAGCGGTCTAATCACGACCCTCCTCGGCCTCAAATGGATCCTCTACATCTTGGATACATGCCTAAGAAGATACCGACCGACATTCCCCACAAGCAGGCAAGCAAGAGCACGCATAAGCTGTGGATCGATCGTACTTCTAATTCTACTTGTGCTACTTGTGCTTCTCGCAGACGCCGTTTTTCTCATCTCATCTCACCGCTCAGATCACTCACTCCATAGGTAAGTAAGGTATGTATGTGTGTGTGTATGTACCTTTGTCGTACCTAGTATAGTGTTTATGCAGGCAGATAGATGTCTATGCAGCTGCAGAAACATAGAAGCGAGCGAGATGCATACGTGTTTGGAGTATACTACTCTTTTCTATACTGCTAGCAGTATAACAAACAGCAGTTCGCACAACCGAATATATCTGCCATCTCGTCACACCTTCTTGAAATGGCGTTTCCTTGCTCGCTGCTATCCCTCCCTCCCTGCTTTCTTGCCCGGTCCTGCCACATTTGTCGCGAGATCATTGGATCCGATCCTGCTGAGTGAGATCTTTGACACGAAACGCGACCACGACGCGTCCGAGGGAGGTCCTCGCACACGACTCCTTCCTCTGTCGCGTTCCTTTCAAGTCCAAGTCTCGTTTCAAGGTCAAGGCCCACAATTATCAAGATCAAGAGAGATACTTAACTTGGTATGAGATATATCTTCATGGGCAGAGCGAAGTCGGAAACGTCATAATCGTCATTTCGCTCGCTCTCCCCTTTCCCAACTGCTTTCCCGTCCATCCCAAGGTGGTACTGTAGGTAGCCATGCGATTTAATCTAGAACCCCTCCCCGGGCAATCACGGAGTAGTAGTTCCAGCACCACCTGGCCCACGAAATAGCTTCAATCACCCGCCACCAGACGATAGATACATTATCGTTAAATCATCAGATCGAGCAGCTCAAAGGACGCACGCACGCACGCACGCACGCACGCACACTCACACCATCTAACTATCCATCGCCGCTACAAGCAACACCTACCTACCTACGATGGTACTACCTCTGTCAGGTACACGACCCACCACCATACACGACCAAGTGGGCTGGCTGGCTGGCTGGCTGGCTGGCTGGCTAGAAGTAGCTACCTACCTACCTGCTTGCATTAGGCTACTGTCCTGGGGTAATGGCCTAGGAACCAGAGATGCTTCCCCGGAAGCTACTGCGGCATCCATCCATGCATGCATGTCACTAGGTGGTGGTAGTTCAGGTAAAGCAAAGCTGGTCTGATTGCCCGTTTGGGATTTGGCTGGATGTGGATACTCACTCACTCTCTTGCTTGTGTGCCATGTGTTTGTGTGAAATTATCATGCATGCATGGCGTGGGAGATGGTAGAGGGAAAATGGTTTGCAGGAAGAGAGGGGGCAAGTCAGAGATCATCGATCGTTGCGAATTCCGGCAACGAGACTGGGTATCCAAATAATACGATGTCCGATTATATGCCCCATGACGAAAAATGCACGGTATGATGATAGCAAACGCACAGTATGCACAAATGCGATCCATCACTTCTCAGGAACTGCTCTCAGTAATTGAACGAACAATTGGGACCTGATTCGGGGTTCCGGCAGAAATATCAAGATAGACGAACGATAGCTCGTTCAGATAAACCGTTTTTCTGGGTGCTTCTACTTCCATTCGTGGATGAGATCACCTTGCGCGACATCATCTGCTTGCAATCTTCAGGAGAAGTTGCCAAACTCGGCAAAATGTCTCTCTGTTGTTGCGCCGACCACTTGGTTCGCTGACTTGGTTCAGCTCAGCCCAGCCCAGCCCAGCCCCTCCTCTCAGGGCTCCCTCCCTCCCCTCCTTGCTTCATCTCTCCATAAGGTATCCTTCAAATGAGGGGCATAGAAGTTTGCGATTTGCTTCTAGCGAGCTTCGACATTCGACATTCGACATTTCCTCTTCTTTGGAGTGTGATAAATCGCATCTTGTCCACCGTGTATGGCTAGTAATTGCTTTCTTGCGAATCGATACTATAGTATTGGAAAATCCATAATTATGAAGTCATCTCTGGATATTCACACAAGCAAGCAAATAAACCACACCAAGCCGAATTTCTTATTTCCGACTTCCTCATCTCAGTAAAACCATCCCTCTCATCTCATCCCACTCTGTGCCCGAAACACCGGAACCTTTCGGGTACGCGTGAGACAACAATCATATCGACAACAAGGACAAGGTCCTCAAGCCGGACGATACCAGTCTCAACTTCCCCTGTCAACCCTTTCCAATCCATAACGTTCATAACCAGCTCACCTGCCCGCCCTTCCCCTACCCAATCACCACCATGAAATTACATGACTGATTTCAGAATCCTGGAAACGAAGTCTAATATTCCCCCCATATCATAAGACATCCTGGATCCCAGCGGTCCCAGGGAGAGCAGCAGCGAGTTGAGGATACCTTAACCACGAAACATGTTCCGGGAGTCTCCCGAGCGGGTTTGCTGATGAACCTTCCGCGAGCCACAACGCTGCGTTACGCTAGGTACGGAGCGGGCTAGCCCTAACCTAAGGAGGTACTCCGTCAACATGAAGCAAGCTGGGCCTTCTATTTTCGATTTTGTGTTGTTCTGGAAGGAAAGGGGTGGTGGATTTCACACGCTGTTTTCAGACGTTGGTAGAGGGTGAGCGGTTAATTTTGACGAGGGGTTAATCGTTGTGTCATAGAGGGAGAGGGGAGAATATGTATTCCGTAGGTTCGGTACTTGATTCCTCCCTCGGGTTCAGGGACTGTTTCGTGAGGGGCCGAAATAGTGAGGTTCAGTTCAGCTTTGCATTCGTCGGATTGCTCATTTATGTCAGGGTTCGTTGTCTAGAAGCGGCCCTTGCCTTGAGCTGCCGTTGTCGGGAAGTCTCAGGTCCACTTACTCATGGGTCCAGATTCGATGTCAACCATACGATCAAATCGCGAAGAACCATTGTCTGCTGGCAGCGACGGTGAGGCTCAACGGTGAGTAGTTCGTATATGTGATATAACGGTAAGTTCACCGTCTGGCAGTCCTGCATTAGTTTTGCATAACACTTCCCGATAATTGAACTTGGTACGTACACTACTAGTCCAGAATAGGTAAGAGAGATATCAACAGCACACAATCAAATATTCGGTGGGAAAAGAACAGAATATGCAATCGACAAGTTCCATGTGCGAGCGTTCAAACCTCAGGCTAGAATTTTGGCTGAGAACAGTTTGTACTGAACACATGACATTACATCAACCAGAATGCTGTGATCATGTTATGATATAGATCAATCAGTTAATAGAGTACTTGAGGCTCTTTGGTGATACTGAGAACCTTCAGAGTATGAGCCTGTGATGTGTTTAAGGCTTTGACTACCTTGCCGCCAGGAAAACGACCTGTCGACTTCCCTCGTCCCGACAACAGTTTCAACCCACGCTCTTCCTCCCACTCCCGTAGCACCGGTATCCACTCACAGGGCTTTTTCCTGGCTCTTTTGGATACTGCATAGACACCGCATCACGTTCGAAATTCATCGCCATCTCGCGAGAAGGGTTGATTGAAATTGAGAAGAGGGAAGTAGAACTTTGCTTTTTGATGCGACGCGATTTGGAAAAATGACGTTATAATGTGTACAACTACTGAATTCGATGCGTGATATATCATCGGGGTGACATTCGAGTTCAAGTTTGACATGCAAGCAAGGGAATATATTACGATAAAAGGTAGCCTGTACTGCGTTATCATTACGTTGGCCGCAGCTTCTATCTCTTCTCCTGCGCAGCGCAGCCTTGACAAGCAGAAGAACCATACTACGTTGAAAAGTGAGACAGATAAGCAAAGCTATTTACGATCTCCATCAAGTTGATCAGATGCAAACATCACCGTTATGGAGTTCGCGATAACAAATCTTACTATGTGTCGCTTCACTTAGTTGACCCGTCCCCCACCACGAAGCCACTGTCATGATACAAATGACATCCCGCGGGCGTCCCGGGAGCACGAGGAGACAGCACGCGCGACCATTTCTTCGATCCGCGTATGTTTTGGTTGTAGCGCGTGAGTTATTTCCACTTGGAATAGGGGTAGAGCCGTGGTGGGATGGACAGATAAGAACGGTCGTTGGTGTAGGTTGAGTGGAATGTTGAACTGGTTTCTTCTTGTTCTGTAAAAGCTTTCATTCTGACATTTGTTCCGAGGACAGATGAATGTTTTACCAGTCTGACCAATAATTCAGTCTCCCTGTGGATTCGTGACGGAACTACATACACTGCGCCGCTCTGGATGTGGTTCCCGACCGAATTGTGCCTTTGAAGTGCTGCCATCACTCGGGACCTGGGCGCCGTATAGCGCCCGTGATAACACATCTGGGTTTAAACCTACGCAATTCTCTTCTGTTGTCTCATCCCAAATGACCGAGGAAGGGCCCAGTTACCACGGCACACACTGTCTTTCGCTCTTGAAATGCCCTCTGAGGTGTGCTCGCTTTGTACATGAATCCAGAGCTCGGCACGTCTCCATACTCCATGGGAGGTCCCTAGCATCACAAGCTTCACTTGTGACTTGCTAGACGCAAATCAATACTACTACTACTACCACCATCCCTCGGGACCAGCCGTGCAAGGAAAAAGAGCCACTTCGGATGGGTGAAAAGAAAGCCGGTCCCGTTGCGTCTGATACATATCTTGTGATAAATCACCATAACACCAGTTTCAGTCGCCTCTCATTATCCGTCGTCCTGTCTTCTGACTTGTCGTTCGATCTGACAACGAGAGGACCGGGCACTTGGGATCCATGTGATGGATCTATGATTCACTTCTTCGTCCTGTTTCCCTCATTTTCTCCGGATATCAGGCGTGTTGGTATCGAATGATAGATAGTCTGGCACAATTTTGTACCGGTACAAATTCAGCGAAAGAGAGCCCACACAGTGTCATCTCCCAAGCAGCTGGCCTCAACCCATCCAGGATATTTATAGCCCAACTATCAATCTTGGTCAGCACCCATAACAAAAGTGCGGAGAAGCTAATGCTGCAGTTCTGGCTCCTCACACGCTTGCTATAACTTGATGAAGGTGTACACAGATCAGCCAATGCTTCGACTTTCCCCTTCTGGTGCGTTACATGATTCCATCGGTATACGCTGTGTTGGTATTGGTAGATCGGATCGGCTCTTGAATGGACGGGACGTCGGGGCAATATAGGCAGAAAGAGGGCTGCATATGCATCAGACACCAGGAATCCATATCAGAGTGCATGAAATGAGGGGTTAAAGCTCTCCCCACATTCCGAGCTGTTGATAAGAACCTCTTGGAACAATGGGGTTGCAGATGCGCAGCCTGGTGTTCTATCGCTACCGGTACTATAGGAGACGACGTGGATAGATAGCTACTGTAGCAGCGAGATTTTGATACTTGGGTAGAGATGATTATATAGAAATGTCCGACTTGCATGAGATGGGGCAAGCCCAGACAGAGGCCATAGGGTCAAGCGAAGAAGAATGACATATGGATAAAGTTGATTTGCATAGCTTGTAGGAAGATTTCGAAACCGAACCACCCCAGTTCCCGGCAGTGCCACGGAAATACTCCGTATAGATTCGAGTAAGTCTTCAGTTACGGAGAGGTAGACTGACCCCTCGATGACCTCTTGGATGACGCTGTGATGATTTGCTTTGGCGAATTGATGGAGCGTTATCCAGATTCAAGGAGGACAAGCCTAGGTATCTTACGTTGCATCAATAGGTTCGTGTCTGATGTGAATTTATGCTGCAAGACAATCCGATCTGAGAACATGGCAGTCTGAGTGTCGAGGGTCTAAGCTGGCTTCTGGGTGTGCGAGTGGTGAGGTTGAGCTGCGCACAAATGACAGACATGCACGGCAAGACCTAACTGTAGGCACGTTAGATTGGCTCTCGGACTCTTATAGCGCTGAGGCATGTATCTAGGATTCTCGAACCTACCTATCTCTGGATGTCGCTGCGGTGTTTGGCGATACATAAATGCCTATAATCGGGGCTATTGTTAGATCTGTCAAGGATTTACACTTGTTGTAAGTAGTATATTATTATTATATGACTTTCTGATTGATATTGGGCATCTGTAAGACCCACTTATTAGATATTAATTCCATCTCCGATTCCAGCTATCTTACTCTATTGTACCAGTAATCACCTCGTTCACTTACTGCTACTTCTCGTCCTTGAACCATAACTAAGTAGCTGAACTTCTACCACGACTGAGAGTCATGAAACTCTTGCTCCACATACCTGACCATATCGTACACCGACCACATTACATCTATGCCCTTGCTCCTTCATGTCACGTCCTGATAAGCTGCTTCACAGTTTTCTAGAAGCTCCAATCCTAGCCGCCTTACTAGATACCATCTAGGCTAGGAAGCAGGATTATACGTGTACGCTACCTGGGTACCCACGTTATCTCGTTAATATATCCTCACCCACTTCGTTTCACCTGACGGAGCATTTCATTGTTGACGCCCGACTCTGAAGGTACTTACTTACTCAGCAGTCAGCCGCCGGCCTTCAGGCCACTGCGTTGCTTCACTTTTACTCTGCTCTATCGAGTATTGCTCTGTTGATACTCGACATACTTCCCATCTCTTCAACCAGGCCGGCCCAAACACTTTTGACATCTACCTACTCTACTCTACCCTGACTTATCTCTGATGGATATTCCCCTGTCCCAATCCATTCCGTGTATTAGATCGTCCTGATCGCTGAATGACCTGGTCTCCGATGTGCTTTCCATGACATTCACATGTACTACTCCCGTTAGTCATTCCCGGGTAGAAGCAGAAGGACGGACTGCCGGCGAGATCTCCGCCTCCCAGCTGCTGCTGTCCCCATAGGTACCTGACTGCCTACCTTACCTATCTGCCGCTGCGATCCAACGGTAAGGGTCAAGCTTAATTGCGACTCTGAGAGAGAGGTCGAGGAGGTGTCTGTGACCGTGCCTGTGTCTGTGTTGCAAAAGATTGACGCCAAAACTACCAAATCCTTTCCATCTTGCGAGCTTCGCCTCCCCATTTACTCCCGTCTGCATTTCATCTAGGACCAGGACCTGCACCTGGACCTGGATCTGTACCTGAACCTGAACCTGATATCCATCTGTATACTGACTGCGGCTTCTTGCGTTGCTTGCCAGGTATTCACGACGCTCTTTCACCCAGTCAACAGCATCTCATCTCATCTCATCTCATCTCATCTGAAATAATCAGCCTGGCCCCTTGGCGGACTTGTTCTTGTTCTTGATCTTGATCCTGATCCTCATTTTCATCTTGATCTCGGTCTTGAAGGTTGCGGATTTATCCTGTCTCCAGGTACTCGAGTGTTCTTCCTTTCGCTGTTGTATTATACCTGCGAGCGCCCCAGCCCCGAACGGGGATCGGACGTGACTGCCAGGTGCCAGGAGCCCCAAGTGCCCAAACTCGACTCCTCCCTCCCCTCCCCTCCCCTCCGCACTCTGCACTCTGCACTCTGCACATTACCCGCCCCATCTACATCCAGTACAATATCTCATCTCGTCCCATCTCACGCCGCCCGCCCACCACTTCCGTCGCAATTCTCCAACATTCGTACCTACTACCTACTACCTAGGTACACCTATACCGACCTCCCTACACCGACCTCCCTATACCGACCTACCTGACCTTAGACGAGCGTCACTGTGTTCTCGTTCTTTTGTGCGTTGCCTACCCCTCGTCTCCCTCCCTCACTCACTCATTCGGCTTTATAAGTACTACTACGGAAGTACAATCGAAGCGAGTCAGCAATAAAACGTCTGCGGAGCGCAGATCTTCACGGCACGACACGACACGCCTCCGACCAAACACGACCACGACCACGACCACGATCACGACTCCCACCACAACCACTACCTGAATCTCAAGTACTCCCAGCCCCAAGGATGGATTGATCCCCGTGCTGGCGGAACAATCTCACGATGCTTATGACTTTGCGCAGTAACGGTATATTTCCTGATCAGCAGAATACTTTTATGCAGCCCCCATTCAATACATCCTCGTCCAATAACCCCTCATACCCTGCCGACTCTGTGAAACAGTACGACCAGGAGAGCACGCTGCGAACATCGTCCCCTCTTCAATCTCCCCCCAGCCAATACTCTCCCTCCAGCTCCGCCGGCTCATTTGCAGCAGCAGCACAGAAATCGAGAGTCGCGGCGAAACGACGATCACCGCCTCTGATGAGCGGTTTAATAGGAAATGCGCCGCAGCCGGTAATGTACGTGCGAGCGCTGTACGACTACGAGGCTGATGACCGGACGAGCCTGAGCTTTCATGAAGGGGATGTTATCCAGGTGATTACCCAGCTGGAAAGCGGTTGGTGGGATGGAGTTATCAATGGGGTGCGAGGCTGGTTCCCAAGCAACTACTGCCAGGCGATTGCGGATCCTGAGGACGCGCTGGAAGGTACGCAGAACGGCACAGGAGGAGATGCAGAGGACGATGAAGATGTTGAAGAGGAGGAGACTACCGACGAGGTTGAAGAGCAATACGAGGAAGAATCCGCCGAATCAGAACGCGACGAGACGGCACAATTACCCATGGAGGGCACAAGCAACAACGAAAGGACAAGAGCGGACTTTTGGATACCACAAGCGACTCCGGACGGAAGGCTGTTCTATTTCAATACAGAGACGGGTGAAAGTAGTATGGAGTTGCCGTTAGAATCCCCCTCTTCGACGACAGAGAATGGACCACGCGACCGAATGAATATTAACATTCCTGAGAAAACCCGACCCCCACCAGAGATGATGGCTAGGGGATACACACAGGATGAGGAAGACGATTCTGATGGCAATTCTGCTTCAGAGCTAGAGGGAGAGACACTCATGCTCGCGTCTAGAAGCTCCTATGTAAGCTGGTGTTCTTTATTGCTTGTCGTCTTGCTAATCTGGAGTGTAGCCTCGAAAACGACGCTCTTTGATGTCCAATGGAATTTCTCCCGCCATCTCGATGGACTCTATCAACGGAGCGTCGCCCATCGTACGATCTCGACCTGTAGACCCTTTTATTAACCCCAACTTGTCTATGGTCACTGCTATGCCAATTCTTGGCCCCTCCGCAACCTCCTTCACGAGCCCCTCACTCAACCCACCGCATGCCGCAACTATACCTCGGTCCTTCTTCGATGATGGCTGGGCTACACCGTTGACTTGGAACAGGCTGGTGGCCAACATGAAGAAGGCTGTGGATAGGTACCGAGAAGCAATCAATAACAATGATCGGTCTGAATACGTACGACGTGCGGAGGATATATCGGATCACCTACGACTACTTTTGGCAGCTGGCTCAGGCACGACTGATAACCACTCTGGACAACCGTCCATCATCTCAACCAATAAAGCTCTCTATCCACACTTCCGAGACATGATGTCAAAGTTCTCTAAGTTGGTTATATCTTCACATATTGCCGCAGCAGACTGGCCAAACGCCGAGTCCTATCAAAAATGTCTACAGGAGGCTGATGGGGTTCTACAGGGTGTCTTCAGCTATGTTGAAGTTGCGAGACAACAACGCGGGGAAGACATCCCAAGGTTGCTGCCTGGTTTCGTGATAGGAAGTACTGCAGGTGGTAGTTGGCAAAACAATGGACTGGGTGCTCGCGATCCTTTGACCTCTAATTTCCTCGACGAAGAAGATGCTGTTCCCGAGCCCTCTGCGGTACTAGATAACAACTTGACGGAACGACTTGAAGATCTCAAACGTCAGCTTATTTCGAGCCTTCGGAAGCTTGAAGAGCATCTGGTGGTCACGGAGAAGATTATAACACCTTACAGACACGAAATGTTGGGAAACAACGTCTGTTCTGCAGCTAAAAAGGTTCTCGAGACGTATAAACCCTGGGTCTCGACCGTCGAATCTATCAACCTCTCGTCTTTGGTTAACAGTTTCCGAAATCCCTCGTTGGTTGAATTTGCTCGGCACAAGCAAAGCTTATATGACAACATATCAGATTTGATCCTAGCATGTCAAACTGTTGCGGGTCCCTTGGGTGATGAATGGGCTGAAGTTCGCGGCGAATCACTGGAAGGGCGACTCAACTATGTCCGGCAATGTGCTAAACATTTGGAAACCAGTTCCTCGCACGTTGGGTTCTCACTTCAATTGCTTTGTGAGGAAGTGCAACTGTCCTCTCAAGCAGAAGATCAAGAACCACCTCAACTTCCACCTCGGGATGATCGGCCACGAGAAAGAAGGGTGGAAAGCATGCCATACGAGCGTTCGCATCAACGAACCGACTCTCGCGTCACTGCCTTACGACCAGGAGTGGCCGGTATCGCGCAATCTCAATCGTATTCCGAAGGGGATCCAGCCGCGAATTATCGCAAAGGCGAGAACTCAAAGGTCAGGAAATTCTTTGGCGAGGAACCCACGCGAAGAGATGAGCAAGATGAGACTCCTGATTGTTTGAAGCTGGATCACGAAGAAGACATTTCGTACGACACGAAATCTACGCCTCCGCAATTGAAGGGAGGGACGCTTCTTGCCTTGGTTGAACAATTGACTCGACACGATAAGCTTGAATCAAGTTTCAACAACACCTTCCTTTTGACGTATCGCTCTTTCACATCTGCTAGAGAACTGTTCGAGTTGTTAGTCAAGCGCTTTCAAATTCAACCACCGGAGGGAATGGTACAATCCGACTATGACATCTGGAGAGATCGGAAGCAGAAGCCCATCAGATTCCGTGTGGTCAACATCTTGAAGAGTTGGTTCGATAACTTTTGGATGGAAGACCAAAGTGATGATACCAAAGCTCTCATTCGAGAGGTTTACACGTTTGCTAGAGATACTGTCAAGACTACAGAGACCCCCGGCTCGGGGCCATTGATGGCGGTGTTGGAGCAGCGATTACGAGGCCAAGACACTACTGCAAAACGACTTGTTCTGACCTTGAGTCAATCGACTCCCCAACCCATCATGCCTAAGAACATGAAGAAACTTAAGTTCTTGGATATCGATGTTACGGAGTTCGCACGACAGCTGACTATTGTCGAATCAAAGTTATATGGCAAGATCAAGCCCACGGAGTGTTTGAACAAGACTTGGCAGAAGAAGGTTGCTGAGAATGATCCAGAGCCTGCGCCAAATGTCAAAGCCCTCATCCTACACTCAAATCAGTTGACCAATTGGGTGGCCGAAATGATTCTTACCCAACTCGATGTCAAGAAGCGGGTTGTCGTTATTAAGCACTTTGTGCTTGTAGCGGATGTGAGTTGTCTCTCAAGCGTGCATGCTCATCATTCTAACAGCTTACAGAAATGTCGCCAGCTGAACAACTACTCAACACTTACATCGATTATATCTGCGCTCGGTACTGCACCAATCCACAGGCTGAAGAGAACATGGGATCAAGTGCCAGCCAAGACGACTGCTGTTCTAGAGTCTATGCGCAGACTCATGGGTAGCACCAAGAATTTTGGAGAATACAGAGAAAGCTTGCACCTCGCTAACCCACCCTGTATTCCCTTTTTCGGTACGCTGTGTTCACACCCTTTCCAGGCTAACGCTGACTCATCCAGGCGTCTATCTTACGGATTTGACCTTTATCGAAGATGGTATACCATCCATCATCAAGAAGTCGGCGCTAATTAACTTCGCCAAACGTGCCAAGACCGCAGAGGTTATTCGTGACATCCAACAATACCAGAATGTACCTTATCCCTTGCAGGGGGTACCTGAGCTCCAAGAGTATATATTGAGCAATATGCAGGCAGCAGGGGATGTACATGAGATGTATGAGAAGAGTCTGCTAGTTGAGCCACGTGAGAGAGAAGATGAGAAGATAGTAAGGTATGTCAGACTGGATCAGATATCGTCCTACAGCTTTGTCGTAATATGAAGAGCAAATATGATAATGCCTGCAAGCTACCACTGCCTATGTGTAAGGTGTAGGAGAAACGTGCTTACCAAATTGGTGGAATTATAGGGTTCTGGCTGAGTCCGGCTTTCTATAAGCCAATATCAACCACGCACGCCTCATTCATATTACACGCCATGCATGACAGCTAAGAGATACGACGCCATACCACAAACGAACACGTTTGACGATGATTATGACACACACCAAATAAACGCCACTGACCTAAGATCCTGACGGATATAATATGTTAAAAATTTGCACGGCGTGGTTCCGGAATCACGACCCCACCATCTCGACTTTTGCTTCTCGCCCATTCTCCCAATAAAGCTCTCCGATACCCTTTTATGTCAGACGCATGATTTCTACAAACATCCGATTTATACCACAATTTGCGTTATTTTTCTTCGCATACTACACACGCTCGTGTAAAGAAAGTTCGTTTGGCTGCGAAGTTTCTTGTTTTGCTGAGCGAGGAGAGAACGTGTTTAAAAACTCCGTTGTACTTAGTGGGAGGAGTGGGATGAGTTTAACGGTTTTGCGGATTGACCACCTAGCAATGTCCACCTGTTCCCTTATTATGACGGGTGAGTCGGCAGGGTCACTAGAAGGGTAGATGAAGCTCGGGCTGTACTTTTGGCTGGTTGGAAAAAAGACACATGCGATAGGAATATACAGGGAAGATACGTCAAGCACTCATGCAGGCATAGAAAATCCATTTTGGGGCTAAATTGCCTGCTCCATCCAATCTCTTTTCATATAATCACCTACATCAGTCTCTCTACTCTTCATACACTGTATATTATTAATCTCCTCCCTTCTCAACGGTAGCTTCGGAGATCCCCCCAAACTCGGACACATGGGTAATTCTCCTACATCAATATAGAGCATGTTGTGAGACCCTCGGAATTTCAAATGTAGACAGGCTCAACGGATTATCGGGACCTCTAGCCGACGTCTCTCCGCACGGTATTAAACATGCAAGCGAGCATGTTGATCATCGCCTTTTCTAGCATGCTGTACCTACGTACAGACTACCTAGATACGTAACTTGGGTTGGTACTCTTTGTCTGGACCGATAGTCGCAGGGTGATAGAATTATCTTGATGCGTAGTACTAGACAGATGGCCGGAAAACTCTGCACTTGATATAATATGCTAAGTATACAGTATACCCTAAGTAATAGTAATTCTAAGTATAGCTATATTTATACTAATTTCTGATATACCCCCTTTTCCGATACTTTATATAGTACTAAGGCTAGTACTAGTGCTAATGCTGTTTCTAATATAATACTACAGCCTTATTAACTCCTGTAATATACGCTTATAAAGCGTATGTAGCGTCTACGTCTTCTTTCTAAGGAGTTCGGCTACTCGGCAGCCTTCTAACTTATGTTATAATATAAGAGTATTATAAACTACTAGTATAATAGCCTTAACTTATACTAAGCTATTACCTAATTATCAGCCTTTTCGATCTTTTCGTATAATCTCTCTATATAATAAACCTACATAGCCCTAAAAGCGCTCTAAATAAGCTATATCTAGCGCCTTAATAAGGCAGTCTATTATATTATCCTTTCCTAGAATATATTTTACTACTGATTTATTATCTAAAACCTGTTTTCAGATAAAGAAGTAATATATATCGACATATTTAGCTTTAGAATAGAATTTTCGCTTCTTAGTAAAGCTCTCTATACTCTTATTATTAAGATATAAAGTAGATAGATATATTATTATAATCGTCAGATCCTTCTATAGCTTTATATAACGTTCCTGGTTCTGACTAGTACGCGGTATATAGGCTTATCGGTTAGTATTAGCTATAAAGTAAAGTAAATAAGAAGTTCGGTTCTTAATTAGAATTAAGACGTTATAAGCAGGTATTAATTACTATATGAATTTGAGTACGAAGCTCCTTTTTAATAGCAGACGTGCTAGTCTTATATAGAATCTTCGTTCTCCTAGGAGTCCTTTAAATAAGAGTCCTCTATACTAGAGTCCTCTATACTAGAGTCCTCTATATTAGAGTCCTCTAAAATAGAAATCCTCTAAATAGAAGTCCGACTCCTACCTCTAGACTCCTATTAAGCTAGACTCTATTATATAACTCTAGCCTAAGGAATCCCTACTAACTAACTATCCTTATAATTACTACTAAATATAATAAGATAATCCCTAGGCTACTTATCTTTACTAGCTCGCGTAATCTAAGTAGTATACGTAACCTCGGAACGTAATACTATCCCTCTTCTATATTAGTATAATCCTTATACTTCTATATTATAAGAGATATTAGCTCTTTAGTTAATTCTTCTCTTTTATTAATCTTAATATATTATCCCTCTATTATAATAAATTGAAAGAGCGTATTACGCTCGTAGTATATATAGAAAAGGTAAATCGTCCGGTATAATCCTATACTTTCTATCGAAAATAATATCGCACTTATTATCTAGATCTTCAAGAGTCTACTTATTATTCTAAGTATATTCGTGCTAAGAGATCTTATAATATAAGTAGTTACTTAGTTTTATATCCTCCTCTAAAAGAGGTTTATCGTTTCATTTAGCGGCCCTATCGATTAAAATAGCTTATTACTCTACCTCCTGATCTTATACTAGATAAATCTGTCGATTAGCTACTTTAGCTTTCTTATTCTATTATCGAGCTAGCGGGCGTCGAGCGGTCTAGCTCCGACGAGTCAATATCTGAGTTTCCTTTTAATCCTAACGACTTAATCTAAGTAGATCTAGGTTTTATCGATAGAAATTAGCTAATAGTATTGAGTAGTAAAACCTTAACTTAAGTTCCTATATATTTTCCGAATATAAGTAGTTCTTCTATTTTACTAAGTATCTAATAATATCTCTTTTATACTAATAGTCTTGTAGTTCCTCTATATCGTACTCTACGAGTAAGTTAACCTATTCAGCGTATATTTTCAGGGCTAATAATACTCCTAGTAATACTTTTTCTAATAAGAATATATAGAATATAAGGAATATTTTCTTTATTATAGCTAGTAGCTAGAGTTCGTAATTTAAAGGTCCTTTAACTCGTTTAATTTTAAATAATCTGAGTTTCTTATAATCTAGCTTATTACTTAGTCTCTATATATTAATACTTTTATATATAAAGTAAACCTTCTCCTTCTCTTATAGTATTAGCTTCTAATTATAGTTCTTATTATAGTAGTATATATTTTTCTCTATTATAATCGGAGTTCTTCTCTAAGTTCCTATGACGGGTTATTCCCGTTAGTATGCTCGACGCCTAAGGCGTCTACGCTGATACCTGACTTATGGTCATACGTATACCGATACTACTACCACTAGCGGCCGTGGTATTACCTTTTCTTCGAAGGAAGACTTCTACGCTTCCCTTCTCTCCTTAGTTAATTCTCCTTATAATATAGATAAGCTTTTATATTATATACTTTATATCCGCCTCGTGATATTAGAATTAACTTATATCTAATATTCTTAATTAAACGAAAGAGGATCTGCTTTCGAGCAGTAGATAATACGAGTGCGTAAGAAAGCCAGTACTCTAGCCCTGCTATTACTATACGTATACTTACGATTATAACGAATAGACGCCTCGGACTATATATAGTAGATCCGGCTACTTTACTTACGAGTATATAAGAAAGTTAGTACCTTAGCCCTGCTATTGCTATACGTATACTTATAATACGAAGACAGACGCCTCGGACTATATACGGTAGATCCGGCTGCCTTACTTGCGAGTACGTAAGAAAGTTAGTACCCTAGCCCTGCTATTACTATACGTATACCTACGATTATAACGAATAGACGCCTCGGACTATATATAGTAGGTCCGGCTATTCATACGACTATTATACGGGTAGCGACTACGACGACACTAGAATATACAGTTCACTATAGCAGAAGAACAGCCCCCCTAGTAGCTACTAGATACCTTCGAGGCATAAAGATAATAAGTTACTAAGCTAATAGTATAATAAGTAAATACGACTGCTACTCTAACCGGTAGGATCGAAGATATGGAAGTACTGTGAAAATTGAAGGTGGAAATCGGCTAAAGGTCAGAATAATACGTGATTAATACGAATTGCTTTACTTGCTTGAAGAGAGCTAACTACAGGAGAGATTCTAGCTACTTATATAGCTATGTGAGCTCTCTAGAATATTCTATACTACGTAATATAGAACTCTTTAGAAGAAGACACGTATTCCGTAGAATCATACTACGTCAGTAGAAACCTCTAGAAGTACGATATACGTACTAGAGAGTAGTAGAACTCTATCGAGAACCTTCATAGTAACTCTAATAGAGTATGCAGGGTATAGGCTATTGATAAGGTACAGGGTATAGGTACTAGGTATAACAAGGTACATATGCAAGGTACTGAACCAGGTACTAAGACCATGTACTGATAAGGTACAGGGTATGTATACCGATACAGGTAAAACTGACTAAGGTACTAGTTACAAATCCAACACGCCTCCTTAATCAGAGCCTTATAGTCAGTTTTAAAACAGAACTATATAAGGTAAATCACTAATCGACTACCCTTAGGTTATTATAAAAGAAATATAATAAGGAATAGAAATACTACCTCGTAGCTATCCTCCTAGGTTAATTAAACCTAATTCTCTTATAACAATCTGAATTACTAGCTCTAATGAGCTCGTTCAAGGTGTTTTATAAACTCCTTAAATTTAGGCCTATCTAGGGCTTTAGTAAACCCGTCTGCCTTTTGCTTTAAAGTACTAATATAGATTAAATCTATAGTACCTTAATTAATTAGGTCCTTAATAAAGTAGTACTTCACGGCTATATGCTTAGTTCTCTTATGGAATTAAGGGTTCTTAGAGAGTAATAAAGCGCTGTTATTATCAGTAAACACCGGGAACCTCTCTTAGAAGTAATAGCCTAATTCGATAAGAAGTTATCTTATATAAATCGCTTCTTTAACTGCCGAATTAATAGCTATATATTTAGCTTCTATCGTAGACTGAGCTATAATCGATTATAACTTCGACTTCTAAGAGAATAAGTAGCTTCCTATATAGAAGGAATAGCCGCTAGTGGACATTGCTATACTAATATCTCCGGTATAATTAGAATCGTAATATCTGCTAACGTATTTACTAGAGCTATTGATATAAACTAAGCCTAGTTTAATAGAACCTTTAAGGTATCTAAGTACGTTCTTTGCAGCTAAGATATACGTATCGCTAGGGTTACTAGAGAACCTAGCTAATTTGATTATAGCGTAGCTTATATCAGGCCTAGTAGCTAGCGTAAGGAATAGTAAGTAGCTTATTACTTTCTGAAACTATTATATATCTTCCTTAGTAGCCTTATTAGTATTAGGTTCTAATTTAACTTTTAAATCTATAGGCGTATTCTTCAGTTTATAATCTGATAAGTCAAACCGCGCTAGTACCTTCTCTATATAGCTAGCTTAATAGAGCTTCATATAGCCCTGATCTCTATTATAGTTAATTTCAATACCTAAATAGTCTTTTATCAGCCCTAAGTCCTTAAGTTTAAAGAAGTATTTTAATTCTTTAATTAAGAACTTAATACTATTTATATCAGGGCTAATTAGAGCTAGATTATCTATATATATATAGATTATAATCTTAAGCTCTTTATTAACTAATATGCAATTTTCGAATAGTATTAACTTAAATCCGAATTTATTAACTAATACCTTCTTTAGCGTAATAAACTATAGTCTAGCTAATTACTTAAGATTATATAATACTTTCCAGAGTAGGAGGAGTTTATTAGCGTAATTATCTACGTCTTCTAGGGGGTAAATATATAAGGTATTAATATCTATATCACTCTATATAAAAGCGGAGATTATATCGATCTTATATATATACTACTTATAGAGTACTACTAAAATAAATATAAGATACTAAGCTATTTACTTAACTATACTAGCGTATATCTCTATATAGTTTATACTATATAATTACTCAAACCTCTTAGCTACGAATCTAGCTTTAAATTCGTAGTACTTACTCTCTAGGTCTTTAATTTTATAGACCTAGCGAGTTTTTAGTAGTTTTATAGTCTTAGTATTACTATCGATTACTTTCCACGTATTATGATTTTTAAGAGAGGTAATTTCTTTATTTATAGCTTTTAGCTAATAATCCTTATAAGGACTATTTATAGCTTCTTTATAGCTCTTAGGTTTATAGATAACTACTTCCGGATCCTTTTTAATAAGGATTTTTTCCGGATTAAGTAATAGCTTAATTTCTTCGTCTGATTTAGAGCTAATAAAAGCTTAGTAAGCTAAGTTAATAACGTTTTTATATATACTATAAGCCTCTTTCTGCTCTTAGATAAATCGCTTATTATTCTGAATAGCTAAAGCTATATTAAGGTCTTTAGCGTGACTTCTAGTAGTAATATTAAGTACCTAATTAGAGTAGTCCCTTTTACGTTTTATACCTCTTTTAAGTATTTATACTATAGGTGTTTCTTTAGCTATACTATTAAAGAGATTAAGTTCTATACTTCTATAACTCTTTCTTTATTTAATAAATTATTAGCTATTTTACTATCGATTTTCTCCGAGTTTTCAGCCCTAGATAGGTCTGATTTAGGAGTATCTATAGGTAAAGAAATCACGCGATTTGAACAGTTAGAGGTCTTATAATTATTAAGTATCTCTTTAAAGGATTCTAATTCTTCCTTAGAGATTACTTTATCCTTTAAAGTTAAATCTTCTACAATTAGGACGTTTTTAGAGCTTATAATAGCTCTCTTCTTAGGTATATATACTAAGAAGTTATTTGCAGACTTATACCTTACGAGTATACCTCTATCGGATTTATCTTTAAACTTATTAGTCCTTTTATTAATAAGAATATAAGTAAGAGAACCTAATACTCTGATTCAATTAAGAGTAGGCTTTTTACCGAAGAGAACTTCAAAAGGACTCTTTTTAATAACCGAATTATAAGAGCGATTCTTTATATAAGCTATTCCTTAGATTATTTAAAGCTAAAGGAATAAGGATATATTCTTATCTATACAGATAGCTATAAGCCTTTCTATAAGATATCGATTTAAACGCTCTACTATACCGTTTTACTTAGGAGAGTAAGGACTAGTATATTTATAAATAATACCTTTATCTTTATAAAAGATAGTCTATTTATTAGATTTAAACTCCTTTGCGTTATCTAGCTTAAATGCTCTTATTTTAGTGATTATTTTTAATTTACCTTGCTTAAATTTAGTAGTTATTATATTATACTACTCGATTAAGGTATTTTACGCCTTAGCCTTATGTTTTAGAGCGTATACCTAAATAGCTCTAGAGCCTCTATAGGTAATAGTTAAGAAGTATCTTTCTCCCTTTAGACCTTTGATCTTAAAAGGGCCCGCTATATCTATATCAAAGACAGTAAGCGGAGGTGTATCCGATATAGGCTTAGTACTACTTATAGCGTGTATTTTACCGCTATTATAAGCAGAACAGTTAGATAAGTCTAACCCCTTTTGGATTTTTAATCCTTTAGATCCTTCTATAGTCTTATAGATAAACTCCTTATTCGTATATAAAAGACGCTTATAATATAGGTCTAATTTGCTACTTTTATTAGAGTCTACCTTAAAAGACATAGGCTCGAGCAGCTTATGATTTACGTCTACTTCTAAGTAGTACGTATTATAATACTATTTAGCTTCTATATTAATAGAGCTATTAGATATATTTATACCCTTTTTATTAAAGGTAACTTTCTAATCTTTATTAGTCAGTTCCTTAGAGCTTAGGAGAGTAGTTTTAAGGCTAGGTACGTAGTTTACGTCTTTAATAAGTACTCTATCGCCTTCCCTAGTAATTATAAGGATATCTCCTCTACCTATTATAAGTAAAATATTACTATTAGCGATAGTAATAGACTTCTTAAATATAGGTTTATAGTCTAATAGCTAGCTTTTATTCGGTATATAATGCTCAGAAGCGCCAGAATCGAGTACTATTCTGATGTTATATATAGTAGCGTAAGCTTGATCTGCTGTATTACTACTACTACTACTACTAGTACTACTGAAAGAACTCATAAGGGCCTTAGTAGACTCCTCTTTTGATTCTTTAGCGCCTTTACCTTTCGACTTCTTCTTATTATTAGTCGATTTATTAGGTATTAGCTTAGGGTGCTTTATATAGCAATTTGACTCTATATAGTTTATTTTATTATAATAACTATACTTCTTACTGCCTTTCGAATTCTTCCCCTTAAAAGCCTTATTAGCTTGTAAATCGGTAGAAGTATTCATTCTAGCCTCTTCTGATATAAGATTTCTTATTAAACCTTCTATATCGATAGAAGAAAGGTTATTAGAGATTTCTTCGTACTTCCTAGAAGCAAAAGAATCAAAAGAACTAGGTAAACCTTTAAATATAAGGCTAGCTAGTATAGGCTTTGGAATCTCATACTTAAGCTGCTTTATGTAGACTGAACTAGCTTGAATTACGCTAGTATACTCGTCTATATTCTTATAAAAGGAGTAGGTATTATCGATAATACGATTTATATACCTACTGATCTCCTCTAGGCTAGTAGAACCGTAGGTAGCTATAATAGCTTCCTATAGGTCTTTTGCGCTAGTCTTATCCTTGAACCTATCGAGGTTTTCAAGTGATATAATCGACTTAATAGCGCCTAAAGCCTTCTTATTTGCACGCTTAAAATCAGCTAGTCTCTTATAGTATTTAATCGCTAGCTCCGGAGAGTAAGAAGTATAATCTACTCTCTTTTCGCCTTACGCGTTAATACGTTCTTCTGATTTAAAGTAGAGAGCTCAGCTAGGCTTAGTCTCTATACTGTTAATATAGGATATATAGCCGTTTACCTCTAAGTAGAAGCTAGCTGTATTAAGCTACTCTATATAGTTAGAGTGGCCTACTAGCTTATCTCCCTTAAAAGAAGATATGATTCCTTATAGGCAGTTTAGTACTAAGTACTAAGAGGTCTTGAAAGTACGAGTTTTACTTGTATAAGCTACTAAGTAACTTGAAAAGACACTGACCTTATCTTACTCTTAAAAAAGATAGTAGCTACGCCGAGCTTACTATCTTATCGAGTTTTTCGCTTAGTTAAAATTAATATTAATATACGGCAACTACGTCTATCGTATTTGCTATTAAATTAACCTTACTACTAGGCTCAGTTTTATCTTATAGCGCCTTAAGTACTACTATTAAGTAACTCTCTCCGAGGATAGCTTCTTATACTTAATAGTAGCTTATATTAGCTAACTTATAATATATACTAAGCTAATAGCGATCAGAAGCTATATATTACTACTTAATAAGGCCTAGCTTCGAAACTAAGTCAGTAGTAGCTATAGGTACCCCGGAATAAGATCTTAGCCTTCGTACCTAGGGTCATTAGGTTATCTCTACTTCTAAAGGCTTCGAGAGTTTATAAGTTATAATTTCCCTATAACTTCGTCTTAAGGTCAAGGGCTACGAGTCTGATTCGCTATAGCTATATTAGTAGAGCTTAAAGGGGCTAGCTTACTAGCTAGCTCTAGGCGAAAGAGTTATTGAAAACGACTAAGTAACGCCTGATTAGGAAGCTCCTTTATCGGTAAGGAGTAACGGAAGCGAGTTTAGGCGAGGTCGATCGAAGGAAGCGTCTGATTAGCTGATTTCATTAAGTGAATTGCTACTATATGAATATTAAAGGTGAAAATCGGCTAAAGGTCAGAAGAATAATACGTGATCAATTTGACTTACTTTACTTGCTTAAAGAGAGCTAACTATAGGAGAGATTCTAGCTACTTATATAGCTATATGAGCTCTCTAGAATATTCTATACTATATAATATAGAACTCTATAGAAGAAGACGCGTATTCCGTAGAATTATACTACGTCAGTAGAAACCTCTAGAAGTACGATATACGTACTAGGGAGTAGTAAAACTCTATCGAGAACCTTCATAGTAACTCTAATAGAGTATGCAGAGTACAGGCTATAGATAAGGTACAGGGTGTAGATACTAGGTATAATAAGGTATATACGCAAGGTACTGAACCAGGTACTAAGACCATATACTGACAAGGTATAGGGTATGTATGCCGATGCAGGCAAAACTGACCAAGGTACTGGTAAACTGACTAAGGTACTGGTTACAAATCCAACAACTATATATAACAGGTGAAAGTGTACGACACTTACTTAGCTACCATATTCGATTCCTATAGTATCTATGCGAAATACTATTATTCCCTTTATATTATCCTTCTCTGAAGATAAGCTAGAGGATACTAATAATAATATTCTATATAAAGCTTAATAGTAGTATTTAGTAATATAATATTTACTAGAGCTATATCTTATATATTTTCCTATATCTCTTTAAACTTGATTTTTTCCTTAGGAGGCTAGCGCTATTTTTATAGCTACTATATAACTAGTCCCTTAGTCTATTATATTATCCTTTTTTTAAGTAGTTCTATTATATCTGCACTTTCCCCGGGAACGTATTTCACGTGATTTGCAGCTATTCGCGTCGCTCTATATAGAATACTATTCTTATATAAAAAGCTCATAAGTCCGTGCGAACTATAACTCTATTATAGTCTGCGTAGTCTATACGTTCTGTAGAAATTCTATAACTCTAATTCTAATCTATAACTCGAAACTTTAATAAAAATTAATTGATTAATTACCTAAGGTATACTAGAGGTATCTATATAATAGAGCTTTACTTTAAATTTGTTTTTTATACTAATTTTAAATATAAATATTTTAATTTTTTAGTACTAATAATAAAGGACTTATAGAGATACCGAGGCCTTATATATATTAGTATATAATATATATAGCTTTCGAGGCTATAGAATACGTAGACTATAATTAGAGCTATAGAATACCTATAGAATACGCAGACTATAATTAGAGTTATAGAATACTTATAGAACGCGCGAACTAGAATAAAAGTTATAGAATTCGCATAGAACGCGTAGTTTATACTCTCTATAGCCCCGCTTCCCAGGGAAAATGCAGATATACCCGAACTATTACTATTACTATTACTATTCGATTTTCTTTTTAATTTTCTTTTTGTATAAAAGATAATATAAACCCTAGATCTTAAGAGAGATAGAAATATAAGTAAAAAAGATCTAAGCTTTTCTATTATTACTCAAAATCCTCATAATCTATTTAACGACATAAGACTTAAGGCGGTATACGAGCAGAGATAAAATAAGTAGGGAGGCTAAGAGCGATCTTATATAGTCTACTACTAAGGAAATAGGAAGATGAGAAAGAAAGAAGAAGAGAGATAGAGTATAAGGTACCTTATATATATATACTAGTACTAGTCCGATATTATATCGAGTTAGCTACTAGCTATACTAGGATACTTATAAACTTAGGCCTTGATACTTATTCTTCTTCTTATATAACCTTCGGGTAAGCTATTATTATATTACTCTCCCTCTAAGAAGAGCTTAACCTTAAGCTCAGAAGGTTATAGTTTATACTAGAAATCGGTCTTTATTATAACTATTTTCGTCGAGTTCGCGTAATAAGTACTAGACGCTCTTTAATAGTAGTAAATTCTTTATTAAGTAGTAACTAGTTATATTACTATAATAGTACTACATTAGTTATAGCTTCTAAATCAAGCGATAAGTTATATTTACCTTATCTATTTATAGAAGGAGTCAAGTTTAAGTAAGGCGTAAGATATATAAAGGAAGGGGTTTATTAACATTGGAGCCTCTCTTCTTTAACTATAATAATTACTCTAATTATAAGTATACTCTCCTTAGACTACTATATATTTATAAGAAGGTAGCTTTATTCACTATTATAGTAAAACTATTATAATCTTATATATTAATTAATCTAATTAACTTTTCTCTTATTACTAGTAAATTTATCTTACTTTAGAGTTAAGAATAGTCGTAAGATAAAGTATAAGAGTTTTATAGATCTATAGCGCTAATATCTATAGTACTCTTACTACTTCTAGCTAGTATACTTTCAGTAATGTATTATATATATATTACTTAAGATATATTCGCGCTTTCCTTAAGCTTAAGTATAGTAATACTTCTATCTTAGAACTTCTCTACTTATTTAATTAGCTTAACTCTAAGCTTTATAAGTATTATTTAGTATTAAAGAGTAGTTATAAGTATATAAGTTTATTAAACATAAATATAGTTATATATACTAACGCGTTAAAGTTATCTAACTATATTAATATAAAGGATTTCTATTTTATCTAGTTTACTTCTAAGTAGTAAAGCTAATAATATAAAGCTAAACTAAAGTTATATTATAGCTACTTATAAAGCTATTAATCGGAACTATTATCTCGCGAAATCTACTACTCTTATTACTATATTAGAGATTACTACTATATAATTAGTAAAGACTTAAGCTTTAAGATAATCTATAGAGAAGTTATTTAAAAGAGTAGAGTTTATTAAGATAATAAGTAAGATCTTAAAAGCCTTAAATACTTGTATGATATTAATATAATAAAGGATTTAAATACTCTAGTAATAAGATTAGTAAAATATAAAGTAGTAATATAATTAGTATTAAAGTAATCAAAGGAATTAATTACTATTATATAAGAGTTTATAAAGAAAGCTATATTTAAAGCGATAATATCTAATACTAAAAGAAAGAGGAATTTACTTTCTAGTTCTAAGATAGTATTAGATCTAGATACTCTTAGACTCTCTTATAAGAAGAAAGCTTATAGGATTAGCTATATATTCGATTTACTACTAGAGTTATATTATTAAATTTAAGTAAGAAGTTAGATATAATAGTTCTAGTTCTAGATATTCTAGAAGCTTCGGAAACCTTAGGAGAGAAAGCTAGTAAAGTGGAAATAGTAGAGGGAATAGAGGTTTAGATATAATAGTATTATAAAGTATAATTAGAGAATTAGTTTTAGTAATAAATTTTAATACTGATAATTATAATAGTTTATTATCCTCTAAGTAATTATAGTTATCTATTCTATCTTCTTAAGTCTTAATTTATTAATCTAGTTTATATAAAGATCTAAGTTTACTTAAGTTAGTAGTATAGAAATCTCTAAGCTTCTATAGAGTACTTAATAAGTTAGAAGCGTTATACTAAGTTAAGTCTAGATTATAGTCTAGCTAGCTAACTTAATACTTCAGATTACCTCTTAAGAGCTATATAATAAGTATATCTTATAATTCCTATTCCTCTTAATTTATAATTATCTCTAAGGGTAGATTTAGTAGCTTCTAATATAATAATAAGTCGTCTAGGTCCTTAAAGAGTAACTCCGAGGCGAATAACTTATATATAGAAGATCTAAGAGGTAAATCTAGCTTATAATAGTATCTGGTCTTAGCTAAGATCTAGTATAATTTTACTTAGAGGCTAGATAGCTTTTTACTTAGCTAGTGATTCTTAGGGTTCCTTATAGAGTCAGTTATAATACTTATCTTTCACTTAGTAGCTTATATATTAGCTTTTATAAACTCGATACTGGATTTAATACGTTTAGCTAAGGATTTAGTATTAATATAATTAAGCTTCTTTTATAATATCGATATAGTAAGTTACTTCTAATCTTAGCTATTTCGTAGTAATATATTATATTCAAAAGTATATAGTATTATATTAATAGAATCATAAGATAGAGTTACTTAAGCGTAGTCTATTATTAGTAGTAGCTCGCTCTAGTTACTCTAGTAGTAGTTAATAAAAAGTCTAAGATATTAATTAATATACTAGTTTATAATTTATATTTATTTATTAGTTTACTAGTAGAAAGAGATAAAGAGCTTAATCTTAATTCCGATTATATAGCAAAACTCTTACTAGAAGGATAAGATAAACTAAGCTCTTTAGTCAGATCTAATTAACTTAAGAGTATATCTGAATTGATATATCTATTAGATAAAAAGTATAGCTATACCGCGGGTATTTATATTATAATAGTATAATACTAATATAGATTCCTTTCTTAAGTAGTTAATAAATACTAGAATCTTATTATATCCTTAGTTATTAAGCGGGAAATCCTTATAATCTATAGCTAATTCTATATAGAATAGCTAAGTACTAGTAATAAATAAAGGAATTCTTAATATTTTATCTACTTCAGATAATAATACTTATAAGAGTAGTAGTTATAAGTATATTATTTTATATATAATATAAGTTCTTTCTAGTAGTAATAAATAGAGATTATTTTAGTAGTCTTACGAGTATTTAGATAGATAGAAGAAACTTAGTTATATAATTTATTAATTAAATAAGAATATAATAAGATATAGCATTATAGGTATAAATAACTAATATAAAGTAGTAAGCTATTATTAATAATATAGCTATTTTCTAATATATTCTATTTTTTAGAGAATAATTCTTATTTAGATTTATATAATTTCTTAATTAAGTTAAAGGAATTAAATACAAGTTCTAATAGTATTTTAGTATCTAAGGATATTAAGTATATATAACTTATCTAATTAATAAAATATTTAGTAATTCTGTATTAATCTTAAGATCTAAGTAATCTAATAATAATAAAACCTAAGATCTATTATCTTATTTCTATTATTCTTATATCTTTAAGTCTTACTTCTTATAGCTAAAGATATTAGCTTTAGTATTATCTTTACTAAGTATATATTTAATCTAAGAGTTAAATTCGAAAAGAAATTCTATTTATCTAGCTTACTTACTAATTAGGATCTTAATAGTTATAAAATACTCTAAGGATCGATAGTCTATATATACGCTAGTATAATATTATAATAATATAAATTTAGATCCCTATTTCCGAAAGGACTTAATAATAGTATATAGTTTCTTATTATAGATCTCTTAGTTTAGTTTATATCTATTCAGAATATAAGAGTAGAATCTAATTAGATATTATTAGTTATCTTTATATAATTAGAAGATAACTCTAGCTATTATACTATTAGAGATATTAGTTTCTAGTTTAGTTTATAGTTCCGGGTCGAAATAATATAGTTTCTATACTAATAGTAGCTATTAACTTAGCTTACTAAAGGATTTCTTAAAATTATTAGCAAAATTCTATAGTATAATAAGCTTAGTAAATATTAAGAGAAGTTTAGTAATAAGGCTGAAATTCCGAATAAATTAATAATAAAAGCTATAGAATCCTAAGAAAGATTTTATAGCTATTATATTATTATTTTAGAATACTTCTAGTTTACTAATAATACGTATTACCTTCTTGGGATCTGGCTCGATTCTATTAGTAATAACGATATATCTAAGGTATTTAGTCTGAGTAATATAGAATTCGCTCTTCTTAATATCTACTTAGAGTTCGATATCTATTAAATATTACAATATTAATTTAATATACTTTTTATACTATTAGAGCGTTCCTAAGTATATAAGGATATTATCTCAGTAAGCTATATAGAAATCGTCTAAATAGTCTAGTGATATACTATTTATATATCGCTAGTATATACTAAATCTATTATAGAGTCTAAAAAGTAATATCTTATATTTATAAGATCTAAAGCGAGTTCAGAAAGTAATATATTCCTTTGATTCGAGGTCTATATAGATATAGTAAAATACTACTCGGATATTCAGTTTCGTAAAGATATTGGCTTTAGATATATAGATTAAGAGCTTATCGATCTTAGGTATTAAGTATAAATTATTTCGAGTAATCGTATTAAGCTTATAATAGTTAATATGGAATTATAAGCCTCTATTAGCTTTCTTAATACATAAGATAAGAGATATAAAAAGACTTTAGCTATATTTAATAAATCTTTTATCTAAGTTCTCTATAAGAAATTTCTTAGTTACTTATAGTTCCTCTATAGACTACTAATATAAGAGCGAATATATATTAGATATTAATTATTCTAAGATAATTTTATAATTATATAAATAATATAATAAAGAATATTAGAGTCTTACTTAGAAAAAGCTTCCTTAAGAGTATAATATTATTCTAATAACTTTTCGGCTATAAGTTGTTTAGTATCAGGATCCTTAGGGGAATTATTATCTAGATAATCTTATAAGATATAGTTTATCTTATAGATATTAGTAAAGAATAACTTAATACTTTCGTATTTTATTTTAAAGTAAAAAGCTATAATACTAATCTAGTAAATTAGAACTAGTTTCTAGATGCTTAGAGATTAAGAGAAGTACTTATAGTAAGGTTTTAGCGCAGGTATCTTACTTAATAATTTCGAAGTAGAAAAGAGTTCGGATTATTTAGTAATAAGCGGAAATAAGTTAACTCATAAGGATAAGATATTAATATACTATATTACTATTATTTAGTATAATTAGTATAGTCTAGCTAATTTATAGCGGAATCCTAAGTATTAGTATTAATTTAATAAGATTAGTTAATATTAGGTTTACGAAGTAATAGAGTTATAATTATCTTCTTATTATATTAAAGAGTAGTTAAGTAGTATTCCGGCTATAGTAGCTTATAATAAAATATATTAAGTTTAACTTAAGAGCGTTAAATCTATTTAATACTAATAATTATATCTTCTTAGTCTAAATCGAGAAGAATAAAAGAGTACTTATAAATACGCTTATTATTAAAAAAAATATATATATATAAAATAAGTAATATAAGTTTTAATAGACTATTAGAAACTATATATTAGAATAGAATAGAATAGTAGCTCGATTTTAATACTAAGAGCTTCTATTAGTTATCTAATCAGAGTATAATTAATAAATAGATATCTATTCGCTTTAGTATCGATTAAGCTATTTATAAAGACTCTTAATCTATTTATATTAATTATTATTAAATATATAAAGTACTTATCTCTTATTAAGAAGTTAAAGTTGAGATTAGAGAAGTTATACTTATATAGACTTAAGAAATAGTTTTTACCTAAGCCTTATTATTTCCCTCTGATATTAATTTAGATATAGAAAGTATATCTTCTATTATCTTCTTAGTTACTCTTTTCTCTTCTAGAAATTTATTAATTAATTATACTTTAAGCGAATTTAAGTAATATAGTTTAATATAGCTAAGTTATCTATGATTATAATACTTAGGAGAGTCTCTAGTTAAGATAATAAGGCGTTTTAGTAAGTATAATATAAAAAGAGTACTAGTTTATATTAAGATAAAGATATATATATATATATATATAATATAGAGTAGTTTATCGAGGGCTTAAGCTTAGAGACTAGTAAGAAGTAAAGCTGAAAGAAGAAATAGTAGTAATAGTAAGCTTATAGTATTATACTTAAGTAGTAGCTTTCTCTAGATAAATATACTCTAAGTTATAATAATATTTAGTATTAAAGGAAAGTAATAATCTAATTATAGAAATATAATTCTTATTTTATATTAGTTTAATAGTAAGAGTTAAAGTATATAAGAATAATATAATCTTATCTTATATATAGAAGAACTACTTTTTCTTTTTAACTTCCCCTTAGATAATAGCGCTTTAAAACCGATTATAGAACTTAATAGAAGTCTTATAAGTATAGCTTAGTTATTATATTTCTAAATAATAGAAAGTATTATAATAATTATCTTCGTCTAAACTAATAAGAAAGTTCTCTTCTAATAAGAAGATTATTTTATTACTAATCTTAAACTTATTAATAAAATACTAAAGAGTAAGATACTCTTTAGCTAGTTTAGTAACTAGTTCTTATATAAGAATACGCTAAGAGAGGTCTATAAGATAATAACTAGTATATATAGCTAGTTAATCTTATATTAATACTCTCTATTAAAGGAAAGTAAAGTCTAATCTATTATCTAGAAGCAGAATCTTTTTAATAAGATAAGACTTCTAAGAGTATAACTCTATTGATTTAGCGCTAGAAGAAAGCGATAGTTTATTAGAAGTAGTATTCTCTCTCTTAGTAATATATATTAGAATAGAGTTTTCTAAGTTATTAAACTTAAGAGTAATATTTTAGTTCTTCGGAGTATATAGAGATTATAATACTACTTCTACTAGAAGAGTCGAAAAGAAGTAAGGAATATCTAAGAGGAACTTATCTTATATAGAGATTAATTTATCTATAGTATCTTCTAAAAAGTTATTCTTTATCTCTTATTTTATTAATTATTATAAGATAGAGTAAAGCAGATTCGAGTTATTTATAAGCGTAATAAGAGTACTTATTAATTATACTCTTAGTAAGTTTCGCTTTTATTTTCCTTTCTCTCTTAGTTAATACTTCCTTAATAAAATATTAATATTCTTTAATATAAGAGATATTTATAATAAGAAAGAGTATAATAAATTAAGTTCAGAAGTAAAGCAGAAGAGATCGAGTTAAGTTCTTTTGGAACTAGAGAGTTCTCTAAGTTATTAGTTTAGAGCTATAATAATAGCTTAAGAAAGAGTATATTAGAGCTATTTTAGTAGTAATATAGAAGTTAAAGTTCTAGAGTATTATTATACTTTCTTTGAAATCTATCTATAATTCCTTTATACTAAAAGAGTTATTAAAAGAGTATTAGTAAAGACTTTCTCTATTATATTATTTATAATAAGCTAAATTAAACCTTAATTTATAGCTATCTAAGAGACCTCTAGAATCCTAGCTATATATAAGTAGTTATTAAATAACTAATTTAATAAGTAAGATATTATATTAAACTATCTTTAGCTATCTTAATCTTCTTATTTAATATAATAATATAAGAAGACTTAAGATAATATATAAGTAAGAATAAAATAAATAAGGAAGCTAAGAGCAATCTTAAATAGTTAGCTACTAAAGAAATAAGAATATAAGAAAGAAAGAAGAAGAGAGAAAAAGTATAAAGTATCTTATATATATATACTAATACTAGTCTAATATTATATCAAGTTAGCTACTAATTATACTAAGATACTTATAAACTTAGGCCCTAGTACTTATCCTTCTCTTTATATAACCTTCAGATAAGCTATTATTATATTATTATTCTAATTCTATTCGATTTTATCGCTACTAATTATATATCTTACTCCTTCGATCGATCAGAGTACTTATTAAGAATAGAAAGGATTCGATATATCTCTTCTATTACTATTACTAATATTATTACTTCTAGTTATATAATATGACGGGTTGCACCTAGGATGATACTCGACGCTAAGTATCTCGCTGACTAAAACTGCTAAAGCACTAGTAGTAGTAGTATCGTATCTTCTCCTTTTCTATTAAGGAAGAATTCTCCTCTGCTCTTTAGCTAGTTCTTTCTATTAATTAAAGATACTATTTATATTATACGTATACTTTATACTCGCCTTATAATATTAGAATTAGCTTATAAAAATAAGGTAAAGTAAAGTAAAGTAAAGGATTAATATCGAGAGTCTTATAACTAATTAATTTTTTTAAATAGATTTATAATATACTTAATAAGCTAAGTTAGCTATTTAACGCGAAGCCAAGCTACTATCGATTATAGAGGTTCTCTAAAAGTAAGTATAGGATCTCTAAATATAATTAGAAGTAATAATACTAGTAGTAATAATAAGAAAGATATATTAAGTTCTCGCTCCTTCTAATAAGTTCTCTAGTCGATCGAAAGAGTAAGATATATAGTTAATAGCAATAGAATTAAAGCTTAGGATCGATAAGAGTACGATTAGTAATAGAGAGGCTTAGACTTTTTTTATTTATATTTCTCTCTCTTCGAAAGTTTAAGAGTTAGTACTTCTCTATATATAAAAAATAAAAATAAATAGGAACTAGGACCCTCTTAAGCTAGTCTATTACTTTAGTAAGATCTATAATAATCCGAATAAGATTAAGAAAGTAAGATAAAAGTTAATTAAGTTCTAATAAGGAATAATAGTAATAGTAATATACTTATTATAATTCGAACGAGCGCTCTTCTAAGCCAGAGCAGACTCTTAGCTAGATAATACGAAGATAATTACCTTAGTAAGTAGTTTAAATAAATATACTAGATAATAGGTCGATAAGCAGATAGTTCTAATAATAAATTATAAATATTTCTTATAGTTACTTCTATCTTTAGGAAATTAATTCGGCCTAGTATATACGAATAGTAATAGTAATAGTAATAGTTCGGGCAGTAGGACTACTTATGAAAAGGATAATATAATAGACTAAGAAACCGGTTATATAATAGCTACGAAAGTAGTACTAGCCTCCTATAAGAAACGTTAGATATAGAGAGATAAAGGAAAATACGTAAGATATAGCTCTAGTAAGTATTAGATAAGCTAATACTATTACTATGCCTTATATAATCGATTATTATTAGTATCCTCTAAGTCTTCTGCGGAGCAGGATAATATAAAGAGAAAGATAATAGTTCGCGTAAGTACTATAAGGATATCGAATATAATAAGGCCGAGTAAGCTTTTGCTTCGAGATAATAGCTATAGAATAATTTTTAGAGGAGGATTAGTTTAAAAGGAGGAGTAATATAATGAGTTATACCTAGGATAATGCTCGACGCTAAGTATATCGGTAACTAATACTACTAAGGCACTAGTAGTAGTAGTACTATATATTCTCCTTTTCTATTAAAGAAGAATTCTCTTCTGCTTTTCAGCTAATTCTTCTTATTAATTAAAGATACTATTTATATTATACGTATACTTTATACTCGCCCCGTGATATATAATTAGTAGTACCTGGGCTTTATATTAAGTAGCTAACTTAGCTTATTAAGTATATTACGAATCTATTTGAAAAAAAATTCCTTACTCAGTTGCGAGACTCTCGATTTTGATCCTTTTATTCTGCTATATTTTGAGCTAATTCTAATATTATAGAGCGAGTATAAAGAATACGTATAATATAAATAATACCTTTGATTAATAGAAAGAATTAGCTAAAGAGCGAAAGAGAATTATTTCTTAATAGAAAAGAAGATACAGGGCTACTACTACTAATACCTTAGTAGTAATAGTTAGCGAGATACTTAGTGTTAAGTACTATCCTGGATGCAACCTGTTATAATAGCTCTCTATTATAGCTTTCTAAGCTATTTTATATATTATATATAATATTATAAGACTATATATGAGATAGATATCGTAGAATATATTTCTTATTATATAGATAGATATCTATTATATTTAATATATATTATACTAATTAACTAACGATATAGCTAATATTAGAGTAAGTAAGATTCGATCGATAGATTAAGGAACTTATAATCTATTAATATAGCGACTTCTATGACTCGTTTAATAATACGTCTTCTATACTCTATAGTATTATATCTGCCTTTACAGGTAGCGCGTTATTATTTGCTATCTTCATATTAAACTTCTGTAGTAGCTTCTCAATATATTAAGTTTAATATATTCGTAAGATATATATCTATCGATTCTGATTAATTTATAGCTTAAATAAACGTATCTACAGAGCTTAAATCTTTATCTTTCTATACTTTCAGAAGCTTTAATTTCAAGTATATTATATCTGCTATATATATAATTATTAGTATATTATTAATATATATTAGAATATAAGCTCTATTCTAATATAAAAGAGCGATAGATTAGTATTAAAGGAGATTAATTCTAGCTTCTTTATCTATTCTTTCATTATTAGCTACTACTTTCTAGGTATTTACTTTAAACTATAAAGAGAGCGTAGAAGCTATAAATAGACGTATTTTCAGTCTTGTAATTCAGGGTAAAGCTCCCTTTAGATCTCTAGCACTTCGTTATCTAGTGTGACGGGTTGCACCCGTTAGTAAATTCGACGCCTGAGGCGTCTACGCTAGTACTTAACGTATTATTATACGTATTTCAATACTACTGCTACTAGCGGCCGCGATATTATCTTTTCTTCAGAAGAAGACTCTTATTACTTCTTTTCCTCCCTTACTTAATTCTCCTTATAATATAAACGAGCTTTTATATTATATACTTTATATTCGCCTTATAATATTAGAATTAACTTATTCTTAATATTCTTAATTAAATAAAAGAGGATCTGCTTTTAAGCAATAGATATTACGCGTGCGTAAGAAATCTAGTACCCTGGCCTTACTATTATTATACGTATATCTACGATATAGAGATATGATGATATGATGATATGATAGTAGTTTTACGTTAAAAGAGGGGCAGCGAAGCTAGCTGTCTATAGAACCTCCCGAAGGGTATAAGAGACGTGCTAAGCAGAGGGTTTAAACTGCCCTAATAGTATTTCATACGTACGTATAGCCTAGTAGCCTATCGATAAGATACTAGTTTCCTTTATGTAAAACAGCTGCCTATATATAGTTAATAATATAGTATATCCAAATAGTCGAAGGACCTAACAAGAAGCTATAGTATAATAGCAGAGATCGCGTACCTCGATAGAGTTATATAGTTTTAATAAAAGAAAAGTAATATAGGACTGAAGTCTAAAATAAGCTCTAAATGAACGTAACCTCGATAGTGAAAGTTCCCCCGGGATCGTACCGTGCTCTATAAAGCTAGATATAACCCTTTCTCCCTCGTCCCTATCCCCAAAGTCGTACTATAGTATTAGTAATATACGTACTATATATATAATACCTTATACGCGGGGTAAGTACTATACCTGCTCCTACCGTAATAAGAGGTATACCTAAGGCCGAATAGTCTTAGGCTAGTCTATTCTTATTAATAAGTGCAGAACCTAGAGTAGAACTCTATTATATAGAGGAATTTAGCGAATTCCTTAGTATTATCGCAGAGGTCGCGTAGATATTCAAGGGCTTACTTCTTCGTAGAGAGTAAGCTAGTTAGTTTCGTTTTCTTTAGCTATTAGTAGTACTATTATTATATCTAGTCGCAGAGAACTATATAGATTAGCATCTTATTAGTACTAGAAGCGTAAGCGAGTTTAGCGTCTTAGTAGTTGAACTTAGTATAATACTAAGCAAAGTTACTATAGCTTATTCGAAGTGTAATAAGTCTATATAAGTCTAATCGCGATAAGTCGAGTTCGAGGAGAGGTTATACTCTATAAGATAAGTATTATTTTAGTACTACTTCGAAAGATAAGAGTATTTAGTAGCTTACTACTTTAGTTATACTTCCTTAATAAGTTTCTTTTTTAATAAGCGAATACTCGAAATCGTAAGTTATCTAGCTATACCTCTATCGCAGAGTCTATATACTTCGAAGTCTACTTACTTATTAGCCTCCTCGTTACTTTTAATTTCTATACAGCTTAGCGACTACTTGACTCGGATATCATATATCTATATCGCCTCTTAGATCTTAATAAAGGCCTACTACGATAATAGAGAGAGGTCGCCTCTAATCCCCTAGATTACTAAGATACTATTAATATATATATATACGCTATAATCAGATATATAATAGTATTCTAAGGACTTACTTTAAGCTATTATTAATATTAATATTTTCCGCGTTAAATATATAAGAGATAGTATTAATCGAGCTGTTTCTAGTTATAATTAGTTTACTATTCTGATAGATAGCGAAGCTATAGCCTACGAACTTGCTATTTTCTAGTAATTATTTAGAGCCGTCCGAGAAGATAGAGACGTCCTCCGATAAGAGCTTAGCTTACTATTCCTTAAACGCTTTAGTAGCTTTCTCTTTCTGTTAGCTTTCTATAGGGTCTACCTAGTAGCTTAATAAGAAGTATAATAGTCGTAGTACTAGTCTTAGTATCTGCAGGAGAATCGTTCTAAGGTATTAAACCTTCGTCTTTACGTATTATCTTATCTTAGCGCCCCTCCTTCTAGTGATTATTAGTAGTTATATTCTGCGTACTAGTAGATATTCTATATTAATTATCTATAGTCGTATCGCTTATCTTATCTTTATCTCCTCTAAGGCTGCCTTACTAGAAAGCAGACCTAAGTCTCTGAAGATAATAGATAATAGTATAGTCCTCTATATAAGTAGTAACCCTCTAGCTACTACTACGATTACTAAATCTATTATATTAATATATTTCCTAATGCCGGCCCTTACTATATCTAGCCTGCCTTAGCGCAGTAGCCTCGCTAGTTTTATACATCCGCTATACCAGGCTTCTATTCTATAGAGTATTAATAGTAATATATATATAGTCGTAGCTTTTCGGAGTGCTAAAGCTAAGGGCCTATTAATCGTCCGGGCGAGGCCTCGGATATAGAATACTACTCGTCTTGCCTTTATAGCTCTTTCGGAGACGTATTATTTAAAGTCAAGCTTCCGATCGAACTAGACTCCTAGCTATCGGAGTATAAGCTACTTGCTATATTCGGCTATAATAATAGATGCGATAGTAAGGTCTAGGTTAACGATATAGGCCGAGCTAAAATTACTACTCTCCCTCGTAAGGTATATTATTTCGAGCTTCTCTAGCGTAAAGAAAATCTTATTCTAATCTCCCTAGTTAATAATACTCTAGATATCTATCGTAAGTAGAGCGATATTATTATAGAGGGAGTATACTACCCTATAGAGGTAGATATCGTTAGCATATCTAAAGCGAAAAGTAGTGTTAGTCCATAGTCACGTGTTAGTCGAGTATTTGCGCCGGGGTTTAGCCGGCTAGATATATCTCCCTTACGGAGTCTCGACTACCTAGGAAAGATAGCTACGATATGTCACGGGTGAGCAACGCGTACGCAGATAGTCAAGTGTAGTATTCAAGAAGTTCGATATAGGAGAGAGTCAGGTTCTAGCCTGGCTCCGAAGGAAAACATGCGGGTGCCGCTAGGCTTAGTAAGTATAAGTATCGCTAGTGCTTAATCCTAGGGCTCGCCCTTTATATTACTCCCCTCCTCCTTCCGCCTGTTTTATATCGGGGTTCGCCTCTAAAGACCTATATCTCGCCTTATTATATGCGGTCGGGGCTTATTATATCTGCGATTCTTTTTCTCGCTTCGTGCTGACTTCGCTTAGAAGTTAATAATAATAGTAGACCTACTAAGTATAATAGCGAACTAATAATAAAGGAATAATTAATAATACTAGTAAAGTCGTATAAGGCTTCCGGTTATTTGTTTATATAACTCCTCTGTTTATTTCCGGCCTATAATAATAGTAAGGCTAAATACGTCTTCCCGCTTCTTTATTATTACTCTCTCTCCTATTATTAATTAAATCGGTAAATACCCTCGCCTTAGCTATATATACCTCCTTCTATTACTCTATAGACTAATTCCCTTCTTCTTAATTACTTATTATAAACTATAAATTAATAAGATTATTTAGCGTCGATTACTCTTTCCCTTTCGCTATCTCTTATCTCTACTCTAAAAGCACTATACCCTGCTTACTACTAATCGGAGTCAGATAGCTTCTATTATCTATTACGCTACTTATACTCTCTCTAGGGTCGATTATATCGACTAGAATATAAGTCGGATCCTGCCTATTTTCGCCCGATATCCGCTAACTTATATAGTCTACTTACTCTCGCGCTTATACGACCTGTTCTCGTAAGCGTAAGAACTATAAAAACCTATATATTATCCCGGGCTCTGCCCGAAAAACGTCGCTAACTGCTTAGTCCTTAAATAGCGTATATTACTTATACTATCTAGACTTACTCCGCTAATAGAGATACTATATAAGTTATCGGACTCTGATCTTTTTCTATTGCTAATCGCTTATTTAGCGCTAACGCTTACTGCGATCTCGGTAAGGTACTTAAGGTATAGAAGGCCTTAAAGCCTCTCTAAGCCGCTAGTCTTCTCTCCTTATACTTATCTTCGGACTTCGCTTATTTTTTATCGCTAACTACTTATTTTAGCCCTATTGCTACCGAAGTTACTAATTCGGTTACTAATATTATCGCTTAGTAGGGTTAGATATAAGCTTCTTATAGTCCGCTTATTTTCCGTCGCTAATCGCTATAGCGCTAGTAGGGTCCTTCCTGCCCTAGTTCTAGGTGCTTATCGCGCTAAATAAGTCTAGTTATTTTAGAGCGGAGTCCTAAGGAAATTCGTTAGGTTATATTACTTTTTAGAATTAATAAAATAATATAAAAGAAATCTGAACTCCTCTTATTAACGCTTATAACTCGCCTGAAACTAATCAGATCCCTTCTTATTCTTCTTTTTCTCTTATACTTATCTAAGTCTATCGTAGTATTTAATATCTCTATACTTGCTTTCGAACTCGTCTATAGCTACAGTATCCGATAGGTCTTTAACAGGTTCCTATATAAGTTCGTAGTAACCCGCTTACTTTACTAGTACTTCCTTGCTTTTCCCTTTTCTCCTCGATTTATCTCTAGCGTAAAGAATCTCCTCTACTTACTATTCTTCGTGAGTCTCGAATAGCATAAGCCCCGGTTGACTATTATCAGTCTCTTACCTAAGTAATAGGTCGTAGCTCGCTAGTTATAATAGATCTATATAGAATACTAAGTAAATATTACTAGGGACCCTAGATAGACGAATAGCTACCGGCGATAATACTTCGTCTACTATATATTTAGCGTACTTCGTATTAAGACTCTTTTTTAGTTGATTTATCCGGTAGTTACGTAGGTCTAACTATACCTTATCTCCCTTCCGGTATACTAGAGCTAGGGTCCTTATCCTATTAGCGCTATCCTCCTGTTTCTAAGCGGATACTGCTATATTCGACTAGTATAAGTTAGTAATCTTCTTTATCTTCTTTACGAATACTACTACTTATTCGCTCGATAGTAGCTAGGAGTTAATCTCGGGTTCCGTCTCTAATAGTATAAGTAATAGCGCTTTATACCTATATATAATAAAGAATAGGCTTATCCCGAGGCTCGCGTAGTAACGTCTATTTAACGCTAACTAAGCTATAGGGAGCTACTTTTTCCAGTCGGACTACTTCTAGTTAATAAAGTTTCGTAGATAAGCTTAGATATCTTAATTCAGCTTTTCTAGTCCTCTATTAGTTTATAAGTAGTATCCGGAGCTAAGTCTTTATTATATGCCGATTAAGCGATAAAAAATCTTCCAGAATATACTTATCTAGTTAGTACCTCTATCGCTTATAATCGCTCGCGGTATCCCGTGGTTTCTTACTTAGTATTCTATGAATTTCTCGGCGTATTCCTCTGCTTTCATACTAGGTATCGCTTCGATAACTACCTATTTACTTAACCGGTTTTTAATTACCTAAAGGTAATAGTTACCTTAAGAGTTTAGTAAGTTAGTTATAAAGTCTATAGATATCTCTTAGAAGAATTAGTCGGGAACCGGCAGTAGTCTTAGGAGTCCGTGCTTATATTCCCTTTATACTTTATTTCTCTTATAATAGTTATAGTTCCTTAAGAATTATCTTATATGCCTCGACTATAGTAACTAGTAGAAGGAGCGTCCTAATATCGATATAGTGGAGTCCCGCCCTAGATAACTATAGACCGGCGAGTCGTAGATAGACTAGATAAGCCTTATCCTTAGAGTATTATTTTCGAGAGTCTCGGGGTCTATCGCTTTATAGTCGGACTCTAGTATAACTAAGGCGCCCGGTACTCATAACTTTCTATAGTAATATAAGCAGTTCTTTATATCTATACTATAGTCGCTTACTTAGATTTTAATCTTAATTTCGCTTAGAAAAGATCGGGCCCTATCTTGTAATAAGCGGAGTACTATTTAATATATCTTATTCTCTTATACTATAGTATCCTATAAGTTATTTAGTTCTTTATCCTAGAAAGGACCTCTAGATACTATTAGGTCTAAGATAAGGACCTAGCCGGAGGGTACAGTTAATAGCTAAGTAGACGTAAGTACTACTCTTATCTTATCTTCTCTTTCTAAAGCTAGCTAGTATATTACGTATTCCGGGTCTAAAACCCTGCGGAACCTCGAGTTTATATCGCAGTCCGACTAAGTTAATATAGTTATTACTCTTATTCTATCTTTCTTTTCTAGAGTAAGCTAGTTCGCTACGTAGTCCGGGTCTAAAAACCTGCGGAACCTCGAGTTCATATTACTTTCCCTTAACGTATCTTACTCCCTTTATAATAAGGTATCCGGGACAATAGCTTCGGATCCCGGCTTATATACTAAGGTAAACTAGAACAGTACTAAGGTCTTATACTAGCGTACTTAACGCTCCGATAGCTATTACTTAGTTATGAAATACTTAAGGTTCTTATAGTCTATTTAAATTATGAAAGGGCTATATGCTTTTAACTCGGGGGCCTAGAATTTCAAGTAGGTAATTACTACTAGTATCTTCTTATCGTGAATATCGTAATTAATTTCGGCTTTATTTAGCTTCTAAGTGAAGAAGCCTACTAGTCGTCGGACTCCGTTCTTTTCTTATAGGAGGGCGCCTCCTATTGCGAATCCACTATAATCAGTCTCTAAGAATATCTGAAGTCTCGGATCCTAGTATATAAGTACCGGAGCCTTATAAAACTTCTCTATTAGGGTCTTAAATACTTTCTCCTCTAGTTTTCCCTAAGAGAATAAGTAACTTTTCCCTATTAATACTATTAAGGGCGCGGCTAGCTTTAAGTAGTTCGCTATAAATATTCAGTAGAAGTTTATAAATCCTAAGAAACGTTATACCTCCTTCTAAGTCTTAAGTTATACTTAGTTCTTAATTACTATTACTTTTTCTAGATTAGGACCTATACCTTTTCCGTCGGTATATATAATAAATCCTAGATATTTGAGCTTCTTACGAGCGAACTCGCTCTTTCCGGGATCTAAGTATAGTCTACTATCCTAAAGCTTATAGAGAATAGTTCGTACCTTTTCGAAGTGGTCTTCTCTAGAGCCGTTCGAGTAGACGACTATATTATCTATATAAGCCGAGGTAAAGTCGTCTAATTATTCCCTTAATAAGCTGTTAATATACCGCTAGAAACTCGCCGGAGCCCCTGATAATCTAAAAGGATATACGAGCTATTTAAAAGACTTAAATCTTATACGAAAAGCTGTTTTATACTCGTGACCTAATACTATATATATTTAGTGAAATGCCGAAACTATATCTACCTTCGTAAGCTATTTAGCACCTATGAGGTTCCGTAAGGTCTCCGGTATTAATAGTAAAGGGTACCGGTCTGGCTTCGTAATAGTATTCAGCGCTCGGTAGTCGCAGTAGAACCTTAGACCTCCCCCGGGTTTCTGTATAAAAAGGACGGGGGCTACTGCTTCTAAAGTGCTAAGCCGGATATATCCTTTTTCTAAGAAGCTATTTAATAACTTTCTTAGTACTAGTAATTTATCTTTAGATATGCTATATAGCGGATCTTATAGTAAGGCGGCAAGGGACCCGTCTGATTATTCGCGGATATCGATTCGATAGTCGATACCCGGTCGATAGGGAGCTAGTTTCTCTGCTTCCTGCTTAGAAAAGAGCGGAGCTATATCTTAAATCTCCGGAGGGAGAATATTTTTAAGTTAATCTAAAGTTAGCTCTTCTTTATTCTAAAGGGTTATCTTTATATCCTCTGATATCGTAGCGGATACCGAGGTATAGTTACTATTATCCGTATATAAGTAATAGTTACGTCCTTCCGTTACCTATTTCTTTACTAAGCTATAATAGTACTATTGTTTTTTAAGCGTTATCCTGATCTTATTTTACGCTTTCCACGGGTTCCCTAAGATTAATAGAAAAGTTAGTTTTAGTATTATATATACGTAGACCCTTTAGCCGAACTCTGCGATTTTCATTTAGAACCCGACTACTCCTTTAGTCTTTAAGTTCTATATAGCTTTTAAAGTGCCCTTTATCTCGCGGGTTCCGTAGCTTATATATATAAGACTAAGACCTTCTGTAAGGTCTTTATTTATTATAGTATAGTACTAGTATCCTTCGTTAATAAGAGTAAATATTCCGAACGTTTCTTAAAGGATTACGTCTATATATATAAGGTTTCCGTTTATAAGCTCTTTAAATTTGCCTTATCCTTTTACTAATACTTTATCTACTCCTAGCTCTTAACTTTAAGAGGGAGTTAGTCTTTTCCTAATTCTGAAAGAGCAGGGTCTGATACGTTATTATCGTCCTCTAGTAATAGTCCTATCGTATTAATCGTAGTAGGTTATACTACTAAGGCGTATAAGCACTTATAGATACGGTACCCGGATACTCCGTAGCGGAAATAGAGCTTTTTCTTACGGCGTCTCTCTTATTCGGCTATATCTATTTATTTAGCCCTTTATTTACCGCCGGAATTATTACAAGCTCTACTATTCCTTTCTCGGTTTCTTACTATACGCGCCGGTGCTATTACTATATCCTTATCGGCGTTAACCTTAGCTTTTACGGGGGCCTTCTAGGGACGTGTATAATCCGCCGTATTTATCCTAAAGTCCTTATTCTTATTATTCTACTTCTTATTCGATACTTTAAACTGATCCGTCTCTTCGAGGTTAGTCATGATCCGTTCTACCTCCCCGGCAAATTCGTAGTAATCCGTAGTCTTAGCTATAGAGGCTATATATATTCGGACGGGGTTAGAAAACGTATTCCGGAGGTAACTTATCTTTATATCGTCTTCCTAGCTCTCTCCTCTAGCGCTTAGTAGGAGTTCGTCGAATTCTAGCTAGTGCTTGTGCTAGGGCTGTCCTATAGAGTGCCTTATATTCGTGAGCCGTTCGAGGGCCTTAGCTCGCTTATTACTATCTGCGAATATTTTGTCGAGCTGCGCGAAGAAAGCTTCGGGGTCCTTGCTGTCTATCGGGCTTCCCCTCTCCTAGAAGTGTTGTATGCGAGCTTATTCGCGCCGTAGGAGAGTATCGTAAATAGTATCCTAGTAATAGTCGGCGGAGAAAGATAGCCTTTAAGCGAAGCGCACGCGATAAGAACTTCTTAGTCTCAGGAGATAATCTCGAAAGGTATCTGCATATCTATCCCAGGTAAGCGGTATTTATCTGCCGGAGCCTGACGGTTCTCTATCGGAGCTCGACTAAGACGCTACGAGAGACTCGATAAGGGTTTTCATTAGGGCACTCGAAGACAATAGGTCTCTGGTATTATTAGATCTAGGCGCCTATCTAAGTCTTTCGGCCTCCGACGCCTCTAGGGCGGTACGCGTGTTTACTAGCTCGGTCTCTATTAGGAGCTAGCGCTTATATATCTCTTATATAATACGCTGCAGTTCGTTATTAGAGTCCTTCTATTAAGGGCTTACGTTCCCTGACGGGTTTATTCCGGTATCCGGCGTAAATACTATAGGAATAGGTCGGCTTATTTTAATCGAACTTAATATTACGGGTAAGTAACGCGTACGTAGATAGTTAAGTGTAGTATTCAAGAAGTTCGATATAGGAGAGAGTCAGGTTCTAGCCTAGCTCCGAAGGAAAATATGCGGGTGCCGCTAGGCTTAGTAAGCACAGGCATCGCCGGTGCTTAATCCTGGGGCTCGCCCCTTACAGACAGCTACGATAGAACAGATAATACTACTACTATTATTACTATACTTTAGCTCACGCAGACTACTTGATCATACGTACTACGACAGAGTGATACTAATATTGATCAATAGACGCATAGATTATTTTACTCTTTAAAAGTAATTAAATTCTAAGAATTTCGACTACTGAAAAGAGCGCGCTAGTAATCTTAAAGAGTAGAGATATCTACTATAGCAATAGCTCAAGTACTAGAGAAGACACGGTTTCCTCTTTACTATTTAACTTGAATTTATAACGACACAAGACTCAAGGCGGTATATAAGCAAGAATAAACGAGTAGAGAGGCTAAGAGCGATCTTATATAGTCTACTACGAAAGAAACAAAAAGATAAGGAAAGAAGAAGAAGAGAGATAGAGTATAAAGCACCTTATATATATGCGCTAGTACTAGTCCGATATTATACCGGGTCGGATACTAGTTCTGCCGGGATACCTATGAACTTAGGCCCTATTATCTATCCTTCTTCTTATATGATATTCAGGTGAGCTATTATTATATTACCCCCCCCCTAAGAAGAGCTTAACTCTAAGCTCGGAAGGTTATAGTTTATACTTGAATTAGTCTTTATTATAACTGTTTTCGTCGATATTCGCGTAATAAGCGCTAGCCGCTCTTTAGTAGTAATAAATTCTTTATTAGGTTCTAACTAGTTATATCGCCGTAATAGTACTGCATTAGTTATAGCTTCCAAATCAGGCGGTAAGCGGTATTTACTTTATCTATTTATAGTAGGAGTCGAGTTTAAGTAGGGCGTAGGGTATATAAAGGAAGGGGTTTATTAATATTAGAGCCTTTCCTTTTTAACCGCGATAACTACTTCAACTTATAAGTTTACTCTCCCTAGACTGCGATATAGCTCCTATAGTAAGTATCGTTACTAACTACTATAGCAGTCTATTGTAATCTTATATATTAATCGACCTAATTAACTCTTCTCTTAATATAAGTAAGTTTCCTATCTTAGTTTTAGGGATATTCTTTAAGTGCAGTATAATTGTTTCACTGATCTATAATTCTAACTCCTATAGTACCTTTACTAGTTCCTGCCGTTACTCTTTTAGTAGCGTATTATATATATTACCTACGATATATTCGCGCTTTCCTTAAGATAAAGTATAATAATACTCCTATTTTAGAACTCTTATACTTATTTAATAAGCCTAACTCTAAGCTTTATAAGTATTATTCGGCGTTAAAGAGTAGTTATAAGTATATAAGTTACTTGAACCTAAATATAGTTATATATACTAACGCGTTATAGTTACCTGACTATATTAATACGGAATATACTATTCTATCCGGTTTATTTCTTAGCGGCGAAGCTAAGGACGCGGAGCTAAATCGGGGTAGTATCGTAGCTACTTATAAGGCTATTAATTAGATCTATCGTCTCGCGAAATCTACTGCTCCTACTACTACGTTAGAGATTACTACTATATAATTAGCGGAGACTTAGGCTTTAAGGCGTTCTATAGAGAAGATATTCAAGGAGTTAGAGTTTATTAAGATAGTAAGTTGCGATCTTAAACCCTTAGATACTAGTATAATACTAACGCGATATAGGATTTAGATCTTCTAATAGTCGATTCGGCGAAGTCTAAGTTAATAGCTGAAATAGCGTTAAAGTAGATAAAGGAATTAAATAGTATTATATAGGAATTTGCGAAGAAAGCTATATTTAAAGCTACGATATCTGATACTAGAGGAAAGAGGAATTTGCCTTCTAGTTCAGAGATAGCATCAGATCTTGATACTCCCGGACTCTCTCTAAAGAAGAAAGCCTATAGGATTAGCTATTATACTTAGTCTACTACTAGGGCTATATTAGCAGATTTAGGTAAAGAGTTAGATATAGTAGTTCCGGTTCCAGATATTCCAGATTTACTAGAAGCTCCGGAGGACTTAGGGAAGAAAGCCGGTAAAGTAGAGATAGTTAAAGAAGTAGAGTTTTAGATATAGCGTTATTATAGAGTATAATTAGGAGATTATTCCTAGTAATAAATTCTAATACTAGTAACTATAACGGCTTATTATCCTCTAAGTAACTATAGTTATCTATTCCGTTTTCCTAGGCCTTAATCTACTAATCTAGTTTACGCGGAGGTCCAGGTTTACTTAGGTTAGTAGCGTAAAAGTCTCTGAGCTTATACGGAGCACCTATTAGGTCGGAAGCGTTATACTAAGTTAGGGCCGGGTCGTAGCCTAGCTAGCTAACTTAATACTTCAGATTACCTCTTAGGAGCTATATAGCGAGTATATCTTATAACTCCTACTCCTCTTAAGTAGCGATAACCTCCGAGGGTAGGTTTAGTAACTTCTAGCTTAGTAACAGGTCGTCCGGGTCCTTAAAGAGTAATTCGGAGGCGAATATATTATATATAGAAGATCCCGAGGGCAAATCCAGCTTATAGGAGTATCCGATCTTAGCCAGGACCTAGTATAGTCCTGCCTAGAGACTAGATAGCTTCTTACTTAGCTAGTGATTCTTAAGGTTCCTTATAGAGAGAAATACCTTATCTCTAACTTCCTAGTTAATACCGCGCCGTTTCGGGTCGATTGCGGCGCTTATCCTATGCTAAGTAGCTAGTATATTAGCTTTTATAACCTCGATAGCGGATTTAGTATATTTAGCTAAGGATTTAGTATTAGTATAATTAAGCTTCTCTTACGGTATTAATCCGGTAAGTTACTTCTAGTCCTAGCTATTCTATAGTAATATACTGTATTTAAAGGTATATAGCGCTATACCGATAGAGTTATAAGGCAGGGTTACTTAAGCGCGGTCTATTATCAGTAGTAGTTCACCCTAGTTACTCTAGTAGTAATTAATAAAAGGTCTAAGGCGTTAGTTAATATACTGATTTATAATCTCTATTTATCTATCAGTTTACTAGTAGAAGGAAGTAAAGAGCTTAACCTTAACTCTAATTATATAGTAAAACTCTTACTAGAAGAATAAGACTAACTAAGCTCCTTAGTTAGATATAATTAACTTAGGAGTATATCCGAAACGATATATCTATTAGATAAATAATATCGCTATCCCGCGGGTATCGATATTATAGTAGTATAGTATCAATACGGAGTCCTTCCCTAGGCGGTCGATAAATACTAATATCCTATTAAATCCTTAGTCATCAGGCGAGAAGTCTTTAAAATCTATAGCTAGGTACTATATAAAGTAGCTAAGTACTAGTAATAAGTGGAGGAATCCTTACTATTTCGTTTACTTCAGATGAGAGTACTAATAGGAGCGGTAATTATAAGTGTACTATTTTACATCCGATACGAGTCCTTTCTAGTAGTAATAAGTAGAAATTATTTCAGCGGTCTTACGAGTATTCGAATAAGCAGAGGAAACTTAATTATAGACTTCGCTAATTAAACGGGTATATAGCAGGGTATAGCGTTATACATATAGATAACTATTATAAAGTAATAAACTATCGTTAATAGTATAGCTATCTCCTAATATATTCTATTTATTAGAGAACGATTCTTAGTTAAATTAATATAGTTTCTCGATTAAATTAAAGGAATTATATACGAGTTCCGGTAGCGTATCAGTCCCTAGCGATATTAGGCATATATAACTAATTTGATCGATATAATACTTAGCTAGTTCCGCGTTAATCCTAGGGTCTAGGTAGTCTAGAGGTAGTAAAACCCGAGATCTATTATCCTATTTCTATTATTCCTATATCCTTAGATCTTATTCCCTATAGCTAAGGATATTAGCTTTAGCGTTATCTTTATTAAGCGTATATATAATTTAAAAATTAAATTCGGAAAGGAATTCTATCTATCTAGCTTACTTACTAGTTAGGACCTTAGTAGTTATAAAGTATTCTAAGGATCGATAGTCTATATACACGCCGGTATAGCGTCGTAGAGATATAAGTTCCGGTCTCTATTTCCGGAAAGACTTAATAATAGCGTATAACTCCTTATCGTAGATCTCCTAGTTTAGTTCATATCTATTAAGAATATAGGAGTAGAATCTAATTAGATACTACTAGTTATCTTTATATAATTAGGAGATAACTCTAGCTATTATACTATCGGAAGTATTAGTTTCTAGTTTAGTCTATAATTCAGGGTCGAAATAGTATAGTTTCTATACTAATAGTAGCTATTAATATAAATCGTCGAAGGACTTCTTGTAATCGTTAGTGAAATTCTATAGTACTATAGGCCGAGTAAGTATTAAGAGAGGTTTAGCGATAAGGCCGAAATTCCGAATAAATTAATAGTAGAACCTATAGAATCTTAGGAAGGATTTTATAGCTATTACCGTTTCGGGGTACTTCTATTCTACTAATAGTATTACTTTCTCTGGATCTTGCTCGATTCCGTTAGTATTAATAATATATCTTAGGTATTTAGTCCTTGTAATATTGAATTCGCTTTTCTTAATATCTACTTAAAGTCTTGTATTTATTAAGTATTATAGTACTAATTTAATATATTCCTTATATTCCTAGAGCGTTTCCGAGTATATAAGGATATTATCTAAGTAAGCTATATAGAAATTATCCAGGTAGTCTAGTAGTATATTATTCATATATCGCTAGTACGTACTAGGTCTATTATAGAGCCCGAAAAGTAGTACTTTATATTTATAAGATCCGAAGCGGGTTCGGAAAGTAGTATACTCCTCTGATTCGGGGTCTATATAAATATAATTAAATACTGCCCAGATATCTAGTTTAGTAAAGATTACTATTTTAGATATACAAGTTAAAAGCTTATCGATCCTGGGTATTAGGTAAGAATCCTTTCGAGTAATCGTATTAAGCTTACGATAATCGATACAGAAGCGTAATCCTCTATCGGCCTTCTTAATAAATAATATAGGTAATATAAAGGGACTTTAGCTAGATTCGATAAATCCCTTATCTAAGTTCTCTATAAGATACTCCTTAGTTACTTATAATTCGTCTGTAGATTACTAATATAAGAGCGAATATATATTAAGTAATAGTTCTTCTAGAATGATTTTATAATCGTATAAGTAATATAGCAGAAGAATATTAGAATCCCGCTTAGAAAAGGCTTCCTTAAGAGTATAATACTATTCCGGTAGCTTTTCAGCTATAAGTCGTTCAGTATTAGGATCCTTAGGAGAGTCGCTATTTAGATAGTCTTATAAGAGGCAGTCTATCTCGTAGATACTAGTAAAGAATAATTCGGAACCTTTACGTTTTATATTAAAGTAAAAAGCTATAGTACTAATTTAGTAAATCGGAACTAGTTTCCAGATCCTTAGAGGTTAAGAGGAGTACTTATAGTAAGGTTTTAGCGCAGGTACCTTTCTTAATGAATTCGGAGCGGAAAGGGGTTCAGATTCCTTAGTAATAAGCGGAAATAAGTTAAAAGGTAGGGATAATACGTTAATATACTATATCGCTACTATTTAGTATAATTAGTATCAGTCCAGCTAGTTTATAGCTAAGTCCCGCGCGTTAGCGTCGATTTAGTAAGATCGATTAATACTAGGTTTATTAGGTATTAGAGTTATAATTATCTCCTTATCGTATCAGAGGGTAGCTAGATAGCGTTCCGACTATAGTAGCTTATAGTAGAGCGTATCTAGCTTAACCTGAAATCGTTATATCTATTTAATACTAATAATCATATCTTACTATCCTAAATCAAGGAGAATAAAAGGGCAATTATAAATACGCCTACTATTAATAGAAAAGTATAAACGTATAAAATAAGTAATATAGGTTCTAATAGACTATTAGAAACTACGTATTAGAATAGAATAAGGCAGTGGCTCGATTTTAATACCGAGAGCCCCTGATAATCGTCTAGTAAGAGTATAATTAATAAATAGATAACTATTCGCTCCGGTATTAATCAGGCTATTTATAGAGACTCCTAGCCTATTCATACTAACTATAGTTAAGTATATGAATTACTTACCTCTTATTAGGGAGTTAAGGTCTAGATTAGAGAGATTATACTTACGTAGACCTAAGAAGGAGTTTTTACCTAAGCCTTATCGTTTCCCTCTAGTATTAGTCTAGATTCGGAGGGTACGTTTTCTACTACTTCCTTAGTTACTTAATCCTCTTCTGGAAATTCGTCGATTAATTAAACCTTAGGCAGGTTAGGGCAGTCTAGCTTAATATAATCAAGCTATCTATAACTATAATACCTAAGGGGTTCTCCGGTCGAGGTAGCAGGGCGTTTTAGCGCGGAGGAAATATTAGACTATACTAGGGTAGAGGTACGTACGTATAATACAGGAGTAGTTTATTAAGGAGCTAAGCTTAAGGACCGGTAAGAAGTAGAACTAGTAGTAGTTATAGTAGTAATAGTAGGTTTATAGTACTATACCTAGGCAGTAGCTTTCTCGGGATAAGTACATTCTAAGTTATAGTAACACTTAGTATTAAAAGAAAGTAAAGATCTAACTATAGAAGCGTAATCCTTATTCTATATCAGTTTAATAATAAGGGTTAAAGCGCGTAAGGACGGTATAATCTTATCTTATATATAGAAGAACTACTCCTTCTTTTCAACTTTACTTTAGATAGTAGCGCTTTGAAATCAACTACGAAACTCGGCGAAGGTCTCGCGTATAAAGCTAAGTTATTATATTTCTAAGCGGTAGAAAGCGTTATAGTAATTATCTTCCTCTAAACCAGTAAGAAAGTTCTCTTTTAATAAGAAGATTATTTTATTACTAGTTTTAAACTCGTTAGTAAAGTACTAAGGCGTAAGATACTCCTTAGCTAATCTAGTAACTAGCCCCTATACGAGAACGCGCCAGGAGAAGTCTATAGGGTAATAGTCAGCGTTTATAGCTAGCTAGTCTCGTATCGATACTCTCTATTAGAGGAAAGTAGAGTCTGATCTATTATCTAGAGGCAGGATCTTCTTAGTAAGATAAGACTTCCTAGGGCGTAACTCTACTGATTCGGCGCTAGGAGAGGGAGATAGTTTATTAGGAATAGTATCCTCTCTCTTAGTACTACGTATCAGAATAGAGTTTATTAGGTTATTAAACTCTACTATACGCGGAGATTATAGTATTAGTTCTAGTAGGAGAGTCGAAGACAAGCGAGGGACCCCTATAAGGAACCTATCTTATACGGAGATCAGTTAGTCTATAGTATCTTCTAGAGAGTTATTCTTTTCCTCCTAGTCTACTAATTATTATAAGAGGGAATAGATCAGGTTCGAGTTACTTATAGTAGTAAGAGTACTTAGCAATTATACTCCTAGTGAATTTCGCTTTTATTTTCCTTTCCCTCTTAGTTAGTACTTCCTTAATAAAGTATTAATATTCTCTAGGGCAAGAGATATTTAGAGTAAGAAAGAGTATAATAGATTAGGTTCAGAGGTAGAGCGGAGAGGATCGCGTCGGGTTCCCCTAGAACTAGAGAAGTCTCTAGTTTATTAGTTAAGAGCTATAATAGTAGCTTAAAAAGGAGTATATCAAGACTATTTCAGCAGCGATACGTAAAAGTTAAAGTTCCGGGGTATTTATTATACCTTCTTTAAAATCTATCTATAATTCCTTTATACTAAAGGAGTTATTAAAGGAGCGTCAGCGAAGACTTCCTCTATTATACTATTTACGATAAGCTAAATTAAACCCTGATTCATAGTTATCCGAGAGATCTCTAGTATCTCAGCTATATGCGAGTAATTATCAAATAACTAACTTAGTAGTAAGATATTATAGCAAGCTATCTCCGGCTATCTTAATCTTTTTATTTAATATAATAACATAAGACTCAAGGCGGTATATAAGTAAGAATAAACGAGTAGGGAGGCTAAGAGCGATCTTATATAGTCTACTACAAAGGAAATAAAAAGATAAGGAAGGAAGAAGAAGAGAGATAGAGTATAATGTATCTTATATATATTTGCTTGTACTAGTCCGATACTATACTTGGTCTGATACTAGTTCTGCCGGGATACCTGTGAACTTAGGCCCTATTATCTATCCTTCTTCTCATGTAATATTCAGGTGAGCTATCGTCACAGAATTACTAAGATAATTTGCCTAGATTCTACCTGCGATATAGTTAAAGGATTCGAATTCTAGCATATTATACTATTATTACCTTCTACGTACTTACCTTCTACGTACCTACCTTCTACGTACTTCGATTACTACCGCAACCCGACTTTAAAGAACGCGCTTCTGAGTTGCGCTGAGAACTCGAAGTCAAAAACTTGAACGCGCTACGCTAGCGCTTCCTATATAATACTTAAGAATAACTCCATAACTACTATTCCAAATAACCTCGGAATAGCACTAAAACACTTATACGAATCAGACCTTTAATATAGTAAGAGATAATAATACCCCCGAGGTTAGTGCTTTTAATACACCTGCGAAATCATAAGAGCCCTCCGGTAAGGAACCACTAGACCCGGAGACTATACAGAAACAGGGAGAAGGTCTTATCAGACAAATCAAGAGCTCCGACTACGTGGATAGACCCTTATACTTCTTATTTAAGGAGATATACGAAGGTTAGATAGTAGACTCTTTCAAATCTATTAAGAAATCGTTAAATAATAACCTCATATTCACCCTGCGTACTAAAGGTATATTTATCGAAGAAGGCGACGAACCTGCGCAGGAGCTATATAAGCTCCTATATACTCTATAGAATACTATACGTAGTAGCTAGACCTTGAAGGAGCTAGAGAGCATAGTAGGAGAGAAGATACTCTCTGCACAGCTATAGTATAAGGTACTAAACCTACCTATACTAGAGAAGCTAACTATACAGATATCCGCGCAGCAACAGAGAGATAAAAGAGAGAAGGAGCGAGATAAAAGAGAGAAGGAGCAAGATGAAAGAGAGAAGGAGATAATAAACGATATAGCTACTTAACAAGACGAATTAGAGTATAAGAGAGAAGAAAGCTATCAAGGAGCTAGAGGAGGAGAGGGAGAGTACTATGATACAGTACAGAAGGAGAAGGAGAAGGTACATAGAAAGGAGATTATTACTACCTGCTAAAGCTCAGAAGCCTGCTAAATTACTCTAGCCTAACTTATAACTTCTACTGAAAAGACGATTACTTCTATCAGAACCTCTATCGTTAACTACGAACACCTATACCCTACAACTAGTACTACCTTCTATACTAATCGAAAATTCCGAAGCGATCCCGATAAAAGATAAGTATATAGAGAGAAGGGAGATAGTAATACACAAGCTCATACTCAGTCTACGTTACACTTAATACGTGACTTCTTCGTGCGCCCCCTAAAGGAGATTCTGGCTTAGCTATATTAGGTTTTGCGGTGCGTTAGGCCTATATATAGTATACTAGAGTCAGCGAACTATTAGTTCGGTATATACTATAGACATAAGGTCAAGAAGCTCCATATAGTACTATCGATATTCGACACGTATCTACTATCTGTTTCAGGTGATAAAGCTAGTATAGGAGCTCTTAGTCTTCAGATTAATAACTTAATACTACAAGAGAGAAGAGATTAATAATTAACCTTATATGTCTACGTCAGGCGTACGAAAGAAAAGAGATATCAGAGGTAATTTAGGTAGCAGGGCTAGATAACCCTGCGGATACGATAACTAAGACAAATTGCAACAGAGCTCTAAAGGAGCTATTGCATATAAATCAATTAGTTATTAAGCCTATAGAATAGGTAGATAGAGGAAATTTGAATAACTTGAAGCCGGAAGAGAGCTTATGAAGCGTTTAGTTCAGTTATCTAATCTTTGGACCTAATCACGTGGAAACTTATATACTATATAATACTTCTGCACAAGTAGTACGAAGGTACTACTCTTACTAGAAGGCAAAAAGCGTTACTTTCATACGGAGAAGTAGATAGTTTAGAGCTACTTTAAAGTACTCCCAGTGTTAGTCTATAGTCACGTGTTAGTCGAGTATCTGCGCCGGGATTTAGCCGGCCAGATATATCTCCCTTACGGAGTCTCGACTACCTAGGAAAGACAGCTACGATATAATAGATAATACTACTACTATTATCACTATACTTTAGCTCACGCAGACTACTTGATTGTACGTACTACAACAGAGTGATACCAACAAGTAGAGTCCTAATTAAGTAGTTCTACTAAGTATAGCATATAAAGTACTAGTAATAAAAGGGAGCCCTAAGGGGTTCCGTACCCTATTATTATTACTCCTATAGTAGAGTTCTCGAGGCGTACTTATAGCTTTCGCTATATTAAGAATAATCGAATAAGCGTTAGTAGCTATAATAGCTAGCCTTACTCTATTATTCGCTATAAGAGTCTCCTTATTAATAGCGCGTCGAACGCTCCTTAGATATCTATAGTAACTATAGTAACTAAAAGGCCCTATAAGAAGGCTATCTTAATATTGTATATAAATACGGCTACGAGATCTATAGCCGATCTCCGTAAGAGAGCTCCGTAGTACTAAGAGCTTAAAAGACCGCTTGTCAGAGCTATCTAAGCGATTCGTCTCGTAATTATATACTCGAGGCCTTTACTAATACATAATAATAGAGCTATTAGTCGCTATAACCTGATATCCGATTTATTCTTTTCCTTTCTAATCTTCAGTAGTATAGCTACCTCTACGATCTTCTAGTTATTAGGAAAGTAGCTAAGCTATAAATAGGTATCAAAGAGGCCTTAGATATAGCGCTTAACTATATCCTAGTAGGCCTTAAGTAAGCGTATTATAACTCTATCTATTCCTAGTAAGATACTCGTAATACCTATAATATTCCTTTCTACTTCTTTAATTATTACTAAGGCGTTCTATAGTAAGTTCCTTGCCCTATCCTAGTTATCTTCTAGTAAGTCTATTAGGAGGTCGTCGTCTGTGCTAAATCATCCGAGCACTTTTTCCTATAAGATCTCCGCTTTCTCTATCATGTTTTCGATAACTCTATTATCTACTTTAAGCGGTAGTACTTTAAGGTTCAGTAATAGCTTATATTAGCTAATTAGTTTATAGAGGTTCCTATTAGACTCGGCCCTATTAATAATCTTCTACTAGTATTCCTTCTTAGCCTTTCGAACTATCGTAAGGAAGTGCTTTATTACCCCTAAAGTCTCCTCGTATATAAATAGTTCTTATAAGCTTTTATAGGACTAAAACGTATCGCAGCACTCCTATTTCTACTATAAGGCGATCTTCTCCTCTCCTCGGTCTAGCTTACTTGTTACGGCAGAGGCACAGGGAGTCGACAACGAGTTATATTCGCCCTTAAGAGTGCGCTGAGTAAAGGGAAGAAAAGATAGAGAGGAGGTTTCTACTCTCGACTCTCTCTCTAGGTATAACCGTAGGGCTATACTAACTAATCATCCTCTAGTACGTACTAACCGTATCTCGCTAGCCCTGCCTACTATAATACCTAGGAGCCTGAGGCCGTTATAGTATAGACTATAATACTACCCTCCCCTTCCGAGAAAGGCTTCGTCCTCGAAGCTTGAAAAATCCTATAAAAACGCTACTTCCCTCCCTCTCTCTTAAAGAACTATATATAAGTAGTAGCTATTATAAGTATATCGTCCTCTAATTCGCTATAGTCGTTAATACTATTATTATACGCCTCTAGCTACTTTAGAAGGAGTTATAGTAGTCCTTTTACTACTGGGTATCGTAGGTAGAAACGCTTAAGCAAGTGAGGGGCTATTATAGCGTCTAAGCAGGAGTACTATTCGAGATCGTTATTAGCTTCTATCTACTTGATTTAGTACTATAAGGTACTACGAGAGACTCTTAAGCTTAAGATAGTTTCGATCTCTTACTTATCTTGCTTCGGAAGCAGCTGAATTAGTACTAGTGCTTATTATACTTGTTCTAGTAATAGGTTTTCGATATACTTACGTAGCGAGTATAAGTAGAAAACAGAATAGATTTACTATTCCTCTAGTAGCTTAAGCTTCTAACTCTCTCCTACCTTTTCTAGTACTTCTACTAGCTCGTACTACTTATCGGAGAGCTTCCTAGAAAGTCTATCTATCTTCTAATTTACTATAGAAACTATAACTTTATCTCTAACGGTCTAATCTACCTCGCGGCGACTACGATTAGCTAAGCGCTCTATTTTATTCTATCAACTCTTAAGCGAGGATTTAGCGAATTCCGTAGCAGCTATTATCTGAGTAGCTATACGAAGAGCGTCCTCTTGATTAATAGTCTTAGTAGCAGTTACTAGAGGTATTAGATTAATAAGGTCCTAGGAAGTTCTTACTTTATAGCTATTAAGTAGCTGAAATAGAGATATATTACTAAGTAACTCGTAAGGAAGTATAAGCTACGCGATATCTATTACTAGAAGTAGTAAGCTCTAGTTATCTTAATAGTAAGTATAGAAAGAACGTAGTCTTTACTTAATCTATTAGTTTATAATCTCAGTCTAGCTATTAATATTCAGGTTATACGTAGTAGTTAGCTTGACTTTAGTACTAAGGATATAGTAATACTTATTCTAGAAGCTCGAAATAAACTATAGTCTACGATCCGAAACGATCGAATCGGGTATACTAAAGTGATAGCTCTAGTAGATAGTAAAGAGCTTAGCTATCTATCTAGCTATAATCGTTTTATAGTAAGAAATAGATACTAGTTTCTTTAATAATCTATTTATAATTACGAATATAGTATCGAAGCTACTCTCGTCTAATAATAACTCGGTGAAATCTATCGTCAGGTGCTAGTAAGCTCGTGCTAAGATTAGTAAGGAATAGAGGAACCTAAGGGTCTTATCTCTTTTCGCTTTTATCCGTATATAGCTATAATTTGCAATATAGCGTATAATATCCGCTATTATACCCCTCTAGTAGTAGCTATAATTAAGAAGTAGCTTGACTTTCATATTCCTAGTATATACTACTTGCGATTACGTATAAATATAGCGAATAAGTGCTATTCGTAGCTCTGGAGGCTTAGTAGGGACTTCTAAACGCCCTTAAAAGAAGAGCTTTCCGCGGACTAATTAATAGTCGGGATACTTCTGTCTTACCTCCTCCCGAAGAGGTTCTAGCTCCGGAGACTCCTTATTAGCTGAAAAGACTTAGTCGATAATATTATAGTTCTCGATGTTATAAGTAACTATAGTAGTATAGTAGTATTAAGAGCTTCCCTTATAAGAAACTCTTCGTTTTTACTCGTAGGTAATTCTACTAGTAAGCCGGGGTTACGGGTTTCAGCTTATAGGATAGTCTTAGGAGTTCCTATCAGGGAAAGCTCGTAATATAACTTAGTAATTATAGGTAAGTCCTAGAGGTCTTAAAGCACTTCGTTACTAATCTTATCGTTTAGGATTAGCTATTAGTTCCGAAGTACGCGCTTTCTAGCTTCTAGCGGAGAGAGATCCTAATTATAGCGTGATAGCGTATTAGCTAGAGTATTTATAATCCCTATTTAGTATATAATCTTAAAGTAGAATTAAGTAAAGAATTCAGCTTATCTCGCTTACTATATATTAAGGTCCTTTATCGTTATAAAATACTCTAGGGTATAGTAATCTATATAGATATAGACTATCTTCTATATATCTAGTAGCTTAGGCTTATATTATTAAAAGGAACAGAAGATCGCTAAGAGCTCTTTATTATATATTAGGTAATTTAGCTCCGTATCGATTATAATCTTTAAGAAGAAACTAACTAAGTGAAATATACTATTATCTTAGAGTTATAAGAGTATACTAGCTACTACCCTATCAGAAGAGTCGGTTTTAAGTCTAGTTTCCTTAAAAGGATCGTAGTAATATAGAATCGGGGCTAACTAGAGAGCTTAATAGAGGCGCTCCTAAGCTTCCTAATACTCGTTTCTAAAGCGAAAAGGGATATCTTTCCCGGTAAGGAAAGTAAAGAAGCGATAAATACTACTATAATCTTTAATAAATCGATAGTAGAAGTTATAGAAACTAAAGTAACTTTATATACTATAGATGTTATTAGCGTATTCCTAGTTCTTAATAACTTCGATCTTCTCAGGGTCGACTTCGATTCTATTAACTCTAATAATAAAGCTAAGGAATTTCGTATAAGTAATACTAAATTCAGACTTCTTAATATTAGCTTAAAGACTATAAGCTTATAGAATCTTAAGAACCTTACGAATATAGATATTATACTCTACTTGCGAATCCGAGTATATTAAGATATTATTAAGGTAAGCTAAGTAGAAGTCGTCTAAGTACTCTATTAATATATTATTAATAAAATATTAAAAGGTAGCTAAGCTATTAGTAAGTCCGAAGGGAAGTACCTTATACTTATACGTGCTATATCAGGTACGAAAGGTAGTATAATCCTCTGAGTCCTTAGATATATATATCTTATGAAAAGTTTACTAAATATTAACTTTCGTAAAGATCTTCGCTTTAGAGATTCTCGCTATTATCTTATTAATTAAGAGAATCAGATAAGGATCCTTCTAAGTAAGCTCGTTTAGCTTACGAAAGTCGATATAGAAATAGAGCTTACTACTTGCTTTCTTAGCTATAAGAATTAGTATAGCCTAAAGAGTAATCAATAGTATAATAAACCCTTTATAGAGGTTTTCGATAATATATCACTTAGCTTTAGCTAAGTACTTATTAGGCATATAGCGAAGTAGCTCTATAGTCAGGGTGTTTTCCCCGGTAAGTTTAATCTTATGATCTACTATAAGTCTTCTCTCTACTAGGTTATCAGAAGCTTTAGCTAAGAATAGACCTTCAAATTCTTTCTATTTTATAGGGAGTTTTTCCTTAATTATCTTATTATTCTCCCGGTACTTAGCCTCCCTAGCTTTATTAGTCGTAAGACCTTTATTAAGTATATATAACTCGATATTATTAATAGCTTAAGTATCTTCGCAGTATTAAATTTCATCTTAAATTTCCTTTATAGAAGTAACGAAAACTTCTGAACTATCCCTCTTATTTCGATACTTTTAATAGAAGTAGAAGTTATATATAGCAGTAGCAGAGATCTAGTTAATATTAGTTTTATAAGGTAAGTCTCTTACTTCCTAATATGCTTACTTATTAATCTAGTTCTACTTAGTTATACTATAAGTAATATTATCCTCCTCTCGTAAACCGGGATCACGAGTCTAGAAGGGGTTATTAGCTAGCTCGTGACTTACTAATAGCTTATTTATAGCCCGTACGCTATACTTCTATTCTCTTATAAACGCTAAGAGGCGACTTTCCTTTCTAATTAGTACTAGTCAGGGAGCTTATATACTAGTAACTTCTTAGTCTATTAAGGTATCTTATCGCTCTTAGTCGAGCTAATATCGTTAGTTTACTACCTTATTACCTAGAGGTAATAGTAGCTCTAGTCTTCTATCGAAGTAGCGTACTAGTAGCATATCTATAAGCTACTCTAGATAGTTCTTATAGCGATAGTTATAATTTTATTTAAGTTCGTAATACTCTAAGAATTTATATTCTATTAGTATATCGTTACTTCTTAAATTAGTAATTAGGAAAAGTAAGTTAACTCGATAACGATCGATAATAAGAGTAAGGAGAATTACGTAAGTAATATTAGTATTAGCCTTTCTATTATAGCTAGTAGGAATAATAGGTTTCGGGAGAGTAAGGAAATTAATTCCTAAGAGATAATAAAGTTTAAGAGTAACTAAGGTATATAGAGCTCTAAAGATATTTACTTTACTATTAATATATACTTCTGTTTTAATAAATAATCTATTTCTTTCTAATTCTATAGTAACTAGGAATTATTTCCCTCTAGTAAGAGAATAGAAATTAGTATTTAAATTATTCTATAGATCGAGGCGTTTACTATAAGAGGAGACTATCCTATAGCTTATTAGTTTCCTGATAACTTATTAGTCTCTACTAAAGAGGAATTATTAGCGTCCTTATTATCCTTCTCTATACTATAAAGAGTAGTAATATCTTCTACTAACTAACTAATTATCTCGGCGATCTTTATAGTATTAGGATATTCCCGAGCCTAATAGCTTTCCTTCTTATAGATACAGTAAGTATTAGTAGCGGCAGTAATATAAGGTACTCATGAGCCGGGATCACGAGTCTTAGGAGCGAATCGTATAGTCTTAGTAGTATGATCGTTAATCTAGGAACCGCTCTTAGTAGTACGATTAGTACTAAAGGGGGTATCCTTCTTAAGAATACCTAGAGCTCTAATAGGAGTAATAGCGATAATAGAGGTAGTCTTCTTAATTAGATTCTCTTTAGTAATAATATTACGAGATTCGCGATCTATAATAGCTAAGTAATCGTCGAGGAGGTCGTAGTTATTATCTATCTTATACTTTTCGGCTATAATATAAGCTTTTAAAGTAAGAGAGATCTTCTTTAGAATGTTCTTAAACTATCTATCTCTAGAGATCTTACTAGTAGTAGTAAGGTTAGTAAACTTAACTCGAAACTAGTTATAGGTTATATTTCTAGCTATCTTTAGGTTCTCGTAAGTAGCCTTAGTACGCTAGATACGATTATAATTAAAGAAGCGCTAGTCTAAACCTCTAAGGACGTCAGAAGCAGTCTGGAATTAGCTATTAGCGCTAGTATCTATATGTTAGAGGATAATAGTCTTAGCTTCTTCTCCGGTATACTTAAAGTAAGCCTTAACTTATATATCGCCGGCGAGGAAGTTACTAGAGTACTTCTCTAAGAAGAGCTTTATATCTATCTTCTAAGTATCGTACTTAATTTTACTACTATAATTAGTAAGTAGAAGATAGGAGAACTTGACTCGATAAGACTTAATAACCTTTATAGCGTTATCGAGCTTTAGAAGAAAGTAGTTAATAGTAAGTTAGAGATCTACTATAAGAGATCGTAACTTATTAGTATTAGAGGTAGCCTTAAGGGCGAGAGCGATAGTTATAGTAGTAGCGATAGTAGCGTTTATTATCTATATCTACTTATCTGAAAAGCTAAGAGACGCTATAATAAATTCTAGCGGAAAGTCGGTTTCGGTTTAAGGAGTAAGTATAATACTTCGTATTTCCGAAGTAGGAGAGATTAGAGGTAATATAAGTTATAAAGGGGCAGTAGTAGTATTAATAATCAACTTTAGTAACTCGGGACAAGATATAAGTACCTCGGTAGCGTTCTCGAAGGAATCGCTATCGCTATTAGACTCTAAGTCGTCTTCTTCTTCTTTAATAGTTTTACTCTTAATAGTATCTCTAACGTTCTCCTCCGCTAGCGCGCTTTCGCTCTTCTTCTTATTCGTAGGAAATCCGAGTTTATCTAGTACGGAGAGCTCGCGAGTGCTTTAGGGCGGTAGTATATAAGAGGGCCCGCTATAGCTAAAGGGCGCGTTTAAGAGTAACTTAAAGCTTAATAGTAACTTATTTAAGAGGGTGAAGATTAATATAGCGCGGGAGTAAGCACGTTCTTACAGTCCCTTAGCAGAGTATATATTAAGGTATTAGGAAGTTACTAATTAAGTTCACTTTAGATTCTTTTTTATAATAACTTAATTTAGCTATCGAGTTCTCTTCTTATAGGTATATATAGAGTTAGAATCGTAAGAGAGAGCTTCGCAGAGGTCATAGAGGTTCGTAGAAGTCGCGATATTAGAAGGGTTTAAGGTCGAGGATACGTAAAGCTAAGTATAAGGATACGCGGAGCGCGAGGCTAAAGGCGTAAAATTATCGTAATAGGGTTTTTTAGTAAGAATTATACTATAGAAGTAGTACTAATTAAGGGAAGGAGTTTAGCTTTCTCTGAAATACTCTACTTCTAAGGTATAGAAGTAGATAGCGCGTATAGTCGAAGTTATCGAGTATAAGTAAGGTAGAAGTCGTAGAAGTCGTACTAAGAAGGTAGTACTAGCTTTAATACTTCTAAATAGATATTACTACTTCCTAGCGAGGTAATTAATCTTTTCTTATATTACAGTAGAGGTATAAGGAGTCGATAACGAGTTATATTCGCCCTTAAGAGTACGCTAAGTGAAAGGAAGAAAAGATAAAGAGGAGGTTTTTACTCTCGACTCTCTCTCTAGATATAATCGTAGGGCTATACTAACTAATTATCCTCTAGTACGCACTAACCGCATCCCGCTAGCCCTGCCTGCTATGATGCCTAGGAGCCTGAGGCCGTTATGGTATAGACTGTAATATTACTAACTATCTGAATTACTAATTCAAATACCGCTAAGATCTATCTTACTGCCTCCTCGATCTATTCTAAGGTCTCGATACTCCAAGTATCAGGGAGTTTATCGATACCGGTTTCTATAAGAGTGCGGAAATCTAGTAGTACTTTCTTAGCTACCTTATAGTAGAATTAGTCTAATAGTACTCTACCTCTCCTTAGAAGTATAGTAACTTATATCTAATAATCCGAGCCTAATTTTATATCTTCTCGGATTACTATACTAGCAAATAGTACGTTTGAGAACGTAAGGTCTAAGATATATCCGTATCTTTAAGTAAGTTCACTAGGTTCTCTGATAAAGTCTATACTACTTATAACTGACTATTCGGCTACTTCTCTTCCTTTATACTCTATTCGGGAGCCTAGTTCGAATATCTAGTGCTAGCAGTTAAAGTCGCCTTCTACTAAGCACTTAGTAATTAGTATAAGGTATATAATATAATTAATAACTTCTAGCGTAATTAGTTCCTAGTAGATATTCAGTATAGCGTATCTATTTATATCTATCTAGAGTATATCCCCACTCTCTATTCGTTACCTTTACTTCATCTGAAAGTTATTTCCTTTATATATATATAAGTACTTAGAGTCTCTCATCCCTCTAGTCTTATAAGTCGATTTCCTCTTAGGCAGCGATTAGTACATATATATCGAAGCCCGGGTAGTTCTAAATTATTACATCTATAGCAGTCTAAGGTTCCTAGATATATTACGTCTATTTCCTCGCTATAAGCTTATTATAAGATAATTATATAGTAGATTAGATTCTTCCTAATATTTACTTAGTAAACCGAAATATCCTTCGGTAAGGGCCTTACCTTGCGGTTTATACCGCGATACTATAGTAAGTTTTATCTACTTATTCGAAAGTTCATTAGCTATTTCGATATCTATAGTTACTATAGCCTTTTACTTATTCCGAACTAGCTTTCTTACTAAGGGTTTCGCCCTTAGGAGAATCGCCTATTCGTAGAGTAACATAATATCTATCGCTAGTCGCTTCTTATTCGTAATATAAGTAGTTAAGTCTTATACTTAGTACTAAAGTTATAAGTCTTAAGATAACCTAGATATATCGTCCGGCGATAGAGTTAACTCGTTCGATCGATCGGAATTAAAGTCGTCTGAAGATTCCTCTATTAGATCTACTTAGTACTCCTTAAATCAGTTATACTCGTGCTTTCGAATAGCTATAAGCTCTTCCTTTATCTTCTTAACTAGCTTACTATCGACTTAGCGAGAAGCTATTAAGCAATTCGAGTAGTCCGCGTAATTTAATCTATAGCAGTTAGTATACTACTTTAGTGCTAAGTAGTTTACTCTAGAGAGTCCTTCGTAAGTATCGATACGCTATCTATAGTATATATATCTTATATATTTTATATATTAGATAAGGTTATAGAATCCTTAGTAGCTTAAGTTATAGCGTCTAATCGCTAGTTTCTTTTCGATAAGCTTCGAAAGCGCTAAGACCCCGAATAAGTAAAATAGCTTCTTAACTTTCTTCTTAAAGGAGATAATATATATAACTATATATATCTATAAGTCCGATCCGGCCTTTATATATTTAATTTCTATAGGTATTATACTTATCTAAGAGAAGATCTCGTCTCGTATAAGTAAGTATATCTCTATTAGTACTTAGTTAAATAAGTTTAGTAAACTTATAAGGACTAACTAAATAGCGTAATTATATTATTTCTTAAGTAGATAGATACTAACTCTATTAAAGAGCTATAGGATTATCTTCTAGTTTTCTTAGCTTATTAGAAGATCTCTTATTCAGATATTAGAGGGCGTAATAGCTTAGCTAGTATTCGTCTCCTGCATAAGTAGTATATTAGCTAGTTAAAGAGTTAGTATCTTATATATAAGTTATATTCAGAGCGCGAAAGGCGCAGTGCGTTTTCGAAGTACCTCTAGTATAATAGAGATAAGAATATAATCGTCCAGTCGCTCGAGCTTTCTAGTCTAAGTAGTACTAGTACTATATTTCACGGACTTAGCTATAGAAAGAGCTATAGCGTAGCTACTTTATATAGAGATTAGTACTCTACTATTTAATAACGCTACTTTAGAATAGCTCGGTCGATCGTTTACTATACAGTTTCTTAGGGTTTTTATAATATTCCTATAGCAGTAGTTATTATCCTCGAAGGTTACTAACTTCTAGTGTTCCGAGGAAAAGGGTTAGCTAGTAATACAAATAAGTATATATTTAGCTCCTTAGGTATTAGCGTGCAACTTAATAGATACGTAGTTAATATATCCTTTTAGTATATATCTAGCCCTATCTTTAAGAGCTTTCTTATTATATCTAGAGATTATATTATCGAGTAGTATTACGAGATTAGTTATAACTCTTAAGGTAAAGCTTCTATCGTAGTCGATAGCCGCGATCATAAGGAGAATCGTATCTAAGGTAGTATTATCTTCGCGCTTTACACCTTATAGATTAAGCTTTAAAGGAGGCATATAGTTTATATCCCTTTACTATCTCTTTTCAGAGTAATAAGTAAGATTAGATTAATAAAAGGCGTCTCCGAATATCTTCGTATAAGCGGATAGGTCGTAGTCGAAATATATATAATAAGAAGGTATATTTTCTGTTATTTCTAGCTGATAGTAATAAGCTAAGCGAGCTATAAATACGAGAGAGTAATTGGATATCAGAGAATAAAGTTATTTGCTAGCTATAAGGCTAGAAATAGTCCTATTAAAGGATCCTTCAGATTCGAAAATGATATAAAGGTAAGCAATCTATATATACGATATAGAGATAGAGGCCTCAGACTATATATAATAGATCCGGCTGCCTTACTTACGCTTAATATTCTTAATTAAATAAAGAAATATCTGCTTTCGAGTAATAGACGATACGTATACATAAGAGAGCTAGTACCCTAGCCTTACTATTATTATACGTATATCTATAATACGAAGATAAACGCCTCGGACTATATATAATAGATCTAGCTATTTATATAACTATTATTTGGATAGTAATTATAATAACGCTAGAATATATAGTTCACGATAGTAGAAGAATATATAACGATAGCTTATCTGAAGGTTATATAAGAAGAAGGATAGATACCGGGGTCTAAGTTCATAAGTATCCTGATATAACTAGTAGCTAACTTAGTATAATACCGAACTAGTACTAATATATATATATATAAGGTAATTTATACTTTATCTCTTTTTCTCTTTTTTTCTTATCTTCTTATTTCCTTAATAATAGACTATATAAGATCGCTCTTAGCTTTGTTACTTATTTTATCTTTACTTATATATTACTTTAAGTCTTATATTATTATATTATATAAGAGGATTAAGATAACTAGAGATAGCTTAATATAATATCTTACTTACTAAGTTAGTTATTTAATAATTACTTATAAGTAGCTAAGATTCTAGAGATCTCTTAGATAGCTATAAATTAAGGTTTAATTTAGCTTATTATAAATAGTATAATAGAGGAGGTCTTTACTAATATTCCTTTAATAATCCTCATAGTATACAGGAATTATAAATAGATTTTAAAGAAGATATAATAATACCTTAGAATTTTAACTTCTATATATTATTATTAAAATAGCTTTAATATATCTTTTTTTAAGCTATTATTATAGCTCTAAACTAATAACTTAGAGAATTCTCTAGTTCTAAGAGAACTCGACTCGATCTCTCTTACTTTACCTCTAAATCTAATCTATTATACTCTTATTTAATAGATATATCTCTTATAGTAAAGAATATTAATATCTTATTAAGAAGTTACTAATTAAGAAAGAAAATGAAATAAAAGTAAAGCTTACTAAGAGTATAATCGCTTAGTACTCTTATAAATGACTCGAATCTACTTTATTCTATCTTATAATAATTAGCAGAATAAGAGATAAAGAATAAATCTCTAGAAGATACTATAAATAAACTAATCTCTATATAAGATAAGTTCCTCTTAGATATTCTCTACTTATCTTCGATCTTTTTATTAGAGCTAGTATTATAATCTCCGCGTACTTCGAAGTTTAGTAAATTAGAAAACTCTATTTCGATACGTACTACTAAGAGAGAGGATATCGCTTCTAATAAACTATCGCTCTCTTCTAGCGCTAAATCGATAGAGTTATATCTTAAGAAGTCTTATCTTACTAAGAAGATCTTACCTCTAGATAATAGATCAGACCTTACTTTCCTCTAGTAAAGAGTATTAATATAAGGCTATAAACGCTAACTCCTACTTTATAGACCTCTCTTAGCGCGTTCTTATACAAGGACTAGTTACTAGATTAGCTAAAGAGTATCTTACTCTTTAGTACTTTACTAATAAGTTTAAAATTAGTAATAAAATAATATCTTTATTAGAGAAGAATTGTCTTATTAGTTTAGAAGAAGCTAATTATTATAACGCTTTCTATTACTTAGAAATATAATAACTTAGCTATATCTACGAGACTTTTACTGAGTTCTATAATTAATTTTAAAGTACCATTATCTAAGTAAAAGTTAAAAAGAAAGAGTAATTCTTTCATATATAAGATAAGATTATATTATTCTTATACGATTTAACTCTTATTACTAAACTAATATAAAATAAGGATTATATTTCTATAATTAGATTACTACTTTCCTTTAATACTAAATACTATTATAATTCGAAGTATACTTATCTAGAGAAAGCTACTATTTAGATATAATACTATAAGCTTACTATTACTATTACTTTCTCTTCTAGTTCTACTTCTTACTAATGCTTAAGCTTAAGCCCTTAATAAACTACTCTTATACTATATATATATACCTTTACTTTAATATAAGCTATTAATCTTTCTATATTATACTTACTAAAACGTCTTACTATCTTAACTAGAGACTCTTTTAAGTACTATAATCATAGATAACTTAGCTATATTAGACTAGATTACTTAAATTCGCTTAAAGTATAATTTAAGGAAAAAGTAACTAAGAAGATAATAGAATATATACTTTCTATATCTGAGCTAATATAGAAGGGAAATGATAAGGCTTAAGTAAAAACTCCTTCTTAGGTATATATAAGTATAACTTCTCTAATCTTAATCTTAACTCTCTAATAAGAAGTAAGTAATTTATATATCTAATTATAATTAATATAACTAGATTAAGAGTCTCTATAAATAGCTTAATTAGTACTAAAGCGAATAGATATCTATTTATTAATTATATTCTTATCGGATAACTATTAGAGGCTATTAGTATAAAAATCGAGCTATTATCTTATTCTATTCTAATATATAGCTTCTAATAGTTTACTAGAACTTATATTACTTATTTTATATATCTATACTTTTCTATTAATAATAAGTATATTTATAATTACTCTTTTATTCTTCTCGATTTAAGCTAATAAGATATAATTATTAGTATTAAATAGATATAACGCTTTTAAGTTAAACTCGATATACTCTATTATAAGCTATTATAGCCGGAACGCTATCTAGCTACTTTTCGATATAATAAGAAGTTAATTATAACTCTATTATCTTAGAAAATTAATATTAATAGATCTTATTAAATCGATACTAACGCTTAGGACTCTATTATAAATTAGCTAGACTAATATTAATTATACTAAATAGTAGCGATATAGTCTATTAATATATTATCTTTACTATTTAACTTATTCCTACTTATCGCTAAGGAATCTGAATCTTTTTCCGCTTCGAAATTATTAAGTAAAGTAATTACACTGAAACCTCATTATAAGTACTTCTTCTAATCTCTAATCTCTAAGGATCTATAAACTAGTTCTGATTTACTAAATTAGTATTATAGCTTTTTACTTTAATATAAAATACGAAAGTATTAAGTTATTCTTTATTAGTATTTATAAGATAGATTATATCTTATAAGATTATTTAGATAGCGATTCCTCTAAGGATTCGAATATCGAATAACTTATAGCTAAAAAGCTATCGAAATAGTATTATACTCTTAGGTAAGCTTTTTCTAAGCGGGATTCTAATATTCTTCTATTATATCGCTTATACGATTAGAAAATTATCTTAGAAGAACTATTACTTAATTTATATTCGCCTTTATATTAATAGTTTATAAAGGTAACTAAAGAGTATCTTATAGAGAACTTAAATAAGAGATTTATTAAATCTAGCTAAAGTCTTTTTATATCTTTTATCTTATTTATTAAGAAAGCTAATAGAAGCCTATAATTATATATTAACTACTATAAGCTTAGTATAATTACCTAAAAGGATTTATATTTAATACTTAGGATTGATAAGCTGCTCTTAATCTATATCTCTAAACCCTATAGTTTTTATAAGACTAGATATTTATATAGTATTTAACTTTATCTATATAAACCTCGAATTAGAGAAGTATATTATCTTCTAAATCCGCTTCAGATCTTATAAATATAAGATACTATCTCTTAAGCTCTATAATAGACTTAGTATATACTAGCGATATATAAATAATATATTACTAGACTATCTAAATAATATCCTTATATACTCGAAAACGCTCTAAGAGTATAAGAAGTATATTAAATTAGTATTATAATACTTAATAAATACTAGACTCTAAGTAAATATTAAGAAGAGTGAATTCTAAACTACTTGAACTGAATACCTTAGATATATTATTATTATTATTAATAGAATCGAGCCAGATCCTGAGAAGGTAATATTATTAGTAAACTAGAAGTACTTCGAAATAGTAATAGCTATTAAATATTTCCTAGGATTCTATAGCTTTTATTACTAGTCTATTCGGAGTTTCGGCCTTATTACTAAATCTCTTTTAATACTTATTAGGCCTATAGTATTATAGGATTTTACTAACGATTATAAGAAATCCTTCTATAAGCGAAAGTAATAGCTATTATTATTTTAGAAACTATATTATTTCGACTTAGAATTATAAACTAAACTAGAAACTAATATCTCTAATAGTATAATAGCTAGAGTCATCTTCTAATTATATGAAAATAACTAGTAGTATCTAATTAGATTCTACTCTTATATTCTAGACAGATATAAACTAAACTAGAAGATTTATAATAAAGAATTATATATTATTATTAAGTCTATCTAGAAATAGAGACTTGAACTTATATTATTATAATACTATATTAGTATATATATAGACTACTAATCCTTAGAGTATTTTATAACTACTACAGTTCTAACTAGTAAGTAAACTAGATAGATAGAGTTTCTATTTAAATTTAACTTTTAAATTATATATATACTTAGTAAAGATAATATTAAAGCTAATATCCTTAGCTATAAGAAGTAGAACTTAAAGATATAGGAATAATAGAAATAAGATAATAGATCGGGTTCGATTACTATTAGACTACTTAGATCTTAGGATTAATACGGAATTAGCTAAATATTTTATTAATTAGATAAGTTATATATATATATACTTAATATTTCTAAGTACTAAAACACTATCAGAACTTATATATAATTTCTTTAATTTAATCGAGAAGGTATATTAATCTAACTAAGAACTATTCTCTAATAAACGGAATATATTATAAAATAGCCATATTATTAATAATAGCTTATTACTTTATAATAGTAGTCTATATATATAATACTATATCTTATTATATACTTATCTAATTCATAGAGTCTATAATTAAGTTTCCTCTATTTATTTAAATACTTATAAGACTACTAAAATAATCTCTATCTATTATTACTAGAGAGGACTTATATTAGATATAAAATAATATACTTATAATTACTACTTCTACTAGTACTCTTATCCGAAGCAGATAAAATAGTAAGGATTCCTCTACTTATTACTAGTACTTAGCTATCTTATATAATACTTAGCTATAGATTTTAAGGATTTCCTGTCTAATAACTAAAAATGTTATAGGATTTTAATATTTATTAATTACTTAAGGAAGCACTTCGTATTAGTATTATATTATTATAATATAGATATCTATAGGACAGCTATACTATTTATATAATAAATATATTATTTCAGATATATTCTTAAGTTAATTATATCTGATTAAGGAGCTTATCTTCCTAGTAAGAGAAATATATTAAAAAACCTTTAAATTATAAACTCTAGCTACTAGTTATAATAAAGAAGATATAATAATAGCTCACCTGAATATCACATGAGAAGAAGAATAGATAACAGGGCCCAAGTTCATAGGTATCCCGGCAGAACTAGTATCCGACCCGGTATAGTATCGGACTAGTACTAGTATATATATATAAGGTGCCTTATACTCTATCTCTCTTCTTCTTCTTTCCTTATCTTTTTATTTCCTTTATAGTAGACTATATAAGATCGCTCTTAGCTTTCTTACTTATTTATTCTTACTTATATACCGCCTCAAGTCTTATATCGTTATATTAAATAAAAAGATCAAGATAGCCGGAGATAGCTTATTATAATATCTCACTACTAAGTTAGTTATTCGATAACTACTTATATATAGCTAAGATACTAGAGATCTCTCGGATAACTATAAATCAGGGTTTAATTTAGCTTATTATAAATAGTATAATAGAGGAAGTCTTCGCTAACGCTCCTTTAATAACCCCCTTAGTATAAAGGAATTATAGATAGATTTTAAAGAAGATATAATAAATACTCCGGAACTTTAACCTCTATATATCGCTGCCGAAATAGCCCTAATATACCCCTTTTTAAGCTACTGGAATAGCTCTTAACTAATAAACTAGAGACCCCTCTAGTTCTAAGGGGACTTAACACGACTCCCCTTACTCTACCTCCGAACCTAATCTATTATACTCTTTCTTGCCTTAAGCGTCTCTTACCCTAGAGAATATTAATACCTTATTAAGGAAGTACTAACTAAGAGAGAAAGGAAAATAAAAGCGAAATTCACTAGGAGTATAATCGTTAAGTACTCTTATTACTATAAGTAACTCGAACCTGATCTATTCCCTCTTATAATAATTAGCAGACTAAGAGGAGAAGAATAACTCTCTAGAAGATACTATAGATAAACTAATCTCTATATAAGATAAGTTCCTTATAGGAGTCCCTTATTTATCTTCGACTCTCTTACTAGAACTAATACTATAATCTCCGCGTATAGCGGAGTTTAATAAGCTAATAAACTCTATTCTGATACGTAGTACTAAGAGAGAGGATACTATTCCTAATAAACTATCTCCTTCTCCCGGCGCCGAATTAGTAGAGTTATACCCTAGGAAGTCTTATCTTACTAAGAAAATCCTGCCCCTAGATAATAGGTCGGACCTTACTTTCCTCTAATAGAGAGTATTAATACGAGACTAGCTAGCTATAAATACCGACTATTACTCTATAGACTTCTCCCGGCGCGTTCTCGTATAGGGACTAGTTATTAGATTAGCTAAGGAGTATCTTATACTTTAGTACTTTACTAATAAGTTTAAGACTAGTAAGGAAATAATCTTCTTACTAAAAGAGAACTTCCTTACTAGTTTAGAAGAAAATAACTACTATAACGCTTTCTACTGCTTAGAAATATAATAACCTAGCTATATACGCGAGACTTTCGCCGAGTTTTATAATCGATTTCAAAGCGCTACTATCTAAAGTAAAGTTAAAAAGAAGGAGTAGTTCTTCTATATATAAGATAAGATTATACTATCCTTACGCGCTTTAACTCTTATTATTAAACTAATATAGAATAAAGACTACGCTTCTATAGTTAGATCCTTACTTTCTTTTAATACTAAATATTACTATAACTTAGAACGTATTTATCCCGAGAAAGCTACTACCCCGGTATAGTACTATAAGCCTACTATTACTACTACGACCTCTACTAGTTCTACTCCTTACCGGTCCCTAAGCTTAGCCCCTCGATAAACTACTCTCGTACTATATATACGTACCTCTATCCTAGTATAGTCTAGTACTCCCTCCGCGCTAAAACGCCCTACTACCTCGACTGAAGAACTCCCTAAGTATTATAGTTATAGATAGCTCGGTTATATTAAGCTAGACTGCTCTAACTCGCCTAAGGTTTAATTAATCGACGAATTTCCGGAAGAGAATTAAGTAACTAAGAAAATAGTAGAAGATATACCCTCTGAATCTGAACTAATACTAAAGGGAAACGATAAGGCTTAAGTAAAAACTCCTTCTTAGGTCTACGTAAGTATAATCTCTCTAATCTAGACCTTAACTCCCTAATAAGAGGTAAGTAATTTATATACCTGATTATAGTTAGTATAAACAGGCTAAGAGTTTCTATAAGTAGCTTAATTGATACTAGAGCGAATAGTTATCTATTTATTAATCGCACTCTTACCGGACGACTATTAGAGGCCCTCGGTATTAAAATCGAGCTATTGCCTTATTCTATTCTAATACGTAAGTTCTAATAGTCTATCAGAACTTATATTACTTATTTTATATATTTATACCTTTTTATTAATAATAAGCGTATTTATAACTACTCTTTTATTCTCCTCGATTTAGGATAATAAGATATAATTATTAGTATTAAATAGATACGATAATTTCAGGTTAAGCTAGATACGCTCTACTATAAGCTTCTATAGCCGGAACGCTATCTAGCTACTCTCTAATATAATAAGGAGATAATTATAACTCTACTACTTTATAAACCTAGTATTAATCGATCTTACTAAATCGATACTAATATGCGGGACTTAGCTATAAACTAGCTAGACTAATAGTAATTATACTAAATAGTAGCGATATAGTATATTAATATATTATTCTTATTATTTAACTTATTTCTGCTTATCGCTAAGGAATCCGAACCCTTTCCCGCTCCGAATTCATTAAGAAAAGTACCTGCGCCGAAACCCTATTATAAGTGCTTCTCTTAACCTCCGAGGATCTAGAAACCGGTTCCGATTTACTAAATTAGTACTATAGCTTTTTACTTTAATATAAAATATAAAAGCTCTGAATTATTCTTTACTAGTATCTACGAGATAGACTGCTTCTTATAAGACTATCTAAATAGCGATTCTCCTAAGGATCTTGATACCGAATAACTTATAGCTGAAAAGTTACCGGAATAATACTATACCCTTAAGGAAGCCTTTTCTAAGCGGGATTCTAATATTCTTCTACTATATCGCTTATATAATTATAAAATTATTCTAAAAGAACTATTACCTAACGTATATTCGCCCTTATATTAGTAATCTATAGACGAACTATAAGTAACTAAGGAGTACCTTATAGAGAACCTAGATAAGGGATTTATCGAATCTAGCTAAAGTCCCTTTATATTACTTATACTATTTATTAAGAAAGCTAATAGAGGATTACGCTTCTATATCGACTATCGTAAGCTTAATACGATCACTCGAAAGGATTCTTACCTAATACCCAGGATCGATAAGCTCTTAACTCGTATATCTAAAGTANAACTAAGAGAGAAAGGAAAATAAAAGCGAAATTCACTAGGAGTATAATCGTTAAGTACTCTTATTACTATAAGTAACTCGAACCTGATCTATTCCCTCTTATAATAATTAGCAGACTAAGAGGAGAAGAATAACTCTCTAGAAGATACTATAGATAAACTAATCTCTATATAAGATAAGTTCCTTATAGGAGTCCCTTATTTATCTTCGACTCTCTTACTAGAACTAATACTATAATCTCCGCGTATAGCGGAGTTTAATAAGCTAATAAACTCTATTCCGATACGTAGTACTAAGAGAGAGGATACTATTCCTAATAAACTATCTCCTTCTCCCGGCGCCGAATTAGTAGAGTTATACCCTAGGAAGTCTTATCTTACTAAGAAAATCCTGCCCCTAGATAATAGGTCGGACCTTACTTTCCTCTAATAGAGAGTATTAATACGAGACTAGCTAGCTATAAATACCGACTATTACTCTATAGACTTCTCCCGGCGCGTTCTCGTATAGGGACTAGTTATTAGATTAGCTAAGGAGTATCTTATACTTTAGTACTTTACTAATAAGTTTAAGACTAGTAAGGAAATAATCTTCTTACTAAAAGAGAACTTCCTTACTAGTTTAGAAGAAAATAACTACTATAACGCTTTCTACTGCTTAGAAATATAATAACCTAGCTATATACGCGAGACTTTCGCCGAGTTTTATAATCGATTTCAAAGCGCTACTATCTAAAGTAAAGTTAAAAAGAAGGAGTAGTTCTTCTATATATAAGATAAGATTATACTATCCTTACGCGCTTTAACTCTTATTATTAAACTAATATAGAATAAAGACTACGCTTCTATAGTTAGATCCTTACTTTCTTTTAATACTAAATATTACTATAACTTAGAACGTATTTATCCCGAGAAAGCTACTACCCCGGTATAGTACTATAAGCCTACTATTACTACTACGACCTCTACTAGTTCTACTCCTTACCGGTCCCTAAGCTTAGCCCCTCGATAAACTACTCTCGTACTATATATACGTACCTCTATCCTAGTATAGTCTAGTACTCCCTCCGCGCTAAAACGCCCTACTACCTCGACTGAAGAACTCCCTAAGTATTATAGTTATAGATAGCTCGGTTATATTAAGCTAGACTGCTCTAACTCGCCTAAGGTTTAATTAATCGACGAATTTCCGGAAGAGAATTAAGTAACTAAGAAAATAGTAGAAGATATACCCTCTGAATCTGAACTAATACTAAAGGGAAACGATAAGGCTTAAGTAAAAACTCCTTCTTAGGTCTACGTAAGTATAATCTCTCTAATCTAGACCTTAACTCCCTAATAAGAGGTAAGTAATTTATATACCTGATTATAGTTAGTATAAACAGGCTAAGAGTTTCTATAAGTAGCTTAATTGATACTAGAGCGAATAGTTATCTATTTATTAATCGCACTCTTACCGGACGACTATTAGAGGCCCTCGGTATTAAAATCGAGCTATTGCCTTATTCTATTCTAATACGTAAGTTCTAATAGTCTATCAGAACTTATATTACTTATTTTATATATTTATACCTTTTTATTAATAATAAGCGTATTTATAACTACTCTTTTATTCTCCTCGATTTAGGATAATAAGATATAATTATTAGTATTAAATAGATACGATAATTTCAGGTTAAGCTAGATACGCTCTACTATAAGCTTCTATAGCCGGAACGCTATCTAGCTACTCTCTAATATAATAAGGAGATAATTATAACTCTACTACTTTATAAACCTAGTATTAATCGATCTTACTAAATCGATACTAATATGCGGGACTTAGCTATAAACTAGCTAGACTAATAGTAATTATACTAAATAGTAGCGATATAGTATATTAATATATTATTCTTATTATTTAACTTATTTCTGCTTATCGCTAAGGAATCCGAACCCTTTCCCGCTCCGAATTCATTAAGAAAAGTACCTGCGCCGAAACCCTATTATAAGTGCTTCTCTTAACCTCCGAGGATCTAGAAACCGGTTCCGATTTACTAAATTAGTACTATAGCTTTTTACTTTAATATAAAATATAAAAGCTCTGAATTATTCTTTACTAGTATCTACGAGATAGACTGCTTCTTATAAGACTATCTAAATAGCGATTCTCCTAAGGATCTTGATACCGAATAACTTATAGCTGAAAAGTTACCGGAATAATACTATACCCTTAAGGAAGCCTTTTCTAAGCGGGATTCTAATATTCTTCTACTATATCGCTTATATAATTATAAAATTATTCTAAAAGAACTATTACCTAACGTATATTCGCCCTTATATTAGTAATCTATAGACGAACTATAAGTAACTAAGGAGTACCTTATAGAGAACCTAGATAAGGGATTTATCGAATCTAGCTAAAGTCCCTTTATATTACTTATACTATTTATTAAGAAAGCTAATAGAGGATTACGCTTCTATATCGACTATCGTAAGCTTAATACGATCACTCGAAAGGATTCTTACCTAATACCCAGGATCGATAAGCTCTTAACTCGTATATCTAAAGTAATAATCTTTACTAAACTAAATATCTGAGTAGTATTTAACTATATCTATATAGACTCCGAATCCGAGGAGTATATTATCTTCCGAACCCGCTTCAGATCCTATAAATATAAAGTACTACCTTTTAGGCTCTATAACAGACCGGGTATATACTAGTAATATATAAATAATATACTACTAGACTACTTAGATAATTTCTATATAGCTTATCTAAATAATATTCTTATATACTTAGAAATACTCTAGGAATATAAGGAATATATTAAATTAGTATTATAATACTTAATAGATATCGGACTCTAAGTAGATATTAAGAAAAGCGAATTCCATATTACTCGGACTAAATACCTTAGATATATTATTATTACTAATAGAATCGAGCCAGATCCTGAGAAGGTAATACTATTAGTAAACTAGAAGTACCTCGAAATAATAATAGCTATAAAATCCTTCCTAGGATTCTATAGGTTCTATTATTAATTTATTCGGAATTTCGGCTTTATTACTAAACCTCTCTTAGTACTTACTCGGCTTATAGTACTATAGAATTTTACTAATAATTATAAGAAGTCCTTTAACGATTTATATTAATAGCTACTATTAGTATAGAAACTATACTATTTCGATCCTAGATTATAAACTAAACTAGAAACTAATACCTCTAATAGTATAATAGCTAGAGTTATCTATTAATTATATAAAAATAACTAGTAGTATCTAATTAGATTCTACTCTTACGTTCTTAATAGATACGAACTAAACTAGAAGATCTATAATAAGAAGCTATATATTATTATTAAGTCTTTTCGAAAATAAAGACCGGAACTCATATCTCTACGATATTATACTAGCGTATATACGGACTATCGATCCTTAGAATACTTTATAACTACTAAGGTCCTAACTAGTAAGTAAGCTAGATAAATAGAATTCCTTTCCGAATTCAATTTTCAAATTATATATACGCTTAGTAAAGATAACGCTAAAGCTGATATCCTTAGCTATAAGGAATAAGATCTAAGGATATAGGAATAATAGAAATAGAATAATAGATCTCGGGTTTTATTACTTCTAAACCGCTTAGACCTTAGGATTAACGCGGAACTAGCTAAGTATTATATCGATTAAATTAGTTATATATACTTAATATCGCTAGAGACTAATATACTACTAGAACTCGTATATAACTTTTTTAATTTAATCGAGAAACTATACTAATTTAACTGAGAATTATTCTCTAAGGAACGAAATATATTAGGAGATAGCTATACTATTAATAATAATTTACTACTTTATAATAGTTATCTATATATATAACGCTATATCTCGCTATATACCTATTTAATTAGCGAAATCTACGATTAAGTTTTCTCCGCTTATCTAAACGCTCGTAAGACTACCGAAATAATTTCTACTTATTATTACTAGAAAGGACTCGTATCGGATATAAAACGGTATACTTATAATTACCGCCCCTACTAGTACTCTTATACGAAATAGACGAAATAGTAAGGATTCCTCTACCTATTACTAGTGCTTAGCTACTTTATATAGTACTTAGCTATAGATTTTAAGGACTTCCCGCTTAATAACTAAGGATTTAATAAGATATTAGTATTTATCGACTGCCTAGGGAAGGACTCTATATTAATACCGTACTACTATAATATCGATACCCGCGGGATAATAATATTATTTATCTAATAGATATATCGTTTCGGATATACTCCTAAGTTAATTATATCCGACTAAAGAGCTCAGCTAGTCTTATCTTTCTAGTAAGAGTTTTATCGTATAATTAGAGTTAAAGTTAAGCTCTCTACCTCCTTCTATTATTAAACTAATAGATAAACAGAGATTATAAATCAGTATATTAACTAACGCCTTAGACTTTTTATTAATTACTACTAGAGTAACTAGGGCGAACTACTACTAATAATAGACTGCGCTTAAGTAACTCTGCCTTACGATTCTATTAGTATAGCGCTATATACCCTTAAATATAGTATACCACCGCGGAATAGCTAAGATTAGAAGTAACCTATAGTATTAATACTATAAGAGAAGCTTAATTATACTAATACTAAATCCTTAGCTAAACGTGCTAAATCCGCTATCGAGGTTATAAAAGCTAATATACTAGCTACTTAGTATAAGATAAGCGCTATAACTGACCCGAAACGGCGTAGTATTAACTAGGAAGTTAGAAATAAGGTATTTCTCTCTATAAGGAACCTTAAGAATTACTAGCTAAGTAAGAAGCTATCTAGTCTCTANTTATCGTATAATTAGAGTTAAAGTTAAGCTCTCTACCTCCTTCTATTAATAAACTAATAGATAAACAGAGATTATAAATCAGTATATTAACTAACGCCTTAGACTTTTTATTAATTACTACTAGAGTAACTAGGGCGAACTACTACTAATAATAGACTGCGCTTAAGTAACTCTGCCTTACGATTCTATTAGTATAGCGCTATATACCCTTAAATATAGTATACCACCGCGGAATAGCTAAGATTAGAAGTAACCTATAGTATTAATACTATAAGAGAAGCTTAATTATACTAATACTAAATCCTTAGCTAAACGTGCTAAATCCGCTATCGAGGTTATAAAAGCTAATATACTAGCTACTTAGTATAAGATAAGCGCTATAACTGACCCGAAACGGCGTAGTATTAACTAGGAAGTTAGAGATAAGGTATTTCTCTCTATAAGGAACCTTAAGAATTACTAGCTAAGTAAGAAGCTATCTAGTCTCTAGGTAAGATTATACTAGGTCTTAGCTAAGATCGAACACTCCTATAAGCTAGATTTACCCCCGGGATCTTCTATTTATAATATATTCGCTTCCGAATTACTCTTTAAGGACCCGGATAACTTATTACTAAGCTAGGAGTTATAAAACTTACCCCCGGAGGTTATCGCTACTTAAGAAGAGTAGGAGTTATAAGATATACTCGCTATATAGCTCCTAAGAGGTAATCTGAAGTATTAGGTTAGTTAGCTAGGCTACGACCCGGACTTGACTTAGTATAACGCTTCTGATCTAATAAGTACTTTATATAAGCTTAGAGATTTCTATACTACTAACCTAAGTAAACCTAGACTTCCGCGTAAACTAGATTAGTAGATTAAGGCTTAGGAAAACGGAATAGATAATTATAATTACTTAGAGAATAATAAGCTATTATAGTTACTAGTATCAGAATTTATTACTAGGGATAATCCCCTGATTATACTTTATAATAATACTATATCTAAAACTCTACTTCTTTAACTATTTCTATTTTACTAGCTTTCTTCCTTAAGTTCTCTGGAGCTCCTAGTAATTCTAGAATATCTAGAACCGGAACTATTATATCTAACTCCTTATCTAAATCTACTAATATAGCCTTAGTAGTAGACTAAGTATAATAGCTAATCCTACGAGGTTTCTTCTTTAGAGAAGGTCCGGGAGTATCTAGATCTGATGCTATCTCTAAACTAGAAAGTAAATTCCTTTTTCTCTTAGTATTAGATATTATAGCTTTAAATATAGCTTTCTTCGCAAATTCCTATATAATACTATTTAACTCTTTTATCTACTTTAATACTATTTATATTATTAACTTAAACTTTACCGAATCTACTATTAAAAGATCTAGATCTTATATTATATTAGTATTATACTAGTATCTAAGGATTTAAGATCTTAACTTATTACTTTAATAAACTCTAACTCCTTAAATACTTTCTCTATAGAACGCCTTAAAGCCTAAGTCTCTGCTAATTATATAGTAGTAATCTCTAATATAGTAATAGGAGCAGCAGATTTCGTAAGATAATAGATCTGATTAATCGCTTTATAAGTAGCTATAATACTGCTCCGATTTAGCTCCGCGTCCTTAGCTTCGCTACTAGGAAATAACCCGGATAAAATAGTATACTTCGTATTAATATAGTTAAGTAACTATAACGCGTTAGTATATATACTTATATTTAGGTTTAAGTAACCTATAAGCTTATAACTACTTTTTAACGCTAAATAATACTTATAAAGCTTAGAGTTAAGCTTATTAAATAAGTATAGGAGTTCTAAAATAGGAGTATTATTATACTTTATCTTAAGGAAAGCGCGAATATACTGCAGGTAATATATATAATACGCTACTAAAAGAGTACTAGTAAGTACTAGTAAAAGTACTATAGGAGTTAGCGTTATAGATCCGTGAAACCCTTATACTATACTTAAGGACTATCCTTAAGACTAAGATAGGAAACTTACTTATATTAAGAGAAGAGTTAATTAGGTCGATTAATATATAAGATTATAATAAACTACTATAGTAGTTAGTAACGATACTTACTCTAGGAGCTATATCGTAGTCTAAGGAGAATAAACTTATAAGTTGAAGTAGTTATCGTAGTTAAAAAGGAAAGGCTCTAATATTAATAAACCCTTTCCTTTATATACCTTATGCCTTACTTAAACTCGACTCCTATCGTAAATAGATAAAGTAAATACCGCTTACCGCCTGATTTAGAAGTTATAACTAATATAGTACTATTATAGTGATATAACTAGTTAGAACCTAATAAAGAATTTACTATTACTAAAGAGCGACTAGCGCTTATTACGCGAATATTAACGAAAATAGTTATAATAAAGACTAATTCTAGTATAAACTATAACTTTCCGAGCTTAGGGTTAAGCTCTTCTTAGGAGGGGGGTAATATAACAATAGCTCACCTGAATATCATATAAGAAGAAGGATAGATAATAGGGCCTAAGTTCATAGGTATCCCGGCAGAACTAGTATCTGACCCGGTATAGTATTAGACTAGTACTAGTATATATATATAAGGTGCCTTATACTCTATCTCTTTTCTTCTTCTTTCCTTATCTTTTTATTTCCTTCGTAGTAGACTATATAAGATCGCTCTTAGCCTCCCTACTCGTTTATTCTTACTTGTATACCGCCTTAAGTCTTATGTCGTTACAGAAGATATTCTTAATATTCTATATATCCTTATTAGAAAAAGTATTACTAGGAGTACTACTAACCCTGAAGATATACGCTAAACTAGTTAACTTACTCGTAGAATATAATATAAAGGAACTATTAGACTATTAGTATAAACGAGATATTATTAGATACTTAGTAAAATAGAAGAACTAATTATATTTAGAAAATATATAAGAACTTAAGTTAAGCTTTTATTACTTAGTATTACTAGCTAATTTCTATTAATAAAACCTAGATCTACTTAGAGTAAATCCGTAAGATTAAAAGGAAAGTCGACTATTAAGTCGAATAAGAGGTCGATAAGGATATCAGAACTAGAGGGTTCTACGCCCGCTAGCTTAGCGTCTTTAAGCGTCTCTTCTCTTTTCTATTTCTCTTTTTTTTTCTTTTCTAGAGCTTTAAGAGTATTAAGCTTAGCTATCGAGTTTAGATTAGTAATAATTATCTTTTATTACTTTTCGTATAAGAAACGTTTCTATTTCTTTAACTTTATAATTCGTATATAGAACTTAGCTATAGCTAAGTCTTCCTTATCTTCTAATTTTTCGATTTAGGAATCTAGAATTTCCTATTCAGAAGCTATATGTATTCGATTCTTTAGACGAATATCGTAAGATTTATTCAGTCGAGCGTAATAATTATATCTAGTTAATTTAGGATCGCGAGGCGATATATACTCTTTATATTCCGCTTTTTTATATCTAGTATATAGTATTATAATTTTTACTACTTAGTTCTATTTATCTTCTAAGTATAATATAATCGACTTATTTAGTTAAATATTCAGGGGATATAATAAAAGAAGGAGATAGCTATAAGTAGTCGTCGATATTTCCTTAGGTATACTTAAGCGTAAGGATATACTAAGGCAGAAGGAGAATAGTATTATGAACCGGTATAGTTCTTAGTACTAAAAACTATCCTAATACTAGAATACTAATAGTACTATCTAGTAGTATATACTAAGCGAGTTTTAGTACTAGAAAAGAGTTAGTACTATTAGAGGAAAAGTACTAATATAGTTATAATATAAACTAGCGAGTAGTATTATATATCTACTTATATTAAAGTAATAATAGTATAGTAGCTATAGGTGATCTAGGATCATATGATATACTAGACTACTAGATAGGTCGCGAGAGCTTATAAGCTCTATAAGATAGTCTTATATAGCTAATATAAGAGAACGAAGGTTCTATATAAGACTAGTACTTCTACTATTAGATAGGAGCTTTATACTTAAATTCATATAGTAATTAATACCTGCTTATAATATCTTAATTCTAATTAAGAACTAAACTTCTTATTTACTTTACTTTATAGCTAATACTAACCGACGAGCCTATATACCGCGTACTAGTTAGACCCAGGAATATTACACGCTCTCTGTCTTAGCGCTAGTTAATACTACTCGAAAGAGAAAAGATAGGGTTTCTATATACGAGGATAGACTAATACTCCCTCTAGTTAGAATACTTACTTTAGCTATATAAGCGAAACTATTAAGTATTATTAAAAATAAGCTATAAATAAAGATAAAGAGATCTATAATAAAAGATATAGATCTTAATAAACTCTTATTATAAACTATAGATAAATAGAGGCTCTTTATAGTCTCGCAGCTATAGCTACTTAATAATACTTAAACCTCGAGATCTTTAGATCCTTTAGATTAATATAAGGAAATACTAAATATATAGCGTTATTTTCAAACTAGGGTTCGAAGCTAGTATTAATATTATATATATCTAGGAACTTTAGATATATTATAGAACTAAAATATATATATATAGCGTATATAATTTATTCGCTCTTATTATATATATTATAGAACTCTATAGATCTTATAGAATATTATACTAAAAGACTTAAAGTAATTATATACGTTCGAAAAGGCGTAAAGCTATATATAGAATAGAGATAGATAATAGAAACTAGAGATATACTCTAGATCGATTTTAATAGCTTCTCGATACTTAATATCTATAGAGAGCAGAATACTAGAGGAGATTATATTATTAATTATATTTCATATCTCTGATTTATTATAAAGTGCCTTATAAGAGAAAACTTTAATATTATATATAAAATGTTCGAGCTATTAATAGTAAGTACACTTTATTAGAGCGCGAAGATTACTAAATAGTCTACTGCTAGCGATATAGATTATATTAGCACGCTAAAGGATATTATTAATATCTATAGATATATTATCGACTTAACTTTCTTAAATATATTATATATTATTATAATAATAGCAGATAATATAGATAATAGCTTATATTACTATATAATAATTACTATTCTCCTCGAAAGAAGCAGAATAGTTCTAAATTAACTAACCTATAAAGTAATAGATAAAGATCTCTTGAAATTCTCCGGACTTATATAGTTAGAAGTAGTAAACCTATAGGACTCTTAGACTTACTTTACTATAGAGTATATTAATATAAGAGTAGTAAATCTCGCTTTAGTGTTCGAAGCTACTATTAAAATAATAGATAAGCTTAATTCAGAACTTAATAATATTATATTATAATAGATATCGGAATATATTAAAGTATATATATAAGGACTATATAAATAATAAGCTACTACTAAGCTCCGAGAGAGCTATAATAAATAAAGCTAAATTATTTCTTAGTATAATCCGAAAGGCTAAGAGATAATACTAGAAGAACGTTCTAAATAGAGTCTTAGATAATAAGTTACTCTATTAAGTAATTAATTAGTATAAGTTTTAGCTAAGACTCTGCTTATTATTACTTAAAGTTAATAATTAAATTATCTAAAGCTTTATAGAAAAAGCTAAGGCTATATATACTAGAGTATTAGACTACTTTAGCTTAGATAACGACCTTAAGTACGATCCGCTAGAAAACTAGAACGATAGCTCTATAGTATATCTATTATTCGATAAGAATATTATAATTAATAAAGTCGAATATAATATAGTTAGAGTCTCTAGTACTTCCTCTAGTACTAACTATATTATAATATAATTACTAAAGGCTTACTATCTAGTAGTTAGGCCTTATATTATAGCGCTCTATAATACTTATCTCTTACTGAACTACTTTCCTATGATATAGAAAATAGCTGAAGTAGCTATATTACTAAAGATAAGGAAAAAGAATAAGCGAGTATACGCTTATAGAGACTAATAGTATTACTCTCTTATATTAGTAAGAGGTTCGAAAGAATTATCGTAAGATATATAGCTTAGACTACTCTTATAATAAAGGTTCTAAGCCCTTAATACGAAGGTGCGCTACTAAAGCGCTTAGCTATAGATTTAGTTATCTTATTTATAATAGATATAAAGTAAGCTTTCGCAATAGAAATAGAAGTTATTATAACTACTATAGATATATAAGGCGTGTTCGACGCTTTATTACGCAGAAGAATAATCGCTCGAATAATATAATAAGAGTAGCTAAAGCTACTTCTTAAACTTATTACTTCTTTTCTTACTAAACGATAAGTTAGAGTTAAGCTAAAGTTAACTACTATAGATAATTATATAATACGATTTAATATACTATAGAGCTTACTATTATCTTCTATTCTCTATATACTCTATATAATAGAACTACTTAACTAAGACCCTATCTTATACTTTAAGTATACTAATAATATCTATATCTATAAAGTCTTATACTCTCTCGATAATAACTTAAAAATACTAGTAATAGATATATATAGTATATAAGAGTAAAGTAATAATAATAAGGTCTTCTTCGTCTTAGAGAAATAAGAAATAGTCTATTTTAATAGAAAGTAAAGTAATTATAACTTATCTTATATAATCGATAAATAAATAATAATATATCTTATACTAATTAAACGAGAAAAGGAAAGAGATTAAGTTCTCTACTTTTATTAGTTGAGCGTTTTCTTTAATCGAAAGCTTACTTTTAAATAATATATTACTTTCTAAGTATAAAAAGCCCGCCGGGTATCTTAGTATATTCGAGGCCTCGTAAGAATAATTAATAGCTTACTAGTATCTTTCTTATAGAAAGCTATTATTACTTATATCTTACTCTCTATATTATATCACTTAGAGGCTTAGTACGCTAATAAGATAAAACCTATTTATTTAATTATAAAAGATAGAAAACTATAAGTTAGCGCGTAAGTCAGCGTATATATTAACTTAGTTTATATAGTAATTACTATAGCTATTAGAGAATTACTACTTATCTAGCGGATTATATCTAATATAATAGTTATTAGAGACTTCAGACTCCTCTCTAGACTAGTAGTACTCGAAGAAGCTAAAGTTAGATAAGTAATATACTTTCGAACGATCGATAATAGATACTTAATAGTTAAATAGATAGAATATTATATTATTATACGCGGTAGATACGCTAAAACTAAATAGCTACTTAGAACTAAAATATTACGCTTAGACGCTCTATTACCCTTAGTATCTTATCTAACGCTATATCTATTATACTTCTCGCTTAGATATCGATAATATCTTATAAGTAGTATAAAAAAGAAGAAAGTAATAGAAGCTCTTAAGAAGTAATAGCTTATTTTATTATTAATAGATATCTTAATATTCTTAGATAGCTTAGAATAGATCCTAGAGAATAGAAAATTCGGTAGCTATAGCTATATTATCTATTAAAATAGGAAATAGCTTTTTATAGGAAATAGCTCGATCTGTATTATATTATATATCTTCGACGCGAAAGTTATTAGTATATAAAGAGGCTTTAATAAGGTAATTATAATATCTTATCTTATATATTAAGAGATTTAGATATATATTAATAATACTTTAGTAATCTAAGATATTAAAGAGGATATCTTTATATTATCTTAGTAGGCTTTCTATAATATCTAGAATATTATAATATTATATAATAATATTAGCGTTAAGTAGTCCTCTAATTATATCGAAATCGAAAGTAATAAGGCTATAGATAAAGAAGTAGACTTCAGTATATATAAACTAATACTAACTAATAGACTAGAATTAGAGCTTATTATCTTAGGTATCAGATTAATTACTAAGAAGCTTATTAAAGACGCTCGCTCGAGCTAGTAAGCAAGAGTCTACTAGAGCCTCTCTAAATAATATAAAAGCTTCCTTCTTTAGTATAAGATTAAAGAATATAAGAAGCTATCTCTCCTAAGAGTGATATTATAGCGACTAGTCGCTATACGAATAAGCTATAGAGATTTCGCTTAGTATTATAAGAAATTCAGATATAAGAATACTAAACTTATCTACGAGTATAGAAAGTATAAATCTATATTATACTTAGTCTATTATAAAAGATTATATTAGCGCTATAACTACTAGCCGAAAGATATTAGATTAGATCTCTTATCTACTAAGAAAAAGAATATACTAGTATATCTCTAAGAGCTCTACTTAGTATTATCAGACTTTATATATTTCCTTACTATTATAGAGTACTACTCTAAATATAATATACGCTAAGATATATATATTATATTAGTATTATATACTACTTTATATAATAAGTGTTTTTCTATCTTCGAGAACTTAGAGTATATAAGAGTAGATAGTATTTATAATACGATTTAAGCTTTTATTTTATCTTTTAAGTTATAGATAATAGCTTTCTTTCTTCTATCTTTTCTTTTATTAGTAACTAGCTACGCTAGCTAATATAAGGTTATATCCATATAATTATTACGCTCTTATAGGCCTCTGCTTTTATATATTATACGCTTTTAAAGGCTACTATCTCTTTGAGTCTCGAACTCGTAATAACTCCTCGGGGTAGAAGCCTATTCTATATAAAGAGAATTAGATTATCTCTTATAAGGCTATATAGTAGCTACGCGCTTCTAAACGTATAAACTAGTTTCAGGAGGTTATATTTATAATTCTACTGCTTATTACGTTATTTATACTCGTTAGAAGGTTTTATAGGACGTATCGCTTACTAACCGATAAAATAATAATAATATTATTATTATTATTATTAAGTAATTTAATTAAATAAATAGAAATTACTTAATTATATTCCTTCTTTAATTTAATCTTATTAAGAACTTAAACTAAGCTTTAAAGAAATTAATTAAAGTATTTTAAGAGAAAGTAAGATTAGTTCTTTATATTATAATTATAATTTAACTAAATATATTATAAACTATTTTATAGCTCTATAAATACTTCACTAATCTCTTATTAGATTATTTTATAGCTATTCAATAGCTAATTCGATATCTTTATAATACTTATTTTCTAGGGATTATTTATAAAGGAGAATATTTAAGAGTTTTAGTAATAGCTTATAATACTTTATTTATAAATAATTTAGGCTATAGCTAAATAGCTATACGTGAATAGCTAAATGGCTATACGCTAATTAAGCGAGCCCAAGATGTAGGGTGCATTTATCACTACTAATATTTATATATATAACTATGTATAGTGTATTTAGGGCTTAATTATATTAATCTATCTAAATCTTCTTCAAATTCCGTATCCTAAGTATATACCTTAATACCCCCCTCCTATTATATCCCTTTGAATTATAGCTTCACTAGCTATAGTAGTATCTATTATACTATCTGAATAATAAATTAATATTATACTATACTTCGGTAGGCCTGCTTTAGCTAGAGAGCTAATTGAAGCACGTACTTCTGCCGGAATAGAAGCAATTCTATATACTAGATAGGCTATAAAGTCTGCAGAAGCTGCATGATTATATATAGCTCTAATACCTTAACTTCCTACTAGCTGGAGACTCGATCTTTTACTAAAGTAAGCCTTATCTTATAATCATACTTCTTAGAGCTAGTATTTAGTCGTCTCTTAGAGGGGTATATATTAGCTAGCTTTATATTATACTTATCTGCTTGATCGCAGATAAATAATATATAGATTAGTTTAGTATCTCGCTATTTAAGAGTATAGCTATAGGCTTTTATATATACCTGAAGAGTAGTAAATCCAGTAGTAATATTTACCATAAATTGCTATAGGAGGCGTAGGGCCGTATACTTAAGAATCAGAAGTTATAGTAGAAGTAGTTGAAGTTTAGTGGAAGTCTCTGAATAACTTTAATTCTAACTTGAATAGTAATCCTTAGCCTTAGGGGTAATTAGATTATTATGAAATTTTCATTCTATATAAATAGCTTATGCCCTCTAGTATAAATTTATATAGTAGGGCGTGTCCCCTAGATATATACGCTAAGTTACCAGAATTTTAGCGTATAGCTATATAGCTATTCACGTATAGCTATTTAGCTATAGCTATAATTTAAGCTCTAGAAGATTATCTTAAGAATATCTAATCCTTATATATAGAGGACTAGTAATCTAAGGAGCTTTAATATAAGATATAGTTATAACTTCTATAACTAAAGCTAAATTACTTATATTAGCTAACTTAGTAAAGGAAACTATAGCTCTTTAGAGATTCCTTAAAGATCTTACCTTTAATATTAGTAAAACTTAAGAGATCTTTTATAATAATTAATAAATAATTAGACTTATTATAAATAAAACCGAGAGAATAATTACTAAATTATAATATATCGATATTTAGAATATATAGCTTAAGTAAGAGTATATTAAGGGATTATTTATAGTAACTTATCTACTAACTAATAATATATTAATAAATAGCCTTATAAAGAATTTTATTTAATAAAAATTCGAAGCTTTTAGATCTCTCTTAAACTTTAGAAACTATAGATTATAGATAAAGGAGCTTTAAGTATATATCGCTTACTTAGCGCTTTTTATTTATAGAATTTAGACTAAAAAACTAAGCTTTTAAGGAACTACGAATACTTATATAAGAATATTAAGATTAAAATCTAACTACTTTATCTAAACTATTTTTCTAGCGCTTAATCCGATACTTAGTATAATACTTTCGATCCTTAGAGAGAGTTCTATTATAGAATAATCCTATAAACCTCTTAGTAGAAGCTCTACTTATATTATTATTATAATCTCTCTTCTTTATAGAAGGTCTAGGCTTAATAGACTTTATATTAAGAATTTCGACCTCAGAATCTATTATATTACTTTTCTTTATAGCTCTCTTAGCTTTTATATCTTTAAGTACTTATCAAAAGTTCGTATTATAATTTTTAAGATAATAAGTAATTAGCTAAAGTATTAAAAGATCAGATTTAAACTTATAGATTTCTTAGTACTATTTCTCTTTCTATCTATAAATTCTCTAGCTTAAGTAATTATCTATAAGATAATAGGATAATAGCTATAAGAAGTATAAGAATAGTATCTCTTTAACTTTATAGCTATATTTATATAGTAATAACTTTTTATTCTAGTTTACTTAATACTTATATTAATATATCTTTAATAAAGATTATTACTCCCTTTATCTAATAGATATTAGAATATATATATAAAGGAAAGAGTTATAATTAATAAAAAGAGTATTAGAGAATTATTTACTTATCTTACGCTTTACTCTAGCTAATTTAGAAGTAGTAGTAGTAGTAGATTTATAGCTATAGGAAAGTATAAAAATCTTCTTTAAAGAAGAAGATTTTAGTATATAGAAAGAAAGAAGAATAATACTTGATTTAGTTCTTTAGAGGATTAGAGAGAGTTACGGATATAATTAGATAGATTATCTAAGGGATTATATTACTTAAGGTTAGGCTCAGAATTATTATTATATTTATAAGTATAATTAATAGATTAGAAAGAATAGATTTTATAATTATTTCGAGATTAAGCTAAGTAGTAATAAGAAGTAGAGGGGATTTCTTTCTTAAAGTAAGAGCTATCGAACTATATTATAAGAAAAATTAGCTAAATAATGAAAGTAAAAGAGAAAATAGAAAATAATATTATAGTATCGTAATAAGTAGATCTAGTAGTAGAGGATCTTCTAAGATTAGCAGATCGATCTACGATATAATAATAAGATATAAGATATATATCGGATTCCTTAGAATTAGACTTCTTCTTTCGCGATCTCTTATTTAGAGACTTAGAAAATATAATAATAATAGAAGCTTTAGAATAATATAGTTAATAATAGAAGAAAAGAGATAAGCGTAGGAATCTTTAGTATATTATATTTAAAGGAAGAAGAACCTCTTTATATATAAGATAAGAAGTATTTATATACTTACGAGGCTTCGGTTACTTACTCTTATAAGTAAATAAGACTACTTAGAGCGCTTCTTTTACTTTATTAAATTAATAAATAATAATAAGATAAGATTATTTACTTAATTATAACTACTATTTATAAATCTCTAAGAATTATATAACTTACACTTCGATTTATAATTTATTTAACTAAACGCTTCTATATAATACTTAATCTTTACTCTTATACTTAGTATAATTACTTAAATCTTAGAATAGCTAAATCTATATTATAAATAAGATTATAGTCTTATAATCTCCTTTATTTACTTAACTTTACTCTTTAATTAATATATTACTTCGATTTTAATTAGTTTATATACTTTATTTATACTTTCTTTTATTAATTTATATAAATAGTAAAATCTACTCTCTTTATTTAGAAGCTTTTTTCACTTACTTAAGATAATTTATATTTACTAACTAAGTAAAAGTATATATATAATTAATAGTAATCTCTAGCTTTAGACTAAGAAATAACTATAATAAGTATATTATATACTTTTACTTATTATCTATTTTTATTTATTTTATTATATCTAATTACTTATATAGCGTAATATATACTTATATAATCCTTCTTATATATTTAAAATAAGCTTTCTCTTTTTCTTATAAAGAGATAATATTTTTTATAATTAATATTTAAAGACTATTTTAATTCTCTATTTTCTAATATCTTAAAATAATATTTTATCTTTATTAAAGCTTACTTTACTTTTATATTATAGATAATTAGTAATATCTAATAAGATTCTATTTCTATATTCTATATAAATATAAACTAAACTAGAAGATCTATAATAAGGAACTATATAATATTATTAAGTTCTTTCGGAAATAGAGACCTGAACCTATATTATTATAATACTATATTAGTATATATATAAACTATCGATCCTTAGAGTACTTTATAATTCCTAAGGTTCTAACTAGTAAGTAAGCTAAGTAGATAGAATTTCTATCTGAATTTAATTTCTAAATTATATATATACTTTATAAGAATAATATTAAAGCTAATATCCTTAGATAGAGGGAATAGAACTTAAAGATATAGGAATAATAGAAATAGGATAATAGATCTAAAGTTTTATTATTATTAGACTATCTAAACCTTAGGATTAATATAGAATTAGCTAAATATTTTATTAATTAAATAAGTTATATCTACTTAATATCACTAGGTACTAATATATTATTAGATCTTAAATATAACTTATTTAACTTAATTAAGAAATTATATTAATCTAACTAATTAAGGCTAGGTACGTAATTTACGTCTTTAATAAGTACTCTATCGCTTTCTTTACTAATGATAGGGATATCTCCTTTATCTATTATAGGTAAAATATTATTATTAGCGATAGTAATAGACTTCTTAGATACAGGTTTATAATCTAATAACCAGCTTTTATTCGGTGTATAATACTCAGAAGCGCCAGAATCGAATATTATTCTATAGTTATATATAATAGCGTAAGCTTGATCTGCTGTACTACTACTACTACTAGTACTACTGAAAGAACTCATAAGGGCCTTAGTAGACTTCTCTTTTGATTCTTTAGCGCCTTTACCTTTCGACTTCTTCTTATTATTAGTCGATTTATTAGGTATTAGCTCAGGGTGCTTTATATAGCAATTTGCCTCTATATAGTCTATTTTTATTATAATAACTATACTTCTTACTGCCTTTCGAATTCTTCCCCTTAAAAGCCTTATTAGCTTATAAATCGATAGAAGTTTTTATTCTAGCCTCTTCTGATATAAGATCTCTTATTAAACTTTCTGTATTAATAGAAGAAAGGTTATTAGAGATTTCTTCGTATTTCCTAGAAGTAAAAGAATCAAAAGGACTAAGTAAACCTTTATATATAAGGCTAGCTAGTATAAGCTTTAGAATCTCATATTTAAGCTGCTTTAAGTAGACTGAACTAGCTTGAATTACGCTAGTATAGTCGTCTTGTTTCTTATAAGAGGAGTAGGTATTATTAATAATACGATTTATATACCTACTAATCTCCTCTAGGCTAGTAGAACCGTAGATAGCTATAATAGCTTCCTATAGGTCTTTTGCGCTAGTCTTATCCTTGAATCTATCGAGGTTTTCATGTGATATAATCGACTTTATAGCGCCTAAAGCTTTCTTATTTTTACGCTTAAAATCAGCTATTCTCTTATAGTATTTAATCGCTAGCTCCGGAGAGTAAGAAGTATAATCTATTCTCCTTTCGCCTAACGCGTTAATACGTTCTTCTGATTTGAAGTAGAGAGCTCGGCTAGACTTAGTCTTAGTACTATTAATATAGGATATATAGCTATTTACCTCTAAGTAGAGGCTAGCTATATTAAGCTACTCTATATAGTTAGAGCGGCCTACTAGCTTATCTCCCTTAAGGGAAGATATGATTCCTTATAAGTAGTTTAATAGTAAAAATACTCTTCTAAGCTCTAAGGAACTAACTAATAAAGATTAGAAAGTTACTTTTAATAAAAAGGGTATAAATATATCTAATAGCTCTATTAATATAAAAGCTAGATAGTATTATAATATATACTATTTAGAAGTAGATATAAATCATAAGCTACTCGAGCTTATATCTTTTAAGGTAGACTCTAATAAAATTAGTAAATTAGACTTATATTATAAGCGTCTTTTATATACTAATAAGAAGTTTATCTATGAGACTATAGAAGGAACTAAAGGATTAAAAATCTAAAAGGATTTAGATTTATTTAACTATTCTACTTATAATAGTAGTAGAATATACGCTATAAGCACTACTAAGCTTATATTAGATACTCCTCTACTTATTATCTTTAATATAGATATAATAAGCTCTTTTAAGACTAAAAGTCTAAAGGAAAAAGGATTCTTCTTAATTATTACTTATAGAAGCTCTAGAGCTATTTAGGTATATACTCTAAAATATAAAGCTAAAGCGTATAATACTTTAATCGAGTAATATAATATAATAACTATTTAATTTAAGTAAAATAAATTAAAAATTATTACTAAAATTAGAGCTTTCAAGATAGATACTACTAAGGAGTTTAAATCTAAAAAATAGATTATCTTGTATAAAGATAAAAGTATTATTTATAGATATATTAGTCTTTACTCTTTAGAGTAAAATAATATAATAGAGCGTTTAAATCGATATCTTATAGAAAAGCTTATAGCTATTTATATATATAAGAATATACTCTTATTCCTTTAGCTTTAAATAATCTAAGGAATAGCTTATATAAAGAATCGCTCTTATAATTTAGTTATTAAAAAGAGTCCCTTTAAAGTTCTCTTTAGTAAAAAGCTTACTCTTAACTATATTAGAGTATTAAGCTCCCTTACTTATATTCTTATTAATAAAACAATTAATAAGTTTAAGAATAAATCTAATAGAGAAATACTTATAAGGTATAAGTTTAAGAATAAATCTAATAGAAATATACTTAAAAGATATAAGTTTATAAATAACTTCTTAGTATATATACTTAAGAAAAGAGCTATTATAAGCTCTAAAAACGTTGTAATTAAAGAAGATTTAATCTTAAAAGATAAAATAATCTCTGAATAAGAATTAGAATCTTTTAAAGAGATACTTAATAATTATAAGACCTCTAACTATTTATATCGCGTGAATTCTTTACTTATAGATACTTCTAAATTAAACTTATATAGAGCTGAAAACTAAGAGAAAATTAATAGTAAAATAGCTAATAATTTATTAAATAAAGAAAAAGTTATAGAAGATATAGAACTTAATCTTTTTAATAATATAGCTAAAGAAATACTTATAGTAGAAATACTTAAAAGATATATAAAATATACAAGGTACTATTCTAATTAGGTACTTAATATTACTACTAGAAGTTATACTAAAGACTCTAATATAGCTTTAGCTATTCAGAATAATAAGCGATTAATTTAAGAGCAGAAAGAAGTTTCTAATATATATGAGAATATTATTAATTTAGCTTACTAAGCTTGTATTAGCTTTAAATTAGATAAAAAAATTAAGCTATTACTTAATCCGGAAAGAATCCCTATTAAAAAGTATTCGGAAATAGTTATTTATAAGCCTAAGAGCTATAAAGAAGCTATAAATAGTCCTTATAAGGATTATTAGCTAAAAGCTATAAATAAATAAATTACTTTTCTTAAAAATTATAATATATAGAAAGTAATTAATAGTAATACTAAGATTATAAAACTATTAAAAACTTATTAAGTCTATAAGATTAAAGAACTAGAGAGTAAGTACTACGAATTTAAAGCTAGATTCGTAGCTAAGAGGTTTGAGTAATTATATAGTATAAACTATATAGAGATATACGCTAGTATAGTTAAGTAAATAGCTTAGTATCTTATATTTATTTTAGTAGTACTCTATAAGTAGTATATATATAAGATTAATATGATCTCTACTTTTATATAAAGTAATATAGATATTAATACTTTATATATTTACCCCCCTGAAGGCGTAAATAATTATACTAATAAACTCCTTCTACTCTAGAACGCGTTATATAGTCTTAAGTAATTAGCTAGACTATAGTTTATTACGCTAAAGGAAGTATTAATTAATAAATTCGGATTTATATTAATCTTATCTGAAAATTATATATTAGTTAATAAAGAGCTTAAGATTATAATCTATATATATATAGATATTCTAGCTCTAATTAGCCCTAATATAAGTTCTATTAGGTTCTTAATTAAAGAACTGAAATACTTCTTTGAACTTAAGGACTTAGAGCTAATAAAAGACTATTTAGATATTGAAATTAACTTTAATAGAGATTAGGGCTATATGAAGCTCTATTAAGCTAGCTATATAGAGAAAGTACTAGCGCGGTTTAACTTATCAGATTTAAACTGAAGAATACGCCTATAGATTCAAAAGTTAAATTAGAATCTAATCCTAATAAGACTACTAAGGAAGATATATTATAGTTTCAGTAAGTAATAGGCTGCTTACTATTCCTTACGCTAACTACTAGGCCTAGTATAAGCTACGCTATGATCAAATTAGCTAGGTTCTCTAGTAACCCTAGCGATACGCATATCTTAGCTATAAAGAACGTACTTAGATACCTTAAAGGTTCTATTAAACTAGGCTTAGTTTATATTAATAGCTCTAGTAATTACGTTAGCGGATATTGCGATTCTAACTATACCGGAGATATTAGTACAGCAAAGTCCACTAGCGGCTATTCCTTCTATATAGGAAGCTGCTTATTCTCTTAGAAGTCGAAGTTATAATTTGATTATAGCTTAGTCTATTATAGAAGCTAAACATATAGCTATTAATTCGGCAGTTAAAGAAGCAGTCTATATAAGATAACTTCTTACCGAATTAAGCTATTACTTCTAAGAAAAGTTCCTAGTATTTACGAATAATAATAGCGCTTTACTACTCTCTAAGAACTCTTAATTCTATAAGAGGACTAAGTATATAGCTATAAAGTACTACTTTATAAGGGACCTAATTAATCAAAATACTATAGATTTAATCTATATTAGTACTTTAAAGCAAAAGTCAGACGGGTTTACTAAAGCCCTAGATAAGCTTAAATTTAAGGAGTTTATAAAACACCTTAAATTAGCTTATTAGAGCTAGTAATTCAGATTATTATAAGTGGATTAGGTTTATTTTATCTAAGAGGGTAGCTACGAGATAGTATTTCTATTCCTTATTATATTTCTTTTATAATAACCTGAAGCTAGTCGATTAGTAATTTACCTTATATAGTTCTATTTTAAAAATAACTATAAGGCTCTAATTAAGAAGGCGTATTAGATTTATAACTAGTACCTTAGTTAGTTTTACTTATATTAGTATATACCTTATACTTTATTAGTATATAGTCTTAGTACTTAGTTTAGTACCTTATGTATATACCTTATTATACTTAGTACTTATACCCTATATCTTATCGATAACCTATACTCTGTATACTCTATTAGATTTACTATAGAGGTTCTCGATAGAGTTCTATTACTCTCTAGTATATATATCGTACTTCTATAGGTTTCTATTAACGTAGTATAATTCTATAATATACGTATCTTCTTCTATAGAGTTCTGTAATACGTAGTATAGAATATTCTAAAGAGCTCATATAGCTATATAAGTAGCTAGAATCTCTCCTATAGTTATCTCTCTTCAAGTAAGTAAAAGTAAGTTAAATTAATTACGTGTTATTCTATTATTCTAACTATTAGCTAATTTCTACTTTTAATTTTCATAATTATTTATATATCTTACTTTATTAATCGACTAGAAAACTTATTAAGAGTAAGAAAGACTCAATATATCTTTCCTATTATTACTACTAGTATTATATATTACTTTTATATTATTTTTCGAATCTAAAGAATCTTCTAATAGAACTATTTCTAGCCTTATAGCTAATAAATAATTTTACTCTTTAATATCTAATTACTCTCTTATATCTTAGCTCGCTTAGCTTATCGCTATTAGCTATAAATAATAGAAAATATATCTTCTTATTATAAGTAATATAACTATAATCTATCTGCTTTTATAAAGATATTCGAAGACGCTTCTCTTTATCTTAACTTTACTTATTACTCTAAAAATAGATAATAAAAAGATATAAATTATATATTTCCCCTAGAGCTTAATCGATAAGATATAAAGCGCGAAAATAATATTACTTTAGATAAATTATAATAGGAGCTTTATTTTAAGAGTTATAACTAGCTTTGTAATACTACTTAATAATATAGTCTCTAGATGTAAAGAGAAAGCTCTAAAAGATAAGGCTAGATATATATTAAAAGAATATATTAACTATATATTTATTAAGTTATATATTAATACTTAAGGAGCGGAACAGATACTTATTCGTATTACTAGCTAATTCTCTTTCTTTAAATACTAGAAGTTAGTAACCTTCGAGGATATTAATTATTACCGCGGGAATATTGTAAAAACCTTAAGAAAACGAGTAGTAAATAATTACTTAAGCTACTTTAAAGTAGTATTATATAATAGTAAAGTACTAATCTTTATATAGAGTAATTATATTATAGCTTCTTCTATAGCTAAGTCTATAAAATATAATACTAGTACTACTTAGACTAAGAAGCCCGAGTAATCGAACGATCGTATCCTTATCTCTATTATATTAGAAGCACTTCGAAAACGCGCTATATATTTCGCGCTTCGAATAGAACTTATATATAAAGTACTAACTCTTTAGCTTACTAATATACTACTTATATAAGAAACGAATACTAGCTAAGCTATCACGCTTTCGAATATCTAAATTAGAGATCTTCTAATAAGCTAAGAAAACTAGAAGATAATCCTATAGCTCTTTAATAGAATTAATATCCGCTTATTAGAGAAATGATATAATTATACTATTTAGTTAGTTTTTATAAATCTATTAAACTTATTCAACTAAGTATTAAGAGAGATACACTTATTTATACGAGATAAGATCTTCTTTTAGATAGATATAATACTTATAGAGATTAAATATATAAAAGCCGGACTAGACTTATAAATATATATAATTATATATATTATCTCCTTTAAAGAGAAAGTTAGGAAAATATTCTATCTATTTAAGGTTTTAGTACTCTTAAAGTTTATCATGAAGAAACTAGCGATTAGATACTATAACTTAAATTACTAAGGATTCTATAACTCTATCTAATATATAAGATATATAAGATATATTTACTATAGATAATATATTAATACTTATAAAAAGCTCTTTAGAGTAAATTACTTAGTATTAAAGTAGTATACTAACTATTATAAACTATATCACGCGGATTATCTAAACTATTTAATAGCTTCTCGCTAAGTTAATAATAAGCTAATTAAGAAGATAAAGAAAGAGCTTATAGTTATCCGGAAGTATAAGTATGTCTAATTTAAAGAGTACTAAATAGATCTAGTAGAGGAATCTTTAGATAACTCTAATTCCGATCGATCGAATAAGTCGATTCTATTATTAAATAATATATTTAAGTTATCTTAGGACTTATAACGTTAGTATTAAGTATAAGACTTAATTACTAATAATATAAATAAGAAGCGATTAGAAGTAAATATTATATTATATTATAAGTAAGCGATTATTCTAAGGGCGAAACTCTTAGTAAGAAAGCTAGTCTGAAATAAGTAAAAAGCTATAGTAACTATAGATATCGAAATAGCTAATAAACTTTCGAATAAATAGATAAAACTTACTATAGTATTATAATATAAACTATAAAATAAAGCTCTTACTAAAGGATATTTCGATCTATTAAGTAAATATTAGGAAAAATTAAGCTTATTATATAATTATTCTATAAGTAGCTTATAGTAAGGAAATAGATATTATATATATCTAGGAACTTTAAATAACTATAAGTATAAAAACTTAGAATTACTTAAGCTTCGACTTATATATACCGATCGCTACTTAAGAGGAAATCAACTTATAAGATTAGAGAGATAAGAGACCTTAAGTACTTATATATATTCGTAAAGGAAATGGCTTTTAGATAAAGTAGAAATAACTAATAGAAAGTAAGAATATACATTAGATAAATATAAATAGATATATTATATTTAATATATATTATAAACTAATAATATTTAAAGTTAATAACTATATTATATACTTTATACTTATAGCGAAATATCTTATAATAGAAGACTTTAATTATTAATACTAGATATTCGAACTAGATATATATAATATAAAGTATAAGAGAAGAGAAGTAACTAAATAAGCTATCGTAAGTAATATAGACTTTATTAGCGAACTAAGCGAACTTATATAAAGATATAAGTATATCTTAGATCTTATATTCTTAAATATATTATTTACTAGTACTATAATCCGAGAGGATATAAAATTAAGCTCTAATTACTATATATAAGTTATAATACTCTTTAGATAAGAAAGAATATTACTTAACTAGTTTTATTATAAAGTAGCTAAAAAAGCATTACTAGATTTCCGTATTTTAATAGAGATCGGACTTAATAAGCTACTAGATACCTAAAGTATTGAGATCTTCTAATAGATCGAAGAAGTAGTATAGTAGGTCTTAGTAATCTTTAAATTAGTAATCTAAACTATTAGGAAACTAGACTAAAGGGAAAGTAAGATAGCTCCTTAGTAGATATAAGAGTATTACGATATATTCTAAGCTTATAAGAACTTATAGTAGCCTTTTTTATAAGAGGAAACCTTAGAAGTAATAAAGTATTTTCTTATAACTATTCGAAAAGCTAAGAAGGAATACTAGCAGAATATTATTAATAGAGTAATATCTAATAGAGACCTTTATAAACTAATAAGCTAGTATAAGCTATTACTAAACCTTAAAGCTCTACTACCAAAGTAGATAATAAGATAATCGAGAATATTATAAAGAAAGCTAAAATCTTACGAAAGAAAGTACTTAGTATATTTAGCGTAGATAATAACCTCTTAGTAGACTTACTAGATAATAACTAAGATAAGATACTTCTTTTATAATACTTTAGTAATAATTAAGGAATAGAATAGAATATTATTAGTATTATAAGTATATAGCTAAGGATAGATGGAGTTATTATATAATTCCTTAGAGTATATTAAGATACTATAAAGTACTACTTATAGAGCCTCTTTAATACTTACTTATAACTTAGCTACTTCTCTAATAACTAGAAAATCGCAGAAGTAGCTATATTACTAAAAGATAAGAAAGAAAATAATAAGTCTAGCGTTAGATTATAGCGCTTAATAGCGCTCTTATTATATATTAATAAAAGCCTCGAATATATTATCGCTAGAAGAATCGTATAGATAGAATCGTATAGATATCTCTAATAAGCGGTCTCCTGAGCTAATAATACTATAGGGCTCTCCCTCAGAGGTCTACGATAGATCTCGTAGTAGTATTTATATACGATATAGAAATAGCTTTCTCTTAAGGCCTATCAGTTACTATAATTATAATAGATATATAATGAGTATTTAATATACTATTAATAAGGAGACTCCTATAGCATATAATAGAGTAAGAGTAGCTATTATAACTACTAACGCTCGTATAATTATTTCTAATAGAATAAAGACTCTAAGTACAGCTCGAAAACTCTATTATAAGAGTAATAATAGCTGGATACGAAATACTATAAGGCTTCCTATTATTACTAGTTCTCTATATACTATATCTAGTAGAGCTTCTTAACTAAGACCTAATATAATAGGTTGCACCCGTTAGTATGCTTAACGCCTGAGGCGTCTACGCTAGTATCTAACGTATTATTATGCGTGTTCTAATACTACTACTACTAGCGGCCGCGGTATTATCTTTTCTTCGAAGGGAAACTCTTATTCCTCCCTTCTCTCTTTAGTTAATTCTCCTTATAATAGAGATAAGCTTTTATATTATATACTTTATATTCGCCTTATAATATTAGAATTAACTTATTTCTAATATTATTAATTAAACGAAAGAGGATCTGCTTTCGAGCAGTAGATAATACGCGTATATAAGAAAGCTAGTACTCTAGCCTTACTATCATTATACGTATACTTACGATACGGAGACAGACGCCTCGGACTATATATAATAGATCCGGCTGCCTTACTTACGATATAGAATAAACGCCTCGGATTATATACGATAGATCCGGCTATTTATACGATTATTATACAAGTTGTAATTATAATAACGCTAAGATATATAGTTCACAATAGCAGAAGAATAGCCCCCCTAGTAGCTACTAGATGCCTTCGAGGTATAAAGACGATCAGTTACTAAGCTAGTAGTATAATAAGCAAGTTCGATAGCTACTTTAGCTAGTAGGATCGAAGATATAGAACAACGAAACGTATGGCTGGTACTACTAGTAATACTAATTCTAAACGATATAATATAGTCGATAACTCCGGAGCTAACTATAGCTATAAAGTAACGTATACCGAAACCCGAAAAGTTCGACAGTACCGACCTAGCCTTATACCCTTAATTCGAGGGTATCCTATAAGCGAAGCGGAAGATCTTATTATTTAGATTAAGTTAGAAATTTCCTTAGTATTTATCTTATTACAAGGTCTTCTCCGTGCCGGCCCTTCGCAAGCTCCGGGGTCACGGGACCTTACTTCGCGCAGTCGCTAGTGAATTTATAATAGTATATTTCTATTATTAATAATAAGTTATAAATAAATAGTATTTAAGGTTATAATAATAGTAGTTTTTAAGTAATAATTATATTAAATTTCTATATAAAGAATAATAAAGCAATTAGATAGAAAATATAGTAAACTTATAAATACTTCTCTTTTATATTATAAAAATAATTTAACTCTTTAAGTAATACTATAAGTATTAAGTATATATATAAAATCTATAGATTAATTTTAATTATAATAGATATTAAAAGACTAAAGGATCTTAATACTACTACTACTACTATAATCTCTATTATTATTATTATTATTACTACTTTTCTCTCTTTATATAAATTATTTATAGCTCTTCTATAGTCTATAGCTATACTATTAGTTACTTATAAGGCTAGCTTTATATTCTATTAATAATACTATAATATAGCTATCTGCTTGATTCTATCTTTATATTACTACTTTATATATATATATATATATATATATTAGTTTTTCTAATATTTATTTTTAAATATTTATTAAGTTAGATCTTTTATAAACTTTAGAGCTATAAGACCTTATTCCGCGTGATTATTATATAATATAGTTAATTTATAATAGCTTATTTCTATTATAATAATAAGTAATAAGAGAAACTATAAGTTATAATCAAAGTAGTATTCTAGTAATAGAAGTAAATTAAGTAACTAAGTATATAGCTATACTATAAGTACTTCTCTTTATTATTATGATAATAATCATCTTCTTTAAATGATATTATAGTTATAGTAGATATATATAATAATTTTCTTATATTTATAATATATATTAATATATCATAGAATATCTAGTATTATTATTATTTCAACTACTACTATTACTTTTACTATAATTATAATCAAATTTATTACTATTACTATTACTATTACTATTCCTTTCTCTTTCTATAAGCTATTTATAGCCCTTCTATAATCTATAGACTTATTATTTACTACTTATAAGGCTCGTTTTACTCTCTATTATTATTTTAATATAGCTATTCGCGCTAATCTTCTTCTTATTACTACTCTGTACATATAAGTTAAATTATTTCAATATTTTTTTATCTTAATTATTAGGCTAAAGCTCTTTATAAGCTTTAAGATTATAAGTACTTCTATCTTATAATCGCTATAAGTAATAGTCTATTCTTATTATAATATAAATAATAATATTAAAGAGAATTTAAGGATATGATAATAATAGTATTCTAAGTAATAATAATAATAAATTCCTAAGGAATAAATATATACTAAATATACTAAAATCTAATATTATAT